>NW_024121444.1:3289482-3424426 GCF_016745375.1 Pimephales promelas
GCCACTCACTTATATTGCCCATATCTAAAGTTAGAGGAATCATTAAGAAGTTTAAAACAACAGGAACAGTGACAAACAAGGCTGAAAGAGGTCCCAAGTTTATCTTGCCACAACGCACTGTGAGGAGGATGCTAAGAAAAGTAAAAAAAAAAAAGTCCTAAGCTCACTTCACAGAATTGCATCAAATAGTGGCATCTTGGGGTCCACAAATCTCCAAAACAACCATCAGACGCTCTCTACATGCCAACAAGATGTTTGGGAGGCATGCTAGAAAAAGCCTTTTCTCACTAACACTGATAAACGTAAACGTCTGGAGTTTGCCAAGCGGCACTGGACTTCATCTGGGATCGTGTGCTTTGGTCGGATGAGACTAAGATTGAGCTTTTGGCAACAAACACTCTAAGTGGATCTGGTGTAAAACAAAGATGTGTATGCCGAAAAGTACCTCATGCCCACCGTGAAGTATGGTGGAGGATCTGTGATGCTGTGGGCTTGTTTCTCTTCCAAAGCCCTGGGAACCTTGTTAGGGTGCATGGCATTATGAACGCTTTGAACTACCAGGACATTTTAAATAAAAACCTGATGGCCTCTGCCAGAAAGCTGAAGATGGGTCGTTCATTGGGTCTTTCAGCAGGATAAAGATCAAAACGTGTGGCAAAATCTACACAAAAATGGTTCAGTCACAAACTCAAGGTCCTCCCATGGCCATCTCAGTCCCCAGACCTCAATCCAATCGAAAACCTGTGGGGTGAGCTAAAGAGGAGAGTGCACAAGAGAGGGCCCAGGATACTGGATGATCTAGAAAGATTTTGCAAAGAAGAATGGTCAAAGAATCTCTCTCTGTGTTCTCCAATCTTGTGAAATGTTATAGGAGGAGATTAAGTGCTGTCTTGTTGGCAAAAGGGGTTGTACAAAGTATTAACATCAGGGGTGCCAATAATTGGGGACACATGATTTGAAGTTTTATTTTTTTTTATTTTTAATTTTTTTTTTACCACCAAAGTAATGTACTTAAATAAAAGGTTGGATTTTTCTCTTTTTTTGCATTTGGATTCTATGTTGTTTAAAAAAAAGGGAGAATTTTTAAAAGTCCTCGACCACATCTTAAACAGGGGTGCCAATAATTGTGGAGGGCACTGTATATGTCATCATGACTCATTACATGACTTGGGTTTATGTAATAAATTTATTGAGAGCGAGAGAGAGAGAGAGAGAGAGGACAATGCAATTAAAATCCAACTTTTGAATCTCTCTTTGCTTGAGGATGCTGGTTAACCATGATGCAAAACGAACACGCTTTAGTCTTTGTTTTTAGTGTTTATAAGGGTTATTTGATGTCTCTTGATTGTAAACATGTTTGTTAGTTATTTGGATCGAAGCACAAAGGCACCAGGTTTAACTTGCTCTCAATACACAACATCCCCCTTTCCTTGAATATAAACTTCCCCCAAACTAAAGTTCTCATTCACATTTCCTCACAACTGAAAACAGTTCAGAACATTCAACAACGCTTTCCAAACAGGTGCACTAAACCACAACATAACTCTTATTTAATTCCCACCTGCATTAATGTTTGTCACTTGAAAAATTAAAGTTTGAAAAGTTAAATCATAAGTAACCTCCCCTTTAACTTCAAATCATCACCAAGTTGCATTTAATTGTACTTAATTTAAGGCTCTTTTTTAAACTGAAAGCACAGTTTATTTCATTTATATGTTTGTTCTGTTTTATTTATTTGTGCTATTGCTTGTAATTTTATTATTTGTTCCTACTGTAAAAAGTAATACCTTGATCTAACTTATAAAAAAGTGAGACAAGTGGCTGCATTGAATGTTTTAGGTTGAGTGAACTTGCAGCCTTTTTTTTAAGTATATTGAACATTTTAACATTACTTTATATGAACGCAATAAAATCAAGTTGAGTTAACTAATAATACTAGTATTACTCAGATAAACCTACTTTTCTTGATAGAATATAGACATTTAGATTTATTTTCCATCCAGGACTCAATTAAAATGTTAATTCACATGTGATTAGGTTAATTTTACTAAGAAAATAAGTTCATAAAACCTAATTAAAATGTGTGCAGGTTACTTGTAGCCATACATTACTTCTAAGCACTACAGTGATTAACCTATTACAAATGCAATGGAAGAAAACAATGAGAAAATAGATTGAAGACAAAACATTTATTCAGTGTTAACCAGTCACTTTTAAGAGGTTAACTGTCACCGTCCCACAGGTGGGACGTTTGCCACTATATTTTTAAAACAATAATATCTTAGTAAATACCTTAAATAATATTGACAAACTATATATCATTTGAAAGCTTACAATCTCTAGTTTCCATATTTGGTGCCTGATTTTCAAAATATATTACAGAGGAGCCATAATTTATCAATATGCAACAAAGTGCATAAGGCGTGTTCAGACCTTTATTTTAAAATAGCAGTAAACATGCAAAATCATGAAAAAATGGTAGATGCCTCAGTTTGTTTTCATGCCAAAAGTTCAAAAGATAGAATCCATTCAATTATTTTGGAAAAAAAGGTCTGAAAAGTTTGAAATATCAAGAAAAAAATAATAAATTCACCATTTGTGACGTGGCAGCTAGCTATGACTTACATGCGTGTTCTTTGTATGTGTTTCTTAGAGGTTCAATTCATATCAAAATCTGCCAAACTTCCCATGCTACTTCTGAATAGGATCTCTACTTCAGAAATTGTATGAAAATTGTGAAAATAATGGTTCATATCACTCAAAACACGAATGGAAATGCAGCCCTTATATGGGCAGTAATGGAGTCTGATTGTGCCCTAGTGAAAAAGTTTGGTACTGCACTCAAACTAAATCTTACTGAAAGCTCATTTTTTGAGATATCAACCTAAAATTTGAAACACAACTTGTTCAGATTTTTGGCTTTGATCTTTCTGCCATTTTAGAGTAGCCCAGGTTTTGAAAATATATATTTTATGTAAAATATGAATAATTAATATTTTTACATTGTACATTTCCATAAACTCAAACTTCTATAACTTTTTTTCTGTTTCACTTTCTTAATTTATTTCACTTCTACAAAAATCTGCCAAATGTCTTCTTTAAAACAAGACCAATCATATGTCTATATCCCAAAGCATTCTTGAATTACAGCCATTTAAGTTCGAAATGTGCATTTTCATGTCTATTCAAAAAAAAGGGGGGGGGGGGGGGTGACAGTTAAGAGGTTAAGAGTGACTACACAGCAAATAAATGTGGCCACACATGTACAGTATAATATAAAACAAACACTGTATAAGTGTATTTTCAACCTGTTCTGAACAGTACATCCAAACTGCCCAATCTGTAATGTTTGGATAAAGTTAAATGTGAGCTTATTAATGTAATGTAATGTGTGAGCATTAATGTGGATAAAGATGAATGTAAAGATAAAATCACATTGTATCACAATGGAGGTCGAGAGCATAGGCAAGTCCAAACAGGAGACAGCATGATTTAGACAGGTTTGGCACACCTCTGACCACGGGCTGTCCTTCTATCATAATACCAATCGTGTTGGGATGATGGCACTTGTACATTTTCAGTGGGCAACTGCCAAGCTCAGCATGCACCTCCTCTGTTTCAGCACGATTCTATTGGTGGAGACAAAAAAATAATCAAGAAAAACAGGTAATGAGAGGAATATAGCAGACCAGTAGAAGACATAAGACACAAAGTCACAATTGTACTTTACTAAAGGTGGTGATACTAGACGGATACTGCGACTAGAGCATGTGACCAGAGTCAAGTCTATGACAATGCCATAGAGTGTGGGTACTAAACTATCATAATCCACTGTAGCATGAGTGGTGTCTTATTCTGGTTCAAAGGATGCATTACAATGAAACAATGCAATTGTCCTTGCCTGTCCCTGATTGGTCATCACATTATTGTTTATTAAGCTACAAAGTCTTATGTAACAAAGCCTTCCACTGAGGAGCCAGAATGAATGTTTTTATGATATCTTTTTTTGATGTTTTCTGAAATGAATGTTCACAAAACCAGTGGGAAATGTGGACATATTTTCAACATAACGATTTTAGTCATCACATGTCAATATCTTAAATGATCACAGACAAAAGTTGAGTAAATGTTTGAGGCAGTTTGGCAAGCTGTCAGTTGCCACTGAGAAAGAGTGACTGATAATAAGAAACTGCTATATTTGGTTATTTTTACTGGTTGTGGGGAGGAGACAGAAAGGTGATCATATCTGCCTTTTATTGGTGGTTGGTACATAGAAATGGCAAAAGAAATGTAATTGTATGGAGCTTACACTATTGTTTGCAATTTTACTTATGTTTTACTTACCTCTGAATAGTTAGGCTATAGCTGTAATTGTATATTCTTAAGTTTTTCTTATCTGGATGTGAAGCTTGAAGACCCCAGGTAACAAAAGCGCTTGGGTATCTAAAGACCAGGAAAATGCATGTTAGAATAAGGTTAAAAACCAGTGATAAAAGTAGTTTAAGTAATGGGTTAGAAATAATTTTAGTTTTTTTTTTCCCAACCAAAATTCTGTCATTAATTGACTATGCAGCATTAAAAAAAAAAAACGTGGAAAAAAATCTCTAAAATCAAACAGACTAACTAATACATCTCTGCAGTGTAATCTGTGCATCTGATTTAGTAATGCAAAAGTAAGCTACACAATCTCTGATTGCAGAGTCCTGTCAAAGACACATGATTACCTTGTTTTGCCTGCTGTCCATAAAACACCATCTAAACTTTCCCTTATTTGCCCGTTCTATTGCCTGAAGCCTTGCTTCAAATTGCTACCGTTTCGATCGAATATTATCCCGAAATTCAATCATTGCAATCTAAAAATATAACTGACGGCATTTATGCAACTAATATTGCCTACATATCTGCGTTTTTATACACGTCCATTCTAAACTTTGTTACAGTGGCGATAATTTTAGCAGGTGCTGCTAGAAATAAGCATACATTGTACGCACGACTATGGCCTACAGCACTCATTTTATTTCAACCGCTGTTGTCTGCCGCCGATCGACCACACTCCCATTAGCACTATGCTACCATCTTAGCTTGCCTATGTGTGCAGGATAGCTCTATTACAGACAGTACAATGCAAACCTAACCTCAGCTCCCTGAAGTAAGCGATTTTGCGTGACTTAACATCACCAATCATTTGGCTAAATTTGCTCAACTTACCTTGTTATTCAGATAATCCGCTGCAGCGATCAAACCGTTGAAGTGCCGAGGAAGAAACTGCATCTGCCTAGAAAACTCTGCACCAATGAAAAAGCGGCATTGGGTGCGTGTAAGTACGCTGTTTTCACGTCCATTTGGTGTAGGAGCAAATTCTCCTGCGCTGCTTTCTGTAACACCACCCTTACACTTGTCAAATCTGCCGTGGGTAAAAAAGTCTCCCCATAGTCTATTCCCATTCTCTGGCTGTAGCCTTTAGCCACAAAACGTGCTTTGAATTTGTCTTTTCCGTCTACATCAGCCTTGATAGAGTAGACCCACCTACCCCCCACTGTTTTCTTGCCTATTGGCAGTGTTGTCGGAGTAAAGGTTTTGTTCTCATTTAAGGACTGAATTTCTTCTTCCATAGCTTTTCTCCATTCTTTTGAGTTATCTGACTCCATTGCTCCCTCAAAAGTCTGTGGAATGCCACACACCGCTCTGCAGAAGTAGTCTACCGTGATATGAACCTCATCACTATCACTTCCTTCAGTTACGTAGTCATCTAAGTAGCTCGGCGTTTTTCTTTCTCTAGTCGGATACCTCTGACTCTTAGGTTCACCACATGTCACACTCGGTTGTGCTTGATCATGCTCACTAAACCTCGTTACTGCACTTGGACCGTCACTATGTACACTTCTACTTCGCACACTTGGCTCTGAAGCATTTTCTGTACACTCGCTCTCTGTGGTCTCACTAGTCCTGGGTCGCACACTGTCACAGTCATCACTTATATCTGGCTCACCTGTTTGTGTCTGTTTTTCCACAGCTGTATTGCTCACAAACTTCACTAGCCTGTGTTTCTGTACTTTGTTTGTGTCTGGATGATAAACCAAATACGCCGGACTGTTTTTGTCGTAACCTACAAAACGTCCCTGGTCAAATCTGGAATCAAGTTTTCCCTTGTCCTGTTTGTATGTGTAGCAGGTAGACCCAAACTTGTGCATTTTAGATACATTAGGCTTCTTGCCAGTCAGCAACTCATAAGGAGTCTGCCCTGTACGCCTGTTAAAACACCTGTTGCGTACTATTGCTGCTGTTTAGTTCCATAGCTGCTTTGGTAATGCACTTTCAAGTATCATGCATCTACCCATCTCAAAAAGAGTACGCCAACCTCTCTCGGCAGTTCCGTTCTGGTGTGGCGAATACGGAGCTGACGTTTCATGTCTAATTTTGTTTTTCCTTAACAGAGCTTGGAAATCACCACACGTAAACTCTGATGCATCTCACTGTCCCATAAGGGGATACATCTGCTAGGAACTTTTCTGTAGCCTGTACTGTATCACTTTTCTTCTTAAGAAAATATACAAATACTGCACTGGAGTAATCGTCAGTAAATGACTGCACATATTTGTACCCATCTATCGACTCTGTGGCTACAGGACCTGCGAGATCTGTGTGTACCATCTGTAAGGAAGCTTTTGCTCTGGTATCAGGATCCCTATTTCTGGTTTGGGCAAATTTTCCCTGAATACACACCTCACACTCTTGCTCAGGTCGGCCTATTTTGCCCTTGATTTGCATACCTTCCACAACATTTTGCAACCTAAGAACATCGTCACAGTTACAGTGCCCTAAAATCTCGTGCCATGTTTGTATGTCGTGACATGCATTACACTTATCATTAGGCTCAGCTTCAGTATGCAAATAATACAGCCTACCATACACGTGAATGTCAAATCTAGTACCGTCTCTGGTTATCAGGGCATCTTTATCTTCTTTAAAGACAACCGTAGCCTCACTTGTGGTGGCTGCCTTCACTGAGAAGATGCTCTGGGGGTACGACGGCACAAACAAAGCGTCTTTCAGCACCGCCTTGCATCGTTGTCCTCTGCTGTCAATGAGGGAAACCTCAGCATTTCCCCTTCGCTGAGCGATCCCACTACATCGGGTGCCGTCTGCCAGCTCAACACTGTGCGTTTCTGGCCTGAATGTGCAGTCAAAACTCTTGAACATGCTTATGTCCGTGATGATATGAGAGGTAGCTCCTGTGTCCACCATCAGACCTCTCTCCTGGATGCTACATATCGGCTGCCGCTGGATACTGGTCCCTCCGTCTCTCATCTTGAACACGTAGTCCTCTGCTTCTTCTGAGGCCTTACTCGCACCATCCTTTTTGTCCTTACGTCTACATGTGGCGTCTTTATGTGTGTCACTTCTGCAGAAACTACACCATGTTTTCTGTCGACATCCTTTGGTGCCACACTTGAAGCACACCATCTCTGAGTCGTCCTTGATCCAGCCACGTGCGTTCGTCTTGGCGGGCCGCCGTCCGGCTTTCCCTTGAGTCTTCATCACACTGTCGCTCGACTCAGCTGCTTTTATCTTCTCTGTCTCTTCAAAATTACGTAGTTTAGTCTTGAATTCTGCAAAGGTGATTGTATCATCTGTGTGGGCCACATGTATTGCGAATGGTTTAAAACTCTCAGGCAATCCCTTTAATACCATAGCAAGTAGCAGTCCGTCTCCTAACGTTTCACCCGCGTTCCGCCGTGCTGTAATGGCGGTTTCAGCTCTGATAATATTGTGATGAATGGCGTGGGGGTGTATCTCTTTGTGTTGTTTGGCGTTGGTTCCGCCCGTCTGAACCATTTCGTAGATGTGCTTATTGATGATCGATCTCACCTGGACTGGAGGACATTTAAGAGAGCAGAGGGGAAGTTCGGGAGGACGTGATTGGCTTCTCATTTAGAGAGAAAATCTGTACCCAATAGTACTTCTTGTGGTGTAACATCAGCTACCAAAAATTCAGCAATAACAGCCAAGGAGTCAAACTGGCATACAGTCTGCCACCGACCCAGGATTGACATTTCCCCACCATTCGCCTGACAAATGCTTGTTGGTTCTCCACGTTGGACTTAGTAAGTGGCTACTGGCAGGTGGAGGTGGACCCTCAGGATAGACCTAAGACAGCATTCATTACTCGTCAGGGTTTATTTGAATTTAACGTTTTAAGTTTTGGATTATGCAACTCTACAAGTACTTTTCAACGTCTCATGGATGTTGTTTTGGCTGACCTGCAGTGGACCACTTGTTTAGTGTACTTGGATGACATAATTGTTTTTGGGCGAACTTTCCAAGAGCACCTTCAGAGATTGGAGGAGGTTCTTTTGAAACTTCGTCATGCTAAGCTTAAGGTTAAACCTTCCAAGTGTACCATTTTTTCCTCCCAGGTGCAATACTTGGGCCATGTTATCTCTGCGGAGGGAGTAATGGCAGATCCATCTAAGGTAGAAGCAGTACAGGCTTGGCCTACACCTAAAACCCAGACAGAGGTGAGAAGTTTTGTAGGATTAGCCTCCTATAATAGGAGATTTATTAAAGGGTTTGCTGAGATTGCTCAGCCTTTACATCAGCTCACCGAAAAGGGAAAAAGATTTGTTTGGAGGGAAGAGTGTCAAGAAGCCTTCCAGCAATTAAAGTCAAGACTTATTAGTGCTCCTGTCTTGGCTTACCCAGACCCTAAAAAGCCATTCATTTTAGACACTGATGCCAGTGATGTAGGAGTGGGGGCTGTGTTGTCTCAAGAGGATGGGGGTTTGGAGCAGGTGGTGGCATATGCTAGTAGAGCTCTGACTAAACAAGAACGTAAATATGCCACCACAAAGAAGGAGCTGCTTAGTGTGGTAACCTTTACAAAGCATTTCAAACATTATCTACTTGGGAGGGAATTTTTGTTGAGAACTGATCATAGTTCATTGCGTTGGTTGCATAACTTCAGTGGGTTGGAGGGGCAGTTGGCTCGCTGGTTGGAGCAACTGGCCAACTTCCAATATAAGATCATTCATAGACCAGGTAAGCAGCATACCAATGCAGATGCTCTCTCGAGGCTCCCCGGATCTGGGAGTAGAGGTATTAGGGTGGATTGTGGTAATGTCCCTCCGTCTAGGGTACCAGTAACTGTAGTTCGAGCAGTGCGTGAGGCTGAGGGAATGGGGGGGCCTATAAGAGATCTGCCAGAGAGTGAAGATGAGTTGGTTAAGGCTCAGCAAGAGGACCCAAACATTCAGCTGCTTATTAATTTAAAAAATGGGTCAGTGGATGATGGTAGGGAAGGTGAGCGAAACCCTGCCCTTGTTAGTTATTCTCCAGTGTGGGATCAATTGCATATGCGAAACCAGCGGTTGGTGAGGATACCCCCAGCAAATTCTGACGCGGCTTCGGCAGTACAGGTGATTTTACCTAAAAGTCTGGTGCCGGGGGTGTTGTCCATGTTGCATAATACACCAACTGGGGGGCATTTAGGGATTCAGAAGTTACAGGCTAAGGTGAAGGATCGTTTTTATTGGCCTGGGTGGTTTGGGGATGTGAAAAAATGGTGTAGGGAGTGTCGTGATTGTGCCTCCCGAAAGGCTCATGGAAAGGCCCCTTGTGCCCCCCTTCAGATGTCTGTGGTATCCCGCCCATATGAACGTGTGGCGGTAGATGTATTGGGCCCGTTACCAGAAACTCTAAATAAAAATAAGTACATTTTAATCATTGGTGACTATTTTTCCAAATGGACCGAAGCATTCCCCCTCCCTAATCAAGAAGCTCAGTCTATTGCTAGAGTGTTGGTAGAGGAGTGGGTGTGCCGGTATGGAGTGCCGCGAAGCTTGCATTCGGATCAGGGGAGAAATTTCGAGTCTGGTTTGTTTAAGGAGTTGTGTAGATTGCTGCAGATAAACAAGTCTCGTACTTCTCCGTATCGGCCTCAGTCTGACGGGCTGATAGAGCGGTTTAATCGCACTTTACTATCAATGCTTTCACTGTTTGTGGACGAAAATCAAATGAACTGGGACAGATTGCTACCATATGTGATGATGGCCTATCGTAGCAGTGTGCAGGCAAGCACCGGGTTTACACCGTATAAAGTGTTATTTGGGCAGGAGATGGTCCTTCCTGTGGATATTATGTTGGGTGTAGATAATATGCAGAAATTTCAGTCCGTAAATGATTATGTGAACGGAATAGCAGAAAGTTTATCCACAGTAGTGGAAGCAGTGAAAAGGCATCAGAGTCAAGCTTCTCAGCGACAGAAGATCCATGCTGATTTTCGAGCCAATTTCCATTACTATGTCGTTGGTGAATTAGTTTGGATCCAAAATAAAACTCGTAAACGGGGTGTGTGCCCTAAGTTGCAAAGACGATTCAAGGGGCCATTTAAAATCTTAGAAAGATTTGTCTTTGAACATTAAAAAGACTAAGGAGATCATCGTGGATTACCGCAAATGTAGACCCAATCACTCTCCTCTCTTTATTGGCAATGAAGTGGTGGAGAGGGTGCCATTTTTCAAATTTCTGGGAGTAACGGTGACTGAGGACCTGTCTTGGGGAACCAACATCACCTCCGTGATAGGAAAGGCTCAGCAACGCCTTTACTATCTGAGGCAACTGAGGAATGCCAGGATCCCTAAACAGCTTATGGTCAACTTCTACAACTGTGCCATCAGCAGTGTTTTGACATATGGATTCTTAGTGTGGTATTCCAGCTGCACTAAGGCCCATCAGCAGGCACTCCAACGAGTGGTAAATATAGCTGGGAAAATCATTGGGACCACTCTCCCGAATATCAGTAACATCTATGATAGCCGTTGTTTGAAGAGAGTGAAGAAAATCCTGCAGGACCAGGATCACCCGGCCCATCACCTGTTCCATCTGCTGCCGTCAGGAAGAAGGTACAGGTCTATTGGTGCCAGGAAATCCAGACTGGCTAACAGCCTGTATCCTTACGCAGTAAGGCTGCTTAATGATGTCCTTCCTTCTATCTCCCTACAACTCCCCACCCACCCCCCTCCTTCCAATGGACAGTAAACAATATCTCATGTTTAAAATAACTGTGAACTGGACTTTGCATTGCTACATCAACCATAACCATAACCATATCCGTCCTGCTTAACGATGATATTTCCTTACGCCCCCCCCCCTTCCCCCCCTCCCCCCTCCTACCGTGGACAGTAAATCATGCTCTGTGGAATATCTTGAACTGGACTTTGCATTGCTGCATTAACCTCATCCATACCCACCTCTGATCATATTCTATGTTTCTGGTTGTCTCTTGTTTGTAAACTGTTTTGCTGCTATTACTATTATTATATATACTTTGATGGGCCATGTCTACACAGGGGATATTTATTATTATTTATTTATTAGTGCACTTTAAAATACCATGTACGATTGTTGTATGCTCCGAACACAATTTCGTTGCTGTCCTTTGGATAACAATGACAATAAACTAAACTGAAACTGAAAGGGTGTCGGATATGCTGTATAGAGTGCAGCTATCAGAGGGGGGTTCGGAGAGTGTTGTCCATTTTAATCGAATGAAGCCTTATGTTGCTTGTTCTGTTTCAGAATCTATGGGGCGGGACAACCAGAGGACCCCTGTGGATCAGACTGCTGGACGACACCCAGAGTCTCAAAGCCTTGCAGAAGGACAGGATTTCGTATGGGGGTATCATCCACCTGCGGCTCCGGAGGCTGTCCAGACAAGGGAGAGGGCTGCTGCGTCTAGCATCGAAAGAAACCCGCTCGTAAAGTCTGCTGTGGGAGGTGGTCCTTCCCTTGGAAACTTGAATCTTGTTCCGGGGGACGCCGGTCTGGGTGAGAGGCAGCCGGAGAGTGGGGACCAGAGGGTAGAAGTTGGAGACTCCCGTCCAGAGCCTTGTCCACGAAGAATGCAGCCGGCTCGTTCTCGGAGACCACCAGCTTGGTCCAGGGATTATAATTTGACGTGACTCGAGGACGAGTCCTGTTTACCCGAGGGGAGGGGATAGTGTGATGAATGGCGTGGGGGTGTATCTTTTTGTGTTGTTTGGCGTTGGTTCCGCCCGTCTGAACCTTTTCGTAGATGTCCTTATTGATGATCGATCTCACCTGGACGGGAGGACATTTAAGAGAGCAGAGGGGAAGTGTGGCTGGAACGTGATTGGCTTCTCGCGCTCGGAGGGAAACGGGGACGCTTTGTGTTGCTCGAGACCATTAGGGTTTGTCCGGCAACGAAGATAGCTAGCTAGAGAGACTTCATCGGTGTAGTTAGTAATAGTGGGACGGGGGTATAGGAGCGCTGGCCACGTGTTCCTGGAGCGATTAAAAGAGCTGCGTCTCGCATAAAATAAAGAACTCGTGCAGCACCAGTGATCCTTAAAGAGAACCTAGCGTGAGGAGGACTAATTAATGCCATTATTGTGATTGCTGTGGCTGGGACGGACAAACGCGGACAAACAACGCGTGCTGCCTCTGTGGACTATTCCTCACGGCTGATTCCGTTCCCCGGGACCTCTGGGCGGGGTCTTATTTGCCTGGAAATCGGGGAAGTGTTTTTATATTTTAACCATTTCATGAGTTATGTGTGGGTGTGAATGTGTATGTGAGAGTTGCGCATTTTAGAGTGTGTACGCCCATTGCTTTGTGTACGCGGGACCAAGGACGATGATTTTTCCACTTGATAAAGGGATTGTAGTGTGATCACGAGTTCTAGTGTGCTGTGCTGGGCTGGGGAGTAACCATTGGAGTGTAGTGACGTTTGCAGTGTTCACTTGGGGATCGCGATTGTCCTAGTGTGCGCGTGCTGAGTTAATGTGGGATAGAGCCTCTTTCAATGTGTATTTATATGATGGTACTATTTTTCTAAATCAGATTGTCAATAAAAATATATATTTTCTCTAAAATCCTGTGTGGTGACATGCCCTCTGTCCTCCATAAATTGCTAAACCTCTTACTAGAATAAATAAGGTTTACTACAGTATGCTTAAAGGAGTAGTTCACTTTTGAAAAAACTTTTGCTGATAATTTACTCACCCCCATGTCATCCAAGATGTCCATGTCTTTCTTTCTTCAGTCAAAAAGAAATTGAGGTTTTTGATGAAAACATTCCAGGATTTTTCTCCATATAATGGACTTCAATGGGAACCAAACGGATCAAGGTCCAAATTGCAAACTGTTCAAAGGGCTTTAAACGATTTCAGACGATGAATAAGGGTCTTATCAAGTGAAACGATCGCTCATTTAATAAATAAATAACAAAGTTTAAGTTTTATAAGCTCAAATACTCGCCTTTCTCTGTAATGCACAGAGCGTCAAAATGAACAAATCTTTTTCCGAGTCAATTCGTTCGTTGAATGAACCAAATGACTCAGAAAAAGATTTGTTCATTTTGATGAACGAGTTTGAACAGGAGAGTCACAAATATGCATCACAGACAGAGCAAGGCGAGCATTTGAGCTTTTAAACCTTAAACTTTGTTATTTATTAGCATACGAGCTTATATAAGTGCCGCACACAGTTGAGTATCTCTGCTTGTTTGCAAAACATGTCGAATCAGCTCTATTTCTAAAGCGCATTTTAAAACACTGATCGTCTAAAAGCAGCTTTGCAGAGATAACAGGAAAATAATTCAGCAAAGAAAATAGCGTCACAGTCCAGCTTTAGTAAGTTCAGTGACGTTTCATTTTTACTTCATAGTTAATTTATCCGCTCTGGAGAAAACTGATGTCATCTTCCAGCTCAGTTACGGTTAGGTTGGTAAGTAATGGGTAAATAAAGAACTGTCTGTTTGAATAAGTACAGCATATTCTTTACTTAGGAAGAGGAATGTAAATAAAGACTTTTCTGTATTTGAGTAGTGGTGAAGAGTGACTTAGTCAAGCAGTCATCAAGTCATTATTGTCTTCAATCTGTGAGAAGCACTTCATGTTGTGACCTGTCACTGGGTGATATAATGTGACTAGTACAGCAACTAATGGCTCATTTCCACTGAAGGGTACAGTACAGTACGGGTCGGGTCGGGTACACCATGATCTGGCTTGCGTTTCCACCGCCAACAGTACCCTTACTTGATAGGCGTGGTGTTAGCTGGAAAGAAGCGATCAACGTCATTTTCGCACGAAGAAAGCGACATAGGCTATAGTAAACAACAATGACAGACAGCAGATCTTGTTCTTGCTTCTCGGCATGTTTGTCACTAGAAACAAGCGCTGGCATTAGGCGTTTCCAAGCAGCCAACTTAAAGTCTGACTCAGGAGAATGATCCCGAGGACGCGAGTCCAGTAATTGTGCTGATGGAAATATAAACGAAATGTTATAAAACACCACTCTGCTTCTTTTCGATTTCATTTCAATACATTTTTAACATTATAGCACACGTGGTTCAGGCAACGCATAGCCTATTGATTATAGCATGTATGTAACGTTATATTTATAACAAAACTAAATATAAAACACAACCCCTGCCTCTTTTCGTTTAAATGTAAAAAGTAGGGATGCACCGATCCACATTTTTTCACTTCCGATCCGATCCCGATACCTGACTTTGGATATCGGCCGATACCGATACTTTTCCGATACCAGAGCTGTGTTTGCTAAAATATTATTTATCATTATTATTGATTTTATATGATGCTGAAATAAATTCCTCTCTACAGGCTAGGATGATATGTAGGTATGTCAATATATATATATATATATATATATATATATATATATATATATATATTAAACAATAGATAGACAATTAAACAAAGATGCACATTATACAGGACTACACAGTGCTTTAATTTCAGGAAGGTCTACTAACATTATTCAGGTATGGTCTAAAAAGAATTATAATAAAGTAATCAAAAGTAGGCTATAAATAGCACTGCAAAGTTTATCATAGATAGATTTATGCCTATTAAAGCTGAAGTAATTCATTCAAGAGCTGTGAGTGATTTTCTCTTTGCCTTTTGTTGTTTGATTCTCAGTAATGTCACATTCTCAGCATTCGTCACATGCTGCCCCTTTAAGAACAAGTTCAGATTTATAGTCTACTGATGCACCATATTTCTTCCCAACTATTTCCATAACTACGTTCATTTTAGACATAAATGGTTTAAGTGTTAATCTCCAAGCCGGTCGGTTTGACATTTTTCTTGTGCAGGCTACATTTGATCGTTTAGACGCGCATATGAAGCCCAGAGTATAATTTGCTTGTCTTGTTGCGGTCTGTTACGGAGCGCGCGCCGCATTGGGAACAGAATCTCTTGCGCAAATTTTGTGCTTTTAATAGCTCTTTTTATTATTAAAAGTGTCCCGCAATTTAGCAACAGCAGAGCCTGCATTTTACAACAATCACCAATCGTGCTGATTCTGTCTTAAAGTTTGAGTTTTAGGGAGAAATGACAGAGCTCCGCCGCGATGGGAAGGAAGTTGGCTAGACAGAATGTGGCTATTGTTTTTAATGTTTTTTTTTACCTCAATATATAGGCTACGTTTCCTCTGTCGTCACGCATTAAGGAGGGCTGTCGTGTTGTGCTTGCTGTGGCGCGCGCGTGAGAGATCTCTCTTTCTCTTCTGGACTGCGAATTGCAAACATGCATCACAGACAAATAGTTTAATTAATACAGCTTTGCAAACATTGCATTTTGCTGTCTTGCTGTGCTGCAGTGTTTCCAGTGTGAAGTATGTCCACACAGCGAACATATTGGTAGCTCAATGCTATCCTGCTAGATGGCTGCAAACTGCGGAATGGATTTCCTGAGCGGGGGGCGGGGTCTGTGTGTCTCATTGAGCCCTATTTTTTACAGTCTATGATTGAGCTGCACCTCCGTTCAGGCCCGGCGGGAATCACTTTTGGAGTCATTTCAGCAGACAACGTTAAAGCGCAGACACTCATAAATATCGGATTTCTCTGCAGGTTGGATCGGAAAAATCCGATACGCGAATTACGCTGGTATTGGTCCCGATAGCGATACTGGATCGGATCGGCCCCATCCCTATTAAAAATATGAAACATATTCCAGGCAATATGTAATGTATTGCATATCGCATTGGTACAAATGTTGTAACAGATGATCTTGTAATAATTTTTTTTTTAAAAAATGACAAAACTATCTCTTTTGTTGAATTTCAGTTTTATCAATAATAGCCATTATAAAAGTATAAGTAAAAGGTACGAAAAGATATACAGTAAAGCTTAAATAACATCAAGAAACAATTCAGTCAGTCAAATATACAAATTCAGCGCTCAAAGATATGAAACTTCAAGTAGCCTTCTGCCAAAACTATTGGCCAGGGAACGAATTATAAATTCACGAGACCAAAGACCACAAGACGAACTATATCTCAACCACTACAGAGAAATCCGAGTCAGCGGCAAACATCAGGATGACTAGCCGAGGAAAGGCTGTTCCAGGCGGGGGACACGAGCGCGAGCGTCCGGTGATCGCTTGGAATGGATCTCAGTCAAATTATCACAAATCTATAAATAAACCACAGATTTGAGCTTTAAAAAACTACTTTCTCGCCTGAAAAACTCTTAAAACTACATTTCGTGACACAATAACAGTAGAATTATATTTCAACTGTATGCTTCTAATGCCCTTGTAGCACGCGCGAGTGACGACACTCTGTCCACCAATCAGCGTTCTGCAGTGAGTCTAGCTCCACCTTTTAGTACCCTTTCACTGTGCTAGATACCCCAACAGAAGGGTACCCCAAAAGTGGTCCGGTACGGTTCGGCTTTTTGGTACCATTCACAAGTTTTGACAGTGGAAACGCAAATAATTGCGTACCGAACCGAACTGTACCGTACCGTACCACTCAGTGGAAACGAGCCATAAGGCATTGTCCACACAGAGATGCGTTTAGCTGTATGTGATAAAATATATTGTATCTACGTTTTGAGAAGACAAACAGGTTCCACTTCAATGCATAGAGGCACTTCGTGTGGGGGGGGGGGGGGATTGGGGGGGGGGTGTTTGGGGGGCTAGGTTGGTGACCTACCCGAAGTGATGGGGTCAACTACCGCTGGAGGTAAGTCACCTAGAACCATCCAGGAACCAGACATGGAAGTAAAGTATAAAAATAAAGTGACTGTGTTAAGTTCTGGATGAGTAGTAAGCACGACATGTATATCTTCAATGATGCTCTTTTATTTCCATCTTAACTTTACATGTGTTGACCGTAACTTCCCATGACCGTAACTTCACATGACTAACACTCTACCTCTCTTCTTCTTCTACCCACTTGTCTAACCTCTTACAACACAGCGCCTCTAAAGGTAGCATTATGAATTACAGCAAAGGACACAACATTTCCCCTCTTTGTAAAAACATTGTTCTTAACCCAACTTGAAGGAAACCTGTTCTCTGACTGAAGTAGTGTGACAACCTAAACAACTATTATATTCAATGTATATAAAACAGTAACGTAGCCCTATCTGTTCCCTAACTTATGACATAATACATGAACAGTCAGCATAAGCAGTCAGTTGACATTGGAACATATTAATAACCTTTCTTCCAACACAATTATAACCAAGACTGGTTAACTCTCTCAGAACAGTTTTTCTCTTGGGCTACACTTGCACGACTTGGATGTAAACAGTCCTGTTCAGTGTATCTCATAGTCCTTGTGCCAAACAGGCTTACGTCTCATACGCGAGACTTTCACAGCACTCTGTGTAGTGTTGTGCGTTTGCTGCGCTGTGTTACTAGCACAGTCAATCATTTCTGGTGAGTATGCCAGGTGAGCAGCATTCCACTTTTTTCCATCACTGAGCAGAAATGTGTTGGTTCCCACTCTCTCCTCTACTCTGACCGGAGCAGAAAATCTAGGATGACCTTTTGGGGTTGCACGAGGAAGTCTTATTCTCACTTTCCCTCCCACACCAAAGAGAGGATTGCGAGCACCGCGTCTGTGATCAGTGTACAGTTTCATTTTGTCCTGTTTCTTTTCCACATTTTCACGGACCGCAGCGAGATCACATTTGCCCTCTCCCTGTAAAGGCAGGATGTTAAGCTTGGTTCGCATCTTCCTCCCATATAAGAGCTCATATGGTGATACACCCGTAGTAGCGTGAGGGGTTGCACGGTACACCTGGAGCCACTCTGTAACAGCTTTGTTCCATGGTTGTGAGTGTTGAATGGCTGTCTGGACACAACCTTTCAGTGCACGGTGAAATCTTTCAACAGCACCGTTAGATGCAGGATAGTACACAGATGTACGGATGTGTTTAATATCTCGTTCCTTCAAAAACTCCGCGAAGGCAGCTGAGGTGAACTGTGTACCATTGTCCGTAACAATACTCTCTGGGTTGCCATGACGACTAAAAACTGTACTCAGAAATTTTATAACATCCACCGTAGTTGCACTACTAGCAAATGCAAGTTCAGGCCACTTGGAGTGATAGTCTGTGAGTGTTATAGCATATCTGCAAGCAGGGATGGCGGTTTCAAATGGTCCGACTACATCCAGACCCAGTTTTTTCCACGGACCCTCAGGAAACTGAACTGGCTGCAAAGGTGCTGGATGCGTCACAGCAGATTTGTCATTGGACTGGCAGGGAATGCATGTAGCGATAGTTGACTGGACCTGAGAGTCCATCTGCGGCCACCAGTAAAGATCCCGCAACCTCTGTTTTGTGCGGACTATTCCCTGATGAGACTCGTGTGCCAAGGAAATCAAGGTGTGTCGTAGGTCTACAGGAACTAACAACCTTGTTCCTCTGAAAATGAAAGCATCTTTCACTGCAAGCTCATCTCTCACTCTGAAGTATGGAATCATGTCCTGACTCACTGCTTTGATGGAGGGTGGCCAGCCATGTGTAATTTGCTTTCGCAGCATCTCCAGTTCAGGACAGGCAGCACAGGCAGTTTCAAAATCAGTCACTGAAAGAGAACATAATGTAGAGGAAATTAATGCAACAATTTCAGGCTCTAAATCAGTAGGGTCATCACCAGATGACGGTATGGGAAGACGAGACAAGCAGTCTGCTGTGTGGTTCTGGGAACCTGGCCTATAAACGACGTCATAATTAAAACATAGCAGACGTGCCGCCCAACGAGCAATCCGCATTCCGGCTCTCCCCATGCCTTTTGTAGAGAGTAAGGTGGTGAGTGCCTGATGGTCAGTGCGAAGTGTAAAGCGATGGCCCCACACGTACGTTCGCCATTTCTCAGTAGCCCACACACATGCCAGGGCCTCCTTCTCCACGATAGAATATTTCTTTTCAGCATCCGTGAGTGTGCGAGAAGCGAAAGCCACTGGTTTTTCTGTTCCGTCTGATTGCACTTGGGTGAACACTGCGCCCAACCCGTAGTCGCTGGCATCCGTTGAAATGATTGAATGAAGTGTGGGATCATAAATAGCAAGAGCTGGACTGGACACAAGCATTTGTTTAATGTTCTCAAAACTGCTTTGAGCAGCAGGCGTCCAAGAAAATTGTCCCTTTTCTTTAGCGCACTCACGCATTGGGGCAACCACTGTCGCAAACCCAGGAAGGAATTTTGAGTACCAGGACACTAATCCTAGAAAGGATTGAAGGGATGCTGCATCAGATGGAGGCGGAGCTTCACGGACCGCATTCAGATGCTCTCGATCAGGTAGGATTCCATTAGCGCTGATTACATGGCCCAGGAACCGCAGTGAAGTCTGTTTGAAATTGCATTTTTTTTTCATTTAACACCAGCCCAGACTCTTTCAATTTCTGCAGTACTGTACTGAGGTTGAAGTCATGGTCCTCAGCCGTTTCTCCATAGACGATAACATCATCCAAGTAATTTTTGGCACCTGGCACGCCCTCCAGGATGGTTGCCATCATCTTTTGGAAAGCAGAGGGTGCTGACGCCAGGCCATAGGGAACCCTGCAATATCTGAACAGACCGTCATGGGTGATAAAAGCTGTAATATCTCTACAATCCTCATGCAGGGGAAGCTGATAGTATGCATTAGCCAGATCAATAGTAGAAAATACTGTAGCACCCCTAAGGCTGGTAAGCATTTCATCAATGTGTGGTAATGGATAACAGTCAGTGATGACAGCTTTGTTAACTTCTCTTAAGTCTGCACACATTCGTATTCCACCTGTTTTCTTCCCAGTAACAACGATGGGGGACACCCAGGCTGAAGCATCCACACGTTCGATGACACCTGCTTTTAGCAGACGGTCTAGTTCAGCTGAAACAGACGCTCTGACTGCAAAAGGTAAGCGTCGCAATTTCTGACGCACAGGTTTTACTGTGTGGTCAATTTTTGCCATGTGGACAAAGTTCTTTACACATCCTATTTCAGTATCTGTCAGGAATGTGGTATTGGTGGTCATGACAGAAGTGCAGACATTATCACCTTTTATTTGAAGTTGTAGGTCAGAAATCAAGTCCATGCCTAACAAAGCAGTCCCTTTATCCACAACGAAGAATGTGGCAGCAGCTGACGCGTTTGATAAACTCACTTGTGCTTGCAGGCATCCGAGTACAGGTATGTATTCCTGTGTATAAGTCACCAGACGGATGGCAGGTGTTGATAATTTTGTGGCACTGAAGTGACGTTTATAGATGTGAAGAGGCAGTATAGACACAGAAGAACCTGTATCCACAACGAATTGTACTGTGGTGCCAGATGAAGCAGGAGTATTGACAGTCACATTGCAATGCAGTTTCTTTGGCACTTCGGCAGAGTTCTCTAGATACAGCACTGTGACGTCATGTACTTGTACCTCGCGCACATCATTCGCTGAGGCTGAATGACACACAAGAGAAAAATGTCCCTTCTTGTTGCATAATTTACAAAACAGCTTTGCAGCTGGACACTGTGCAGAGTTAGCTAAGTGTCTGTCTGAACCGCATCTGAAACATGACTTACGGGCTGACGAAGCGGAGGCAGCAGTCGGACGTGACCAGGGTTTCCCGCTCGCGTGTTGTGATTTGACTTGTACAGCTTGCACCGGAGCATCTCTATCGGCCGTCATTCTCTTTGCATGCTCAGCCGCGGCTTCTAATTGTGTTGCAAGGGTAGTTGCTTTCTGTAATGTCAGGTCCGGCTCGAGTAACAGTCTCTGTCTAATATCATCACTGTGCAAATGTTCCAGCAATTGGTCGCGGATCATATCATCCCCTTTATCACCGAAGTCACAGTTAACGGAAAGTGCATGCAAAGCAGCAACATACTGCTGTATGTTTTCGTGCGAGGCTTGAACTCTCTTTCTGAACGTATGCCGTTCCACGACAACATTAATTTTAGGCATGAAGTGTTTTTTCAAAGCATCAACGGCAGAATTGTATGTCTCACCGGTGTCTGGCAATGCGTAAAAGATCCGTTGGCCCTCTGCGCCCAAACAGTGAAGTAATGTTGCCCTTCTCCTAGCAACAGGCCATGCATCACCCACTGCGTTGATTACCGTCAAATAGTTTTCAAACATGCGCAACCACATGTCGAATGGCATGGTAGGCTCTCCCGGGCAAGCCAGAAACATTGACGGTGCAGATACATGCACGGACATGGTTGGTCAGTAGCTTTATATCAAACTTAGTATCCTCGTCGCCAATTTGTTAAGTTCTGGATGAGTAGTAAGCACGACATGTATATCTTCAATGATGCTCTTTTATTTCCATCTTAACTTTACATGTGTTGACCGTAACTTCCCATGACCGTAACTTCACATGACTAACACTCTACCTCTCTTCTTCTTCTACCCACTTGTCTAACCTCTTACAACACAGCGCCTCTAAAGGTAGCATTATGAATTACAGCAAAGGACACAACAGACTGGGATCTTTGAGTCAATATATGACACAATATTGACTTGTCCAACGGAAAAAATTAAATCAACAATGCCGTGCTGACAAATATAATACACAGTAAAATAATCTTCTAATCTATAATGACGCATATAATACACAGTAATACACAGTGGATAAACCAGAAGATTATGCAGCAGTTGATTGTGAGGGTTGTTACAGCGCTGCATTTATACAATTGCAAACTCACTTTGTGTTTTTAATGTTAATCAAAGAAATAAAAAGACAAATAAAAAAAATCCCCCAGTGCCCTCGACTGAATAACCTTTTAAAATTACATAATGTTTAATCTGCAGGGAAACCTTTATTTTACTGTCCTGTTCTTCATGTAATGCATATAATGTCTCATACTTTTTTTAGGTGAGGAAACTAAGTACACGCAAGCGCACATACTGTAAAATAAAGTTCAGCCAATCTTTATTTAATGTATGTTAAGATTATTGTTTAATATTAGATTATTCAATTTCTGTACCTGAAAGCTACTGTTGGACCTATACCTGAAAAGCACTGCTCATTTAATGTGTATCTGTCTTCTATTGTATTTATTTGTGCAATTGCTTGTAAATTGGTTATTTATTTTTAATAAGTTAGGCTAGTAAGTTTTGCTGTGGTACACTGTAAAAAATATTGTTGGTTTAACTTAAAAAAGTAAGTAACCTGGTTGCCTTAAAATTTTAAGTTGATTGAACTAGAAAAAAGGAGTTATTACAATGAATGAGATTAATTTAATCATCAGAAACTCAAAATAATAAGTTATCTGAAATAAATAATTTAAGTTGATCTGACAAAAGAAAAAATGTTGTGATAACAAATCTTGAACATTTTTTTTTTTACAGTGTATTGAAATTCGAATCTAGAATTGTGAAATGTCACTTGTCCTGCCAAAATGTTTACAAATTTTAAATATAAGTCCCCGACCGGGCCAGAAGAAAATAATCCTTGGCGTTGAGCCCTGATATAATGATAATGAATATATGTCATTGGTCATTTTTAGAATATCAATAGCCAATAACTGCATCTGCTTGCAGTTAAAAGAGGCAGACTAAAAGAGGCATCATCTCTTTCTAATCAATTCAAGTAAATATTTTAAAAAAGAAAACAAAATAACTTTCGAAAAAAAAATTTATGAATAAATTTTGTTAACTTTATTTTAGGAATTGTTGTATTTGCCTTAATTAAATTACCATAACAGCCATCTGCCTCTGGCTGAATCTGTATCTGTCACGGTGGGAAGTGGGGAATAATTCTGTGGACTAAAGCGCAGAGTGAATGAAACAAACCAAAATCTAAATCCAAAACAAACAAGGCAGGGCAGGAACAGGCAGGAACAGGCATGGAAACAAACACTACAAACATGCGTAACAAATACAACGAATGAGCACAGGACAGCAAACACAAGAAGACTAAGTCTGAATCCCAATTCTCTGTCTTACCCCTCCCCTTCGTCTTACCCCTAGCCCTTGTCCCTCGAAACCGAGTGGTAAGCGCTAGTGTAAACTTACCCCTATGAAATGAGACACCACTCGGTTACGTCATCTTACATCGTCCTTAAAGGATTAGTTCACATTTGAAAAAACTTTTGCTGATAATTTACTCACCCCCATGTCATCCAAGATGTCCATGTCTTTCTTTCTTCAGTCGAAAAGAAATTAAGGTTTTTGATGAAAACATTCCAGGATTTTCTCCATATAATGGACTTCAATGGGAACCAAACGGATCAAGGTCCAAATTGCAAACTGTTCAAAGGGCTTTAAATGATTTCAGACGATGAACAAAGGTCTTATCAAGTGAAACGATCACTCATTTAATAAATGAACGAATCTTTTTCGTGTCATTTGGTTCATTCAACGAACAAAAAAAACAAGTTGACTCGGGAAAAGATTCGTTCATTTTGATAAACGAGTTCGAACAGGAGAGTCACGAACACGTATCACAGAACAGAGCAAGGCGAGCATTTGAGCTTATAAAACTTAAACTTTGTTATTTATTTTTTAAATTAGCGATCGTTTCGCTTGATAAGACCCTTATTCATCGTCTGAAATCGTTTAAAGCCCTTTGAAGCTGAACTGAAACTGTGAAAATGGTTCCCATTGAAGTCCATTATATGGAGAAAAATCCTGGAATGTTTTCATCAAAAACCTTAATTTCTTTTCGACTGAAGAAAGAAAGACATGGACATCTTGGATGACATGGGGGTGAGTAAATTATCAGCAAAAGTTTTTTCAAAAGTGAACTACTCCTTTAACTGGCGTCTGTGTCACCGTAGTACCCCAGAGTGCACTCTGGACGATGGGGCGGGGCGACACTTGGGTTACTCCTCTGAATACGGTTCAGCAGTGTAATTCACACAGTTCACCACAGGAGGGCGATTAAACTCCATTTTCAACAGAATATCGCAGACAGGGGCGGCGCTAGGGGTGGGCTAAGGGGGCTGTTTTCAGTAAAGCCCCGAATGTTTTTATTTCCTTGCATTGTACACACCATCACTGAGAGAATTTAATTAATTAAATGTATATTTCTCGACTCTCGCATCACAGCGTCCGTCAACATAAGCATTGTCATTCACAACCGACAAGAACCGACCACTCAGGCTAGTGCTTCTGACTGACATGTAAACTGGCCAACCATCGATGAGAAGCTCGGCGGTCTTGTACGATCCAGCCAATGAAATTAAATATTTTGGAGCCAGGTGTTTGTTGATGTGCAAGAAGTTAGTAATGAGCGAGTAAAATGGATGCTATTGTGATGAATGGCGTGGGGGTGTATCTTTTTGTGTTGTTTGGCGTTGGTTCCGCCCGTCTGAACCATTTCGTAGTATGTGCTTATTGATGATCGATCTCACCTGGACTGGAGGACATTTAAGAGAGCAGAGGGGAAGTTCGGGAGGACGGGATTGGCTTCTCGCGCTCGGAGGGAAACGGGGACGCTTTGTGTTGCTCGAGACCATTAGGGTTTGTCCGGCAACGAAGATAGCTAGCTATAGAGACATCGGTGTAGTTAGTAATAGTGGGACGGGGGTATAGGAGCGCTGGCCACGTGTTCCTGGAGCGATTAAAAGAGCTGCGTCTCGCATAAAATAAAGAACTTGTGCATCACCAGTGATCCTTAAAGAGAACCTAGCGCGAAGAGGACTAATTAATGCCATTATTGTGACTGCTGTGGCTGGGACGGACAAACGCGGACAAACAACGCGTGCTGCCTCTGTGGACTTCATCACGGCTGATTCCGTTCCCCGAGACCTCTGGGCGGGGTCTTATTTGCCTGGAAATCGGGGAAGTGTTTTATATTTTAACTATTTCATGAGTTATGTGTGGGTGTGAATGTGTATGTGAGAGTTGCGTATGTTAGAGTGTGTATGCCCATTGCTTTGTGTACGCGGGACCAAGGACGATGATTCTTCCACTTGATAAAGGATTGTAGTGTGATCACGAGTTCTAGTGTGCTGTGCTGGGCTGGGGAGTAACCACTGGAGTGTAGTGACGTTTGAAGTGTTCACTTGGGGATCGCGATTGTCCTAGTGCGCGCGTGCTGAGTTAATGTGGGCTAGAGCCTCTTTCAATGTGTATTGATGTGATGGTACTATTTTTCTAAATCAGATTGTCAATAAAAATATATATTTTCTCTAAAATCCTGTGTGGTGACGTGCCTTCGTCCTCCATAAATTGTTAAACCTCTTTAAAGAATACTTAAGGTTTACTACACTGGTGGCAGCGGTGGGACAAAATAAAAATAAATAATAAGGGAGAGGGTACGTCCGTGTCTCAGTCAGCATCAAGTTCATTAGCTTCAAATGGCGAGGCTGCTGCTAACGTTAATGTAACTCCAATTTCTCGCCCTCTCTTCATGCCGGAAACATTTACTGGGGTGGGACGAGAATGGTCTGACTGGTCTGAACAATTTGAGATGGCGGCACAAGTGAATGGGTGGGATAATGAGCTCAAGTTAAAGTTTATGTCTTTATTATTTTCTGGTCGAGCCAGAGATATTTATGGAGGACTGCCTTATGAAGCAAAGAATAATTATGTTCTTTTAAAAGATGCTATGGGTAAGTGTTTAGAGCCTTGTGAGAGTGCAGACTGGAATCGGGTGAGCTTTTCTTCCCGACGTCGACTCCATAACGAGACGGCTCGTGAGTTTGGGAATGCATTAAGACGTTTGATTTATAAAGCTTACCCTTCCGCTGACGGTGCTACACAAGACTTACTGGCTCGTGACCATTTTGTTGCACATGTAGGTAGCGGTGACATGCGTATACATTTGCGCAGTGCGAAACCTGCCACTTTGGAAGGTGCGATTAATTTAGCATCAGAATTGGAGCTTATTCGGAATTTAGAACACACCCAGTGGTCAGATTCTAAAGTACGTGGCCTGAGTGTTCAGAATTCATCTGATAATAAGGTCGAAGTCTTACTGGGCATGGTAGAGGAGTTGCGTCAGGAGGTTAAGGCTTTACAAGTTACTGTAAAGGAGATGCAGACGAAGTCTGTCCGCACTACGCCTCTGAAAAATTCATCTGAACCACAGGACCGCTTTCGAGCCGAAGCCTGTTGGGAATGTGGTTGTACCAGACATCTACGTAGAAACTGCCCTTATTTGCAGGGAAACTAGAGGGGGCGGGCACAGCAGGCCAAATGCCTGCCCCCACATCGGTGTCGGATAAATTGGCCTCAGTTTCTTCAAATGGTACTGGAGTTTTTCTGACTGGTAAAGTAGGTGGGTGTGAAACACGGTTATTGATTGACACGGGGGCCCAGGTGTCTATCGTACCCAAACAATTTTGGCTAAATGTAACTAATGGGGGGTCTTGTTTAGATGGATATCAGGGTAGAGTAGCCGTGGCGAATGGTGGGGAAATGTCAATCCTGGGTCGGTGGCAGACGGTATGCCAGTTTGACTCCTTGGCTGTTATTGCTGAATTTTTGGTAGCTGATGTTACACCACAGGAAGTACTATTGGGTACAGATTTTCTCTCTAAATTTGGGGCGGTTATTGATTTGGGTGAAAAATGTTGCCGGCTAATGGGTAAGAAGCTCCCCCTGTTTAGTGAAGATGGTAGTGGCCAACCTAAGGTAGTTAGGGTGCAGGCAGATATTATGATTCCTCCTCGTTCTGAAGCCATTCTACCGGGTAAAGTTGAGGGACTTCTTCCCCAACATTATGAGGGTATGTTGGAGCCTTGTTTTCCATCATGCTCTCAACGTGACGTTTTGGTCGCTCGAGTAGTTTGCAAGGTGGAGGAAGGGGTGGTGCCAGTCCGAGTTATTAATGTGTCGGAAGATAACTGTGTGTTAAAGCAAAATATGAAGATTGGTATTTTTTCCCCCAATATAGAGGTAGGGGATAGTGTTACTACCAAAGTGCATGAGCCAATGTCCTCCCCGCCTTTGACGGTAGACTATTTAGTGTCACATTTTGGGTTGAAGGATCGAGGGTTTGATTCTAGTCAGATGCAGGCTATTGAGGAGGTGTTACATCGTAATTTGTCGGTGTTTAGTAAGGGGGATAATGATTTGGGGAGAACTCATCTTGCTTTGCATAAAATAGATACAGGCTCTGCACCGCCGGTTAAAGTGCCTCCTCGGCGTGTACCTTTGCACCTCCAGCAGGAGGTTGTTGAGCAGATAAAGCAGATGCAAGAAAATGGCATTATTCGTCCATCATGTAGTCCGTGGGCAGCACCGGTGGTTTTGGTAAAAAAAAAAGATGGTAGTCTTCGTTTTTGCGTAGATTATCGTAAACTAAATGATGTTACCAGGAAGGATGCCTATCCCCTCCCTAGGATTGACGATGCCCTCGATAGCTTGACAAATGCTTGTTGGTTCTCCACTTTGGACTTAGTAAGTGGCTACTGGCAGGTGGAGGTGGACCCTCAGGATAGACCTAAGACAGCATTCATTACTCGTCAGGGTTTGTTTGAATTTAACGTTTTAAGTTTTGGATTATGCAACTCTCCAAGTACTTTTCAACGTCTCATGGATGTTGTTTTGGCTGACCTGCAGTGGACCACTTGTTTAGTGTACTTGGATGACATAATTGTTTTTGGGCGAACTTTCCAAGAGCACCTTCAGAGATTGGAGGAGGTTCTTTTGAAACTTCGTCATGCTAAGCTTAAGGTTAAACCTTCCAAGTGTACCATTTTTTCCTCCCAGGTGCAATACTTGGGCCATGTTATCTCTGCGGAGGGAGTAATGGCAGATCCATCTAAGGTAGAAGCAGTACAGGCTTGGCCTACACCTAAAACCCAGACAGAGGTGAGAAGTTTTGTAGGATTAGCCTCCTATTATAGGAGATTTATTAAAGGGTTTGCTGAGATTGCTCGGCCTTTACATCAGCTCACCGAAAAGGGAAAAAGATTTGTTTGGAGGGAAGAGTGTCAAGAAGCCTTCCAGCAATTAAAGTCAAGACTTATTAGTGCTCCGGTCTTGGCTTACCCAGACCCTAAAAAGCCATTCATTTTAGACACTGATGCCAGTGATGTAGGAGTGGGGGCTGTGTTGTCTCAAGAGGATGGGGGTTTGGAGCAGGTGGTGGCATATGCTAGTAGAGCTCTGACTAAACAAGAACGTAAATATGCCACCACAAAGAAGGAGCTGCTTAGTGTGGTAACCTTTACAAAGCATTTCAAACATTATCTACTTGGGAGGGAATTTTTGTTGAGAACTGATCATAGTTCATTGCGTTGGTTGCATAACTTCAGTGGGTTGGAGGGGCAGTTGGCTCGCTGGTTAGAGCAACTGGCCAACTTCCAATATAAGATCATTCATAGACCAGGTAAGCAGCAAACCAATGCAGATGCTCTCTCAAGGCTCCCCGGATCTGGGAGTAGAGGTATTAGGGAGGATTGTGGTAATGTCCCTCCGTCTAGGGTACCAGTAACTGTAGTTCGAGCAGTGCGTGAGGCTGAGGGAATGGGGGGGCCTATTAGAGATCTGCCAGAGAGTGAAGATGAGTTGGTTAAGGCTCAGCAAGAGGACCCAAACATTCAGCTGCTTATTAATTTAAAAAATGGGTCAGTGGATGATGGTAGGGAAGGTGAGCGAAACCCTGCCCTTGTTAGTTATTCTCCAGTGTGGGATCAATTGCATATGCGAAACCAGCGGTTGGTGAGGATACCCCCAGCAAATTCTGACGCGGCTTCGGCAGTACAGGTGATTTTACCTAAAAGTCTGGTGCCGGGGGTGTTGTCCATGTTGCATAATACACCAACTGGGGGGCATTTAGGGATTCAGAAGTTACAGGCTAAGGTGAAGGATCGTTTTTATTGGCCTGGGTGGTTTGGGGATGTGAAAAAATGGTGTAGGGAGTGTCGTGATTGTGCCTCCCGAAAGGCTCATGGAAAGGCCCCTTGTGCCCCCCTTCAGATGTCTGTGGTATCCCGCCCATATGAACGTGTGGCGGTAGATGTATTGGGCCCGTTACCAGAAACTCTAAATAAAAATAAGTACATTTTAATCATTGGTGACTATTTTTCCAAATGGACCGAAGCATTCCCCCTCCCTAATCAAGAAGCTCAGTCTATTGCTAGAGTGTTGGAAGAGGAATGGGTGTGCCGGTATGGAGTGCCGCGAAGCTTGCATTCGGATCAGGGGAGAAATTTCGAGTCTGGTTTGTTTAAGGAGTTGTGTAGATTGCTGCAGATAAACAAGTCTCGTACTTCTCCGTATCGGCCTCAGTCTGACAGGCTGATAGAGCGGTTTAATCGCACTTTACTATCAATGCTTTCACTGTTTGTGGACGAAAATCAAATGAACTGGGACAGATTGCTACCATATGTGATGATGGCCTATCGTAGCAGTGTGCAGGCAAGCACCGGGTTTACACCGTATAAAGTGTTATTTGGGCAGGAGATGGTCCTTCCTGTGGATATTATGTTGGGTGTAGATAATATGCAGAAATTTCAGTCCGTAAATGAATATGTGACCGGAATAGCAGAAAGTTTATCTACAGTAGTGGAAGCAGTGAAAAGGCATCAGAGTCAAGCTTCTCAGCGACAGAAGATCCATGCTGATTTTCGAGCCAATTTCCATTACTATGTCGTTGGTGAATTAGTTTGGATTCAAAATAAAACTCGTAAACGGGGTGTGTGCCCTAAGTTGCAAAGACGATTCAAGGGGCCATTTAAAATCTTAGAAAGGGTGTCGGATATGCTGTATAGAGTGCAGCTATCAGAGGGGGGTTCGGAGAGTGTTGTCCATTTTAATCGAATGAAGCCTTATGTTGCTTGTTCTGTTTCAGAATCGATGGGGCGGGACAACCAGAGGACCCCTGTGGATCAGACTGCTGGACGACACCCAGAGTCTCAAAGCCTTGCAGAAGGACAGGATTTCGTATGGGGGTATCATCCACCTGCGGCTCCGGAGGCTGTCCAGACAAGGGAGAGTGCTGCTGCGTCTAGCATCGAAAGAAACCCGCTCGTAAAGTCTGCTGTGGGAGGTGGTCCTTCCCGTTGAAACTTGAATCTTGTTCCGGGGGACGCCGGTCTGGGTGAGAGGCAGCCGGAGAGTGGGGACCAGAGGGTAGAAGTTGGAGATTCCCGTCCAGAGCCTTGTCCACGAAGAATGCAGCCGGCTCGTTCTCGGAGACCACCAGCTTGGTCCAAGGATTATAATTTGACGTGACTCGAGGACGAGTCCTGTTTACCCGAGGGGAGGGGATAGTGTGATGAATGGCGTGGGGGTGTATCTTTTTGTGTTGTTTGGCGTTGGTTCCGCCCGTCTGAACCATTTCGTAGTATGTGCTTATTGATGATCGATCTCACCTGGACTGGAGGACATTTAAGAGAGCAGAGGGGAAGTTCGGCAGGACGTGATTGGCTTCTCGCGCTCGGAGGGAAACGGGGACGCTTTGTGTTGCTCGAGACCATTAGGGTTTGTCCGGCAACGAAGATAGCTAGCTAGAGAGACATCGGTGTAGTTAGTAATAGTGGGACGGGGGTATAGGAGCGCTGGCCACGTGTTCCTGGAGCGATTAAAAGAGCTGCGTCTCGCATAAAATAAAGAACTCGTGCATCACCAGTGATCCTTAAAGAGAACCTAGCGCGAAGAGGACTAATTAATGCCATTATTGTGACTGCTGTGGCTGGGACGCACAAACGCGGACAAACAACGCGTGCTGCCTCTGTGGACTTCATCACGGCTGATTCCGTCCCCCGAGACCTCTGGGCGGGGTCTTATTTGCCTGGAAATCGGGGAAGTGTTTTATATTTTAACCATTTCATGAGTTATGTGTGGGTGTGAATGTGTATGTGAGAGTTGCGTATGTTAGAGTGTGTACGCCCATTGCTGTGTGTACGCGGGACCAAGGACGATGATTCTTCCACTTGATAAAGGATTGTAGTGATCACGAGTTCTAGTGTGCTGTGTTGGGCTGGGGAGTAACCACTGGAGTGTAGTGACGTTTGAAGTGTTCACTTGGGGATCGCGATTGTCCTAGTGCGCGCGTGCTGAGTTAATGTGGGCTAGAGCCTCTTTCAATGTGTATTGATGTGATGGTACTATTTTTCTAAATCAGATTGTCAATAAAAATATATATTTTCTCTAAAATCCTGTGTGGTGACGTGCCCTCTGTCCTCCATAAATTGTTAAACCTCTTTAAAGAATAATTAAGGTTTACTACAATACAATCAATTTTTCATAATTTTCCCTTAGTTTATACATCCAACAATATATTTCATTTTAAAACTACATGTTTTCCAGAGGTTTTCATTTCAGGGGTCACAAGATCTTGTAGGGCACAATGTATAGTTTGTCCAACATTAAAAAAACAGTTGGGAGTAAAGTTCATACATTATTGTTCTTTCCCATATGATTTATTAAAACTATATTGAGACCTCTGTCCTTCTAGGGGGGTTCGGGGGCATGCTCCCCCGGAAGAAAATTTTGTACATTTTAAGGTTAAATGCATCAATCTGGTGCACTTTGAGAGCTCAAAATTAAGAGTTTTAACCGGCTTCAAATCATGAACTGTGACATTCAACAAAGCAAAAGCCTCGACTTGTACCTGGACATTAAAGAGTGATCAAACATCTTTTTAGTTATGATATAAAGTCTATGATATAAAGACTTTATGATATAAAGTCTCAGTCTCTTTTAGGATGCAATAAACGATTATTATAATAATGTAATAATGATTTATATAATTATTCCTATTACGTAAAATCCATATAGGCCTAGTCTATAAATGTAGGCTGCTGTATAAATTAAAATGAATATTTCAAAAGTATATTTTACTTACACTATTGTATAGGAAAATTACAATAGTTTTGTCCTAATTTCTTCACTTGCAAGAAATAAACCCTTGAGCTTTTATTTTGGAGAAAACACCAGATGAGAAGAGAGAGTAAAAGGCAAAAGCCGGATTCGAACTCGGGTCGAACGCGTCAAAGTTTGCTATCAGCACCTCACGCCCTCGCCCTACGCCACTGTAGATATTTAGTGAAAGATATCTTTTTTGCTAAAAAGACAGGCACGTAGTGCAAATGTACGCTCTTAACTCACGTTCAAGGTCATAGGCAGCGCAGCGTCTCTCTGTGCGTCGCAAAAGCCCGTGTTGACAGTTTGTTAATATAAAGCGGGAGATTACCAGATACAGTATTTTGCTCGTGCCCTGTGGATGTTGTAGCCTAGGCAACTGTATCACGTGCCGTTTGAACTGACGCGCTACTGCGTTCTGTCACATTTAAAAGCGCCAAAACGCTCATATCAGGAGTAAACTTCTCTGTAGTCTGTCGGTGTCGGTGTCATCTTTTTCCGCGATTTTTCTCTGCGTCCAGTCAGTAGTTAAGAGCCTGAACTTGCTTATAGTAATACAAAAAAAAATACAGCCCAGAAGAATGTCTAATTTAGCGTGAGATTTCTATGTTGAGCGTGAGACCGTGAGATTGAGGCTGAATGCGTGAGTGTCACGCCAGATGCGTGAGAGTTGGCAACCCTGTATACATTTTGATCGTCAAACACTTTGTGCAGCAGTCAATAGGACGTGCACGCGCGGCGCACACACAAAAGGTAAGGTAGGTAGTCTTATAGTCTTTAAAATGTGATGTGTGCATAAAGAATAAATTTTTTTTTTTGTTATTATAGAGATTCTTTAGTCACCTCTTTTTATCTATTCTCACAAAAATCATGTTGTTAAGTAAATGCTATTTATTAAAACAATAATAGAGCTGAGCTTGCCAACCATGTCTGAGATGAGTCAGCAAGGAAAGAAGAGGGTGCGTGGCATTGTGATTTTTAATTTTAATTCGCAAGAGATATTCACCTTGTTAAAAAAAAAAAAAAAACATTTTATTTAAAGTTTATTCCTTGTATCATGACACATACATGGATTTCTCTGGGTTAAGCCCCAGATATCCACTCACCCTAGAACCGCTCCTGATCGCGGATGCAAAATATATTTATAGAAAATTTGAAAGGTAATTGCCAGATGTTTTACTGCGTCACATGGCAACCAACAATTTATTAAATGTTACAAAATATTGTAACTCAAAGTTTTCCTCTGACTGCAGTCACAGCTGTAAAGTTGCAGCAGTGTAATTCACACAATTCACCACAGGAGGGCGACTGGCCAAGTTGTCTTGTTTTAAAGTTTTAGTGCTTAGCTTTTTGTGTTCAAAATGAGTTGGAAGAGGTGTGTCGCGATTCTGTAGGTTCGTGGATCTTAGTCGTGTGGCGAATCGCGATTTCGGTTTCATATTGCATATCGTTACAGCCCAAAAGTTAAGTTCTACTTAGTTATTTTGGTGAAAGTAACTCAAAAGTAATACATGAGTAATGTAACGCATTACAATTCTGGGACAGTAATATTGTAAGGTAATGAATTACTTTTAAATAACAGTAACAAGTAATACCTAATGTATTACAGTTTGGAAGTAACTTGCACAACACTGGGCAGTCGAAACGAATGTGTGAACGACTCATCACTAGAGACTTGGCAGCTGTGGTTTAACGCACCCTTTTCAATCACCCTCTCTGTTTCTGTTTGCACAACGTTTTGTTCAGGCCTGAGCCATAAAAGGTGAAATTGAATGCAGGTTATTCTCTGAGCACCACAGTCTAACAGGAAAACCACATCTGTGTTGACTTGATGCACAAGAGTGTGGGAAACCCACAAAAACATTACAGTTGTCATGAAACATTGATTGCAAAAACATCATGCACTTGACATACATCTCACCACCTGTACATAAACAACATAAGATATACGTCCCAGGAGAAGGCTGAAGCATTGTCAACAGGTTTATTTGCAGAAGTATGTTGATCGCAACGATTAAGAAGAGGTGTAAGCTAAAGAATCTAGTATTCAGGATGGATATGAATAATGGTGGTATCTGTTGCAGGTTCTGAACTGAAGACGAGTAGTTCTGGTGTGTATCGTGCAGGTACAGACTCTGAGGAGACGAGACACTGGTGAACTGAAAGTGTTGAGGTAAGTGTGGGTTGAATAACTGTGTGTAAGTCTGTATGAATGTGTGAATCTGATCCTCATCCTGCTTCAGCCTACAGAGGAGGAGTTTAACACGCACACTATAAAAGCTGAGCGCGTTGATCTCTCACAGATCTCTCTCTCTTCTGCTCATCACAAGGTAACTAAAACACTTTATGATTTATTCTTTTGTAAAGAGATTTTTCAGATACAGTGTTAATTTCAGTGTTAATCTGAGATGTTGCAATTACACTAAGCTCATGCAGATGTTGATCAGGAGTTGATCTGATGTCTTGTGATATGATGTTATTTTTTTTGCACTTTATTTTTATACAGTTTAAAATCTTACATTTTAAGACAACCAAAGTGGCCCAAATAAAATGGAAAAGGAAATACAAAATGCATAAAACATTATATAGTAAAATAATAGTGATAATACTAAAAAAGAATGGCGTTAATTAAAAGTTTCTCACCAATCAGTTCACCCGCAATGCCTCAATGTATATTCTAATAGGTGTCCATCTTTGTATGAAAGTGTCCAGTTTCAGTTGGAGTTGGGCAGTCATATGTTCCAGTCTATAAACAGATATAAGTTTTTCTCTCCATTCACTCATTTTTGGTGGGTGTGGCTTGCTTCGTCCAATTAATTAGGGGCCAAGCACCGAAGTTGCGGAGGCACCTATTGTATCTGTTCCGGTTCTTATTATTAGGGGCCAAGCACCGAAGGTGCGGAGGCACCTATTGTATCTGTGCCGGTTCTTATTATTATTATTATTATTATTATTATTCTTCTTCCGACTGGGCGTCTATGGCAGCCCATAGACCGGTTTGCGGGAAAGTTGTTTTGGTTTGACATTCTGATAGAGGACAGTCCCAACTTTAAATACACCAATTTTGGTGTCTCTAACTCATTCCCTCTAGCGCCACCAACTGTCCAAAGTTGCACTTTTATTATGCTAATAACTTTTGAACCGTAAGGCCTATCAACAAAATTCTTTTTTCCTCTTGTTCCTGAGCTCATGCCGATTCGATCGCACCCTATGACGTCATTTTCCGTCATAAAAAAACGGCCGCCATTTTGAATTTTCCAAAAAACCTACTTTTGCGAACTCGTCCTAGACGGTTTGTCCGATTTTCACCAAAATCGCACCGGATCATCTCCAGGCAGTGCTGACAAAAAGTTATGGAATTCAAGATGATTCGAATAACCGTTTTCGATAAACGCGTAAACAAAATTTACGTAGCGCTTGCGAAAACAGACGTGAGGTTGTATCTCCGCAACGCTTACTCGTTTCACACCAAACTTGGTACGTGTTATCACAAGCATGACCTGAGGCTACGTGCTGCGTTTCGGCGCAGCGCCACCTAGTGGTCCGGAGATATGAAAAATGGCTATTTTTGCTCGTAACTTCTGAACGATTTCTCCAAAAATCAAAAACTTGGTCTCGTTAGATTCAGGGCGTCATGCCGAGTCGACCGATATCCAATTTTCCCAGATCGGCCATTTTGGCTTTCGGCCATTTTGAATTATGTGCTAAAATGCTGTATTTTTTGAACGCATGAACGAATTGTTACGAAACTCGTTATGGGTCATCAGTACGATGCCCTGAAGGAGCCTGAGAAGTTTCGAAACAGCGCCACCTAGTGGTGAATTGTTTTATTCAAACGCTTATAACTTTGGGTGTGGTACACTTATTTTCACGGGAGTCATATTTTTGAGGTCCTGAATCGTTGCCGAGTCCAACGATACCAAATATGTCGGGTTTCGTCTCACGGATGGCGTAGCGTAGCGATTTAGCGCGAAAAAAACACTTGGCGATATCTTCAAAACCGCTGTTCCGATCGAGACGAAACCACCGCCAGAAACACGGAATCATAGCTTGTTAACTATTAGCTAATGCCCAAATGCGTAAATATTGATAGTAAGGGGTAGTAAAATTCAAACAAAGTCATGTGTCAGTCATTTTTTACGTGTTTTTTCATATAAATGTTTATAACTCGGAAGTAAATTGAGATATTTGCACCAAAATTGACACACATATGTATGGGGTCACTCTGAGGACACATAAAAAATATTGTGGGACTGAGCCTCTTGGTGGCGCTATAATAGAACAAAACGTGAAATTCCCATTGACTTCAATACAGTTTTGTGAAATACAATGCTATACTAAACAAATGCTTTGGTCTAACATTACGAAACTCAGTATGTGCCATAAGCAGCATGCCCTGAAGGTACTCAAAAGATTTTGAGACAGCGCCACCTGTTGGTCAAAAGTTATAATTAATTTCTGAGAACGCTAATAACTTTTGAATAAATTTGCCTATTGCAATGAAACTGATCTTAATAGATTCCTTGGGTTATGCCGAAAACATAGATATCAGGTTTTGCATAATCAGCCAAACTTCCTGTCCGCCATCTTTATTTCTTTGAAAAGCCTTCTTTTTCGAACTCCTCCTAGACCGTTTGTCCGATTTTCACGAAAATTTAATCGCATCATCTCCAGACCGTGCCGACTAAAAGTTATGAATTGCACGATGATAGACAAAACCGTTTTCGTATACCACAGCATCAAAGTTTAGGCATGCTGCCAAAATTACTATTTAGGCTTTATCTCTGCAATGCCTTCACATTTTGACACCAAACTTTGCATGTGTCATTGTCACCTCCCTCTGACCACATCACATCTATTTCGTAACTGCGCCACCTATTGTTCGAAAGTGATAACCCATTAAATCATCTTATAAGTTAATGTTTATGTGATTTTTTTAGCCATTTGCCCAAAGTTCTCTCAAAATGCCCTTAATTGCTCCTTGCTGCAGTTGGTCTGCCACTCCTTGCCATTTTGGCATATGTTGCCGCTTCTTGCGCTTGGCCCCGGTAATGGCTGCTTGCAGCTATATTTATTCTAAGTATTATTATTCTACTATTCACCTACTGGTCTAGAGAATAGAGATACAAAAAATTGCTATGTTGGCTCATAACCATTGAACGATTTGTTCAAAAATCACTACAGGGATCTCGTTAGATTCGGGTGTCATGCCGAGACGACCAATACGCAATTTTTCCAGAATTTTTTTTTTTTTTGGCTGTCGGCCATTTTGAATTATCTTCTAAAATGCTGTAATTTTTGAACGCATGAATAAATTGGTGCAAAACTCGGTATGGGTCATCAGTACGATCCCCTGAAGGTGTCACGGTGGGTGGTGAGGAATAAATCCGTGGATTCAGGTGCAGAGTGAAATAGTAAGGATGGCTGAGGCGAAACAGACGTTACGAAGCTTTGCGAGATCCCGAAGCGCAGATGATTCGAAACACTGATCCGAAGCGTGATTCAAAACACCCACGTCACGTGACTAAATGAAGCTTCTAAGTGTTTCATCAGGTGGAGTGCTCTGTCCACCGAATCAGGGTTTGATTGATAGGTCGTTCGGGAAAGATCACACATAACCATAGCGTGAGCAAAGTGCATACAGAACGCCTACTCTTAAAGTCTTGCGCTGTTTTATGAAAGCAAAAAGACATATAATGGTTTCGATTTTAGTTAATTGGCAAAACATAACGCTAGAGACCATGTTAGTTTATACTTTTTACATCTCACATGTTCGGCAAAAGGCTAATTCGAACTCGGGTCCCAGCGCATCAGATAGCACTTTCACGAACTACACGCTGTACGATCTACGCCACTGTGTCTGTTCGTGATAGGCGTGTTTTTAATAAAAAAGACCCCCACCCCCATTAATATATATATATATATATATATATGTGACAGATTAATAGAAAGAACAGCAGAGAAATTTAAAATTTTTAAATAAATATCTATAAGAAAGTGATACATTGTGGCTTGATTTGTGTTTCATGACCAAAATAGCATTATACAATGTGAAGAGACTACAGGTTAAAAGCAACATATATTAAAAAAATACAATAATAAAAAACACATTTTTTAATGGCTCGTTGTAAAGGTTGTTTCAGATCAACACCTGCACCACTAGGTGTCGCCATGGAGACGGGTGTCGGATTGATTCGAAGCCTCGAAACAATATGGCACATTTGCTTCAACTGTTTCATTGCTTCACGAAGCCACGATCTGCCCATCACTATGAAATAGTGATTTTAATAAAGACAAAAACATGACGAGTTTGCATAAACTAGCAAAACAAATGTGGCGCATTTAGTGTAATCTTCAGGGAAAAGTGGTCAAACTGGTTGGTGCGGTTGTGTTGGACCGCCGGATTTATTGACCACATTCTTTGACGCATTACATGTATTGCTTGTGTGTGAAGAGTGACTGCGCTTTATTAAAATGCGCCACATTTGTTTTGCTAGTTTATGCAAACTCGTCGTCTTTCTGCAGCATTCATCTTTCTGAAGGACAAAATTGTCATTCTCTTCGTGCAGAACTAAACGTACTGACCACTGAGCAAAGCATGCAGTGTGACACCAGCAGTGCCTTTAATAACATTGTAAAATGTAACATTTCTCCAGAGGTGTCAAAAGTATTCACAGTTCATTACTTAAGTAAAAGTATAGATACTGTACTAGGGTTTAAAAATACTTCTGTAGAAGTTGAAGTATCAACTCAAGCCTTTTACTCAAGTAAAAGTATAAAAGTACTGGTTTCAAAAACTACTGGTTTAAAAAAGTAAAAGTATTGTGAGGGAAAAAATCCCTTTATAGGGATAGTTCACTTTGAAATTAATTTTTGGTATGTTTTATCTTACCTCAAGGGCATCCAAAATGTAGGTGTCTTCGTTTCCACAGTATTTTCAATTTTGATATAGAAACCGTTCTTGTCTGTCAGTCATATAATGCAGGTCTAGGGTCACCACCTCAAAGAGCATGCACAGAGAAGTCCAAATCAATATTTGACGCGATTTGACCCGTATTCTTGACTCTTGAGCAGAAAACTGTTGATTTCTCCGTCACTTACCACATCTCTAGGTTTCCTTCGGAGGAGTTTTGCTGCTTCGCACAACCAAATGTAACTACAGCCTCTCACAGGTTAGAAAGAAAACACAAAGCCAATCAGTTTAGCGATGTATGTTCAGGGGACGGGACTCAGATCTGTTCTCCGTGTGTGTTATTGGTCATGTTTTTTTTTTTTTTTATGATGACAAGCCGGAATGACAAAAATGCCGAAATGAAATGGGAGTAACGAGGCTATTTTTAAAATGTAAGGAGTAGAAAGTACAAATAATTGCATGAAAATGTAAGAAGTAGAAGTAAAAAGTAGGCTGAAAAATAATTACTCCAGTAAAGTATAGATACCCAAAATTTCTACTTAAGTAAGTAGAAGTAAGTACAAGTTCTACTTGTAACAGTTGAGTTTTACCGTTTTCAAATCCATTCAGCCGATTTTTTGAAAATCTGCTGAATGGATTCGAAAACGGTAAAACTCAACTGTTTTACTCTGGAGGAGTTGTAAAATGAGCCTATTTCCAAAAAAAGTGGAGTATCCCTTTAAAATTCAAGCAGTGATAGCTCCATCTTTAAGCATATTCATGTTTGAATGTAACACAATGATCTGTAGTGCATCAGATTAATGCTTGATAATTGCTTAAACTTATTCAAGTGTTGCCTTTCTAACTGCAGGTTGTCATTGTAAATTGAAATAATCTCATGATGTACTGCATTTAATTTTTGATAGAAAAGCTGTAAAAACAAGACAAAATGGAGGGCAGAAATGAGACACAATCCAGTGAATCACAAGAGGAAAGAGGACAGATGCTTGTCAGATGCGAGAGTATGAAGAGGATAAAGCCAAACTGTGAGTGTTTGATTATTATGACTCTCAAAGGAGAACTCCGGCGCAAAATGAACCTTTGGTCTAATAACATTGGTAGCCTACTGAGTCGATCGTTCCCTGGGATGTGTATTCATGATAATGAAATGTAAAGAGTTTAAAAATCTCTAAAAACTGTTTAGGTTTTAACGCTAGTATATGGGGCATAGAGTAATGAAAATAAAAATCGCTAGTTAATACCACACTAACAATGCTCAAAATAGCCCCACACTAACACAGTAACATAATGAGGGTCCATACATGCAAAACGAAGCATTGATAACTTTGGAGTACAGACCGTTTTATAAGAAGATACTTTATAAAGACGGTTCACTTCGTGTATACAGACAGGAGCCATCTTGGGAAAACAGACTTGACAAGTCAAAGCACGAACGCTGTTCATACAGTTCAGAAGTTCGTTGAACTTTATACAGTTCAGATCACTCAGCACGACGTTCGTGGTTTGACTTGTCGTGACTGTTTTCTAAGATGGCTCCTGTCTATATACACGAAGTGAACTGTCTTCATAAAGTATCTTCTTATTAAATGGTGGGGGCCCTATAAAGCAGGGTTGCCAACTCTCACGCATCTGGCGTGACACTCACGCATTCAGCCTCAATCTCAACGTCTCACGCTCAAAATAGAAATCTCACGCTAAATTAGACATTCTTCTGGGCTGTATTTATTTTTTTTTTGTATTACTATAAGCTACTATAAGTTCAGGCTCTTAACTACTGATTGGACGCAGAGAAAAATCGCGGAAAAAGATGACACTGACACCGACAGACTACAGAGAAGTTTACTCCTGATATGGAGCGTTTTGGCGCTTTTAAATGTGAGGTGCTGATAGCAAACTTTGACGCGTTCGACCCGAGTTCTAATCCGCCTTTTACTCTCTCTTCTCATCTGGTGTTTTCTCCAAAATAAAAGCTCAAGGGTTTATTTCTTGCAAGTGAAGAAATTAGGAGAAAACTATTGTAATTTTCCTATACAATAGTGTAAGTAAAATATACTTTTGAAATATTCATTTTCATTTATACAGCAGCCTACATTTATAGACTAGGCATATGGATTTTACGTAATAGGAATAATTATATAAATCATTATTACATTATTATAATAATCGTTTGGCATCCTAAAAGAGACTGAGACTTTATATCATAAAGTCTTTATATCATTGACTTTATAAAAAAGATGTTTGATCACTCTTTAATGTCCAGGTACAAGTCAAGGCTTTTGCTTTGTTGAATTTCACAGTTCATGATTTGAAGCCGGTTAAAACTCTTAATTTTGAGCTCTCAAAGTGCACCAGATTGATGCATTTAACCTTAAAATGTACAAAATTTTCTCCGGGGAGCATGCCCCCGAACCCCCCTAGAATGACAGAGGTCTCAATATAGTTTTACTAAATCATATTGGAAAGAATAATAATTTATGAACTTTACTCCCAAAACTGTTTTTTAATCAGTAAAACTGTTAGCCTAATGCCAAATTAAAATTGGACAAACTATACATTGTGCCCTACAAGATCTTGTGACCCCCCCCCCCCCCCCCAAAAAAAAAAAAAAAATCTCACTCCAAGCAAAACTCAAAAGTTGGCAACCCTGATAAAGGGGCCCTAAAAAGGCGGATATGGACGTATGGTCAAAAGACGTCCCAAGACGTCAGTTATATGACGTCTTGGGATGAGACTGTGCTGACTTAGTAAATGCCCCCATTACTAGCGCATACGTTAAACAGTTTTTAAAGATAAAACTCTTTACATACGATTATCATGAAAACAAATCTCAGAAAACAGTTGACTAGGTACCAGTGTTTTTAGTTCTCCTTTAATGTCTTGCTCTTAAAAACATTAAAACATCCAAAGCAATGAGGATAATCTGATATATTTGTGATTTAGTCTCCTGTGATCCAGACGGGCCTGTAAAGAGTGATTCAGTCAAAACTGAGGAGAGATTCTCATCAAACCCTTCATCATCATCATCTTCATCACCATTGTAACGACTGAGACAATCAGACACTAAAGCCCACTGTAAAGAGAGCAGAAAAGGCCTCAATCGTCCGGCGCCCGTCAGATAAGATGGTTTTATTGGAGAATGTGGTCATGTGATCAGACAGAGGCCATGGGAAAGACAGAAACACATCTTAAATTACTGACTTTCCTGCAGTAATGTAGAGGGACTGATCTATAAATGAACTGAAAGCTTCACCTTCAAACAGAATTACTGACTGATTCTACAATATGTGTTTTAATACATGTGGTTACAGCTGACAGCTAGTCTGTTCATATGTGATATTTTAAGATTGCCTGACATTATCTGAAACCTTCGAAACCTTGACTTTTGGTGAATTAAAGGAACTCACCGACTTCAGCTTATATTGTTTCTGAATCTGTTACAGACACACACACTTCATGTGTCAAATACTGTAGTTCCCAAAGACAAATCAAGCAAGCCTGTGTCTGATGACTCAACCGTTGAATGCTGGAATAATGGGGAATAATAATAATGGATTAATGGGTAGATATACTAATAATGGAAAAATTAGTATTATTAATGTTTTTCTGCAAGCCAAAGTTGGATAGCACAAACTTGACATCATATTTTGCTCTGTCATATATTTAAGACCGCAAAAGTTGTATTTCTAGTGTACATTTCATGCATCTTTGTTTTTTTTCCCCATGCATTTAGGATATATGTATATATTTAATATATTTTGTATATATTTTTGTATCTACATTTTGTACGACAAAGCTAGACAGAAATTAAATGTTGAATTGTTCAGTACATTTCATCTGGACATGCAGTTTACATATTTAGTTATGCAAAACTTAAATATTTAGTTATATTTTCATATTTATAAATTGATACAATAAACAACAAGCATTTAATTTCCATCACACTTTCAGATAATAACAGAATATGAAACATTATTTATGACCCACAAAAGCAACACACTTGAAACTGTCTCGCTTTAGGCCTCTAAATGTAAAATTACAATTAAATGTATTTCAAACTAAATTAAAGATCATCTGTGAATATAAATGTATGTAATCTTTGATATATTTATGTGAATAAACATCATTCTGCCGTTATATTGTCTGTGAAAGTGTGTTTAAATAAGAGAAAGTGTGTCTGAGAAATGCTTCTGTTTTTTTTCGGGCTCTCTCCTCCTCCTTCATTTATATAATAAATGAAATGCCATGTAAGATAATTAAGACAGTTTCGACTTGCATAAAGAAACAAAATATTGACTGCATGTGTGAATAGTGTGTATAGCAGTGATTTAAACTCTTATTCTTTAAACTCTTCTTTAAACAACTGAATCTCCTTATGACTCAAACTCAGTGTTAAAGGTTAAACACAAAACATGATGTTTGAATGAACTCCACATGATTCACACACACACACACACACACGCACACACACACACACACACACACACACACACACACACACACACACACACACACACACACACACACACACACACACACACACACACACACACACACACACTGCTGTGGCCTTCATTTGGCAGACTAAATCCACTAAATTAGGAAATGAAACTGGTTTAAACTCACTTAAATAGTCATAGTCAAGGATAAGGCCTGAAGGTATAACACAAGCTGTAAGAGCATCAATCCTGTTAATGAAATACTCTAAAAAAGTTTTCACATGTTATCTGAGTAATACCAAGGCCTGTTATGTTAAGATTTTAAACTGAGTTTATTGTCTTGAATAACGCTTTAGGATTATTTGGAATCTTCTTAAGATCAGGGAAATATATTTCATCTTTGCAGTTGCAGAAACCTTCTGATATTTAATCCTGTCATGACACTGATATATGACACTGACAGTTCATGATCATGACACTCATGATCACAGGCGATCTTTGATTAAAACACCGTTTAGCAGCCACTGCCACAGAAATCACCACGATTGTTTCACAATGCTCATCTTTCGTCTGGAACAGCCCAAAATCTTCAGTGTGTGCCGGCATGAGATACATCTTTCTGTCAGAGACTTTGAGCTTTTTAAGTTTGCAGATCTTATACATGCACAAACAGCAATATAACACACTAAAGAAAACACATCATAATGAAATACAACTTTGATTAAAACATGATACATACTCTCAGGCTTCCATTGTTTTTCAAAAGTGAGCTTGAACTGTTTTTCTTCTTCTCATAAAGTTAATCTTTCATTAGTGTCTGTCTCCCTCTGCTGGTTCAACACAAACACATGACTATAGCAAGTTTATACTGTGTTTCTACAAATAAAAAGGTTAATCTATGAATGAAAAACTGTAATTTGCTGTGAAATAAAATGTGTTTCACTGCCGCCTCATCAGGTCTGTCAGAGGACCGTTGAAATCTGAGATAAAAAAACACTCTTCCGTCCCGATTCCCATAATAAATTGGTTTGCCCCACTCAGTGAAACACCCACTGGGAATCCTGTTGATTGTGCGCTGGTAATTGGTGATTCGATCACACGGAACGTTAAAATAGAGACACAAGCAACCATAGTCACATGTTTGCCGGGAGCCAGAGCGCCTGACATTACAGCTGCATAGTTTAGATCAGCCGGAACTGGGAACACGTCCCGTAAATCCTGATGTACTTGGAACATCATAAGAAGGACGGCGTCTACGCTAATATTAGTCTCTCTGTTTATCCCGAGGGACCCTCTATGGTGGACCTGCGACTGGACCCATCCCGACTCATCCTCATCGACACGACAGCCATCGCCACTGATCCTCAACATCTCGTCTCCAAACCGGCGTGATTACTTCAACTTCCAAACAGATGGAAATAGACAAATTCTCTTAATGTTTCGATCCAATTTGTTTTGTAATCGCTGTTCCCTCGTTGGTCAGAGGAGAACTGGCCCCCGACTGATTCTGGGTTCTCCCAAGGTTTTTTTCTCCATTCAATCACCTGATGGAGTTTTGGTTCCTTGCCACTGTTGCCTTGCTTTTGGCTTGCTTAGTTGGGGACATTTGACATTTAATATTCAACATATTGAGTAAGTGTCAAAAATATAAGTGAGTAATACTGATGCCTTGTGTAAGAAGGGACAGCAAAGGTTGCATTGTTTGCGAAAATTAAGGTCTTTTAATGTGGATAAAACATTGATGCGTATGTTTTATAGATCCTATATTGAGTCATGTATATCCTATTCATTGTTGTGCTGGTTCAATTCTCTGAGTGTGAAAAATAAAAATCGAATTGAGAGGCTAGTAAATCAAGGAAATAAAATAACAGGGAGGAAGCAGATGACCATGGCTCAGTTATATCAGAGACAGGCTTTGGGTAAAGCACAGAACTTTCTGTCTGAAGTTTCTCACCCCCTCTACTATGAGTTCGAACTTCTTCCGTCTGGTTGTCGGTATAGAATGCCGCTGTCACAGTCTTCGTCTGCACCATCCTGTCTGCGTCATCTGCACTACACTTCCCAGAATCCTTTCGTCTGCACACCTGAACTCACTCCCTCATCAGCCTCCCGTTAAGCGTCCTGTTCATCTGTATCACCTGTCTTCACCTCATTATGTCTGATTCTTCTGTGTATTTAGTTCCCTCTGTTTCATTCTGTCCTTGTCGGTCAGTGTTGAATGTTACCCTGCGTGTACGTGAAACTTGTCTTCCGTCCTGTATTTGGAATAAATATTATTGTTATTTGAATCCTGACTCCTCGTCCTCTTCAGCCTGCACCCACGCCCGTGACAGATTGACCGACCCCAAAATGGATACCTTCGCTGCGGTCCAACTGCTCTGCTTAGAGCAAGAAGACCGGTCCCTGGATGACCATTTGATTGATTTCCTCTCCCTCGTTCCATCCACAACCTTCCCGGACGACAGCCTCTGCAGCTTTCTCTATGCTGGCCTTAACACCGCCACCAGAGGGCAGTTGTCCGGGAATGGTCCCCCGGGGAGTTTTGCAGCATATGTGGAGTGGGTGCTGGTGTCCTGCGGATCTCCCTTCACCATCGATGATGGCACCAGCCCCACTCCAACACCGGAGCTCTCTCCTCCGCTGGTCCCGCCCAGCCACGCCGAGCCCGGGCTCTCTCCTCCGCTGGTCCCGTCCAGCCTCTCCGAGCCCGAGCTCTCTTCTTCGCTGGGCCCGACCAGCCCAGCACCAGAGACCGTCCAGCCAGCGCCTGAGACCATCCTGCCAGCGCCTCAGACCGTCCAGCCGCGCCAGTGACCGTCCAGCCAGCGCCAGAGACCGTCCAGCCAGCGCCAGAGACCGTCCAGCCAGCGCCAGAGACCGTCCAGCCAGCGCCAGAGACCGTCCAGCCAGCGCCAGAGACCGTCCAGCCAGCGCCAGAGACCGTCCAGCCAGCGCCAGAGACCGTCCAGCCGGCGCCAGAGACCGTCCAGCCGGCCCCAGAGACCGGCCAGACCGTCCAGCCAGAGACCGTCCAGACCGTCCAACCAGAGACCGTCCAGACCGTCCAACCAGAGACCGTCCAGACCGTCCAGCCAGAGACCGTCCAGACCGTCCGGCCCGAGACCGTCCAGACCGTCCGGCCGGAGACCGTCCAGACCGTCCTGCCGGAGACCGTCCAGCCAGAGACCGTCCAGACCGTCCAGCCAGAGACCAGGATCCCGCCCAGCCTCCCTCTCCCGCCTCCTCTCATCTGTCCCCGCTCTGCTCTACTGCCCTTCAGCTCCCCGAAACCAGCCTGGTCTGTGGATCCCCGGCCTTCGCCTCACACCTCCTCCTCAGAGACACTTCCTCGGCCCCCGGTCCCATCGGCTCCCCCGTGGCTTCTACCTCCCTCAGCTCCTCCATGGCCCCTCAGTCCACCAGCTCGTCCAGGCTCCCTCGCACCTCTGGATTCCCTTTGGTCCCTCTTCACCCGTCCTTCACCTCTGGACTTCCATTTGTTTGCTTCGCCCCGTCATTTCACCCCCCCGCTTCAGTTGGATTCTTCACTCCCTCCAGTCACCCATCGGCCCTCACTCCCTCTGTCCTCACCGTGTCCCTCGGTACCCCTGTCAGCACTTCAGTCACCGGAGCCTGCGGTGTCCCCATGTTCCCACGGTCCCTCATCAGCTCCTCACGTCGTCTGTCCCTCAGCTGCACCCTGGTCTCCTCTCCCATCTGCTCCGCCCCTGTCAGTCGGCCCCCTGGTGTTGTCAGCCCCACTACCATCGGCTCCACCAGGGGTCCTCCCTCCATCTGCTCCGCCCTGGTCTCGCCCTTCATCTGCTCCGCCCTGGTCTCGCCCTCAGCCTGCTCCGCCCTGGTCTCGCCCTCAGCCTGCTCCGCCCTGGGACGCCCTCAGCCTGCTCCGCCCTGGGGACGCCCTCAGCCTGCTCCGCCCTGGGGACGCCCTCAGCCTGCTCCGCCCTGGGGACGCCCTCAGCCTGCTCCGCCCTGGGGACGCCCTCAGCCTGCTCCGCCCTGGCCACGCCCTCAGCCTGCTCCGCCCTGGCCACGCCCTCAGCCTGCTCCGCCCTCAGCCTGCTCCGCCCTGGCCACGCCCTCTGCCTGCTCCGCCCTGGCCACACCCCGCTCAGCCCCCAGTTCGTCCCCCCTCCTTCCTCTGTTCTGCGGCGTGAGGTCACGCCTCCCGGGAGGGGGGAGTTCTGTCACAGTCTTCGTCTGCACCATCCTGTCTGCGTCATCTGCACTACACTTCCCAGAATCCTTTCGTCTGCACACCTGAACTCACTCCCTCATCAGCCTCCCGTTAAGCGTCCTGTTCATCTGTATCACCTGTCTTCACCTCATTATGTCTGATTCTTCTGTGTATTTAGTTCCCTCTGTTTCATTCTGTCCTTGTCGGTCAGTGTTGAATGTTACCCTGCGTGTACGTGAAACTTGTCTTCCGTCCTGTATTTGGAATAAATATTATTGTTATTTGAATCCTGACTCCTCGTCCTCTTCAGCCTGCACCCACGCCCGTGACAGCCGCTTAGTAAAACAAATCGTTTTAAAAATTCATTTGTTCCATCAGCTGTAAAGTTTTTAAATTCTATGTAAATGTATTTGTGAATGTGTATGACAGTGTTTTTTATGTGTATGCCTGTTTTGCTTCAACCAAATTGCCTTCGGGAAATGAATAAAGATGAACTGAACTGAACTGAGTGTTGAACTGCTGTAGATATTGAGTATTGAGTAAGTGTTGATCTTTGAGGAGACACTCAAAGGCCTTTAGTTTCAGGATCAGAGAGTGTCTAGCTGGAGCTCTACTGTAGAAATGCTGTATTCAAACAGCAAAAGCACAAAATATAATTGAAGATAGTCAAACTGTAAGACTGCAGAATCACAGTGTGAGAGATTGATTCTGATTAGCGTCACGTCTTCATGTTGCTCTTCAGGCATTGCTCTACAAAGTCACGACGACTCAACATTATTCACACTTGATTCTAATGATGTGATCAAACCGTACAGAATATGAGTGCGTTCAGCAATGTTCACATTGCCATTGTTAAAAAAGAGCGTCGTGCTTGACTAGTGAGCATTGTGAGAACTCATGACCTCTCAACTACATGAAATGCTTGCAGACAATGGGATACTAAAGTGATCTCAGGCAAACTTATAGTGAAAGGGAAATATTATTGGAAGTGTTGTACAAAGACTGGAGTGAAACGGATAATGTGCTGGTTCACTATAATGAAGAGAAACTCTTGGCAGAGTTTGAGACTTCTCACCCATGGGCTTCAGGCTTTAATACACATTGAGTTTGATGGATGAATTATGCCTTAAAGTCCTGATCTAAGATCTCTAGGAGAATTGTGTGAAGACAGAGCAGCAGAAAGGGCTGCAAAGTTATTCAAACACCTCTGAACTCAACTTTGACTGACAGCCGATGAAGTGATGCCAAGACTGGGGTTCATGATCATGTAAAACTGCTGAACATGAACAAACTTGATCCATATTGCAGGTTTCAACACACACACACACACACACACACACACACACACACACACACACACAGCAGGGTTAGGTGTCTTGCTCATGGACACCTCGACACTTGAGACAAACCACATGAACTACTGAGCCACTCCCGTTCCTGTAATATAATATGTCATAACCATGATATAACATATTATCATCTAACAAAAACAATCACAAGCCCTCATACCACTGCCTGTCTTTATATCATAAAATGGCTTTTCAACAATAGACACCAATTTGTCTAGTTTCTTTTTTTCTTTTGAGTAATAGCCTATTAAGCAACTTTGGAGATAAAAAATGTAATAACAAAGTATTAGGGAATGTATTAAAATGTCAGTTATTTTCAGATTACAATACACCTTTGAAATTAAATTCAATTCTGTAACTACCTTATGTAATGCTGGGGCAGAGGCGTTGAGATCCATTTGCAGAGTTTTATTTAAACATGCAATGAAGCAGTGATAGACAGACATAAACTGTGCTAGTAACAGGGCAATCCAAAATCATCAACTTCATACAGGCAAGGGTCAGGGCAGGCAGCAAGGTTCACAGAAACGAGGATCCAGGCAGAGATCAGAGTACCAGAAAATCACAATAAACAGGAATAAACGCTCGGTAATGATAGCTGATAGAATCAAGACTTCGCAAAGTCACAATGACAAACACAGTCCTTATAAAGGGGCAATAATGAGGAACAGGTGATGCAGATGGGACTAATCAGATGAACTAGGCAGGTGTAAATCCAAGGGGGAGATGGGAAATGCAGTTCCTTAATAATCTGGAGAGAGGGAACGGATGAAGCCAGAGGGAGGCGCAGCCGAGCTCTCTGTCACAGAGCCCCCCCCCCTGCGAGCGGCTCCGGAAGCTAGGGCCTGACCGACGACGGGGTCTACCACGGGGTCTTGGTGCTGGACGATCTGGATGGTCCCGATGGTAGGTGGAGAGCAACGAGGGGTCTAGAACATCCTGAGACCTAACCCAAGAACGTTCCTCAGGACCATATCCCTCCCAGTCAATGAGATACTGAAGAACCCCGCCGCGGCGTCTGGAGTCCAGGACCGCTCGCACCCGGTATGCCTCCTCGCCGCCGACCTCAATGGGAGGAGCCTGGACTGGAGCAATCTCCTCCTGGACCACCTCTCTCCTGGGGGTAGTAGCGGGCCTGAAAAGAGACACATGAAATGTAGGTGAAATGCGGTAATGAGCTGGCAGTGCCAAACGAAAAGAAACTGGAGTGATCTGGCGGAGGATTTTGAACGGGCCGATGAACCGAGGGGAAAGCTTTTTGCAGGGGAGTTTAAGACGGAGATCCTTGGTGGAGAGCCACACCCACTGGCCAGGTCTATACGGAGGTCCTCTGCGCCTTCTACGATCTGCGTTTTGCTGGTAGTGGCGAATAGCGCGCTGCAAATGAACGTGGGCGGTGTTCCAGGTAGCCTCACTGCGCCTTAGCCAAGCATCCACTGCAGGGAGATCCGATGGCTCTCCAGCCCATGGGAAAAGCGGGGGTTGAAAGCCTAAAACACACTGGAAAGGGGTTAATCCTGTGGCTGGCTTCAGCAAAGAGTTCTGCGCATACTCCGCCCAGACCAAAAAACGACTCCAGTCGTGCTGATTCTGGTGACAATAGGTGCGCAGAAAACGGATTAGTTCTTGGTTGAGTCGTTCGACCTGACCGTTGGCCTGCGGATGGTAACCCGAAGTGAGGCTCACATTAATATTGAGTTTGGCGCAGAGCTCCCTCCAGACTTTAGAGGTAAACTGGGGGCCCCGGTCAGAAACAATGTCGTCAGGAAGTCCGAAGAGACGGAACACGTGATTTAAAAGAGCCTCAGCGGTCTGAAGGGCGGTAGGCAACCCAGCCAATGGAATGAAGCGGCATGACTTGGAAAAGCGATCTACTACTGAGAGGATGGTAGTGAATCCCTGAGACTGAGGCAAATCAGTGACAAAGTCCACGGCAATGTGAGACCAGGGACGGTGAGGAATGGGCAGAGGTTGTAAGAGACCGGCAGGTTTGAGATGTGAGGACTTGACGGTATTGCAAACCTCACATTGATGGATGAAAGCGATGACGTCGCCTTGCAGAGTGGGCCACCAGAAACGATTGGAGACGAGTTGAGTGGTAGCAGCAATGCCAGGATGACCAGCGCTGGGCGTACTGTGCACCCATTGCACAACTCGATGGCGGAGCTCGAGGGGAACATAGAGGCGATCTGCAGGGCATTCAGGTGGAGCTGTGTGAGCTTGTTGTGAGGCAGTGACCTCCGCAATTATATCCCATTGCACGGGTGCCACGATCAATGTGGTGGGTAGAATAGGCTCTGGTTTGCAGGGTTCATCGGGACTGTCGAATAAGCGTGAGAGAGCATCGGCTTTCCCGTTCTTAGACCCCGGTCTGAAAGTGATCTTGAAATTAAATCTGGAGAAGAACAGAGACCATCGGGCTTGCCGCGCATTTAAACGCTTGGCAGACTTGATGTATTCAAGATTTCTGTGATCTGTAAGCACTGTAAAGGGCTGACGGGCACCTTCCAACCAGTGCCTCCATTCACCAAAGGCTGCCTTCATGGCCAGGAGCTCACGATCACCCACATCATAATTACGCTCTGCCGAGTTGAGCTTCCGAGAAAAGAACGCACAGGGGAACATTTTGGCCGGGTTGCCATGGCGCTGAGAGAGGATCGCGCCCACTCCGGTGTTGGAAGCATCCACCTCCACAATAAATTCCCTCTCTGGATCAGGGTGATGAAGAATGGGAGCTGAGACAAACCTCTCCTTCAACTGTTCAAAAGCAGAAGTGCACTCGGGGGACCACCTGAACCTCCTTCCTCCTCCCTGAAGAAGGGATGTGAGAGGTGCCACGATGATGCTGAAGTTTCTTATAAATCTGCGATAAAAATTGGCAAACCCCAAAAAGCGTTGCAATTCCTTCACGGAAGAGGGTTGCGGCCAGTTAACCACAGCTTGGACCTTGCTATCATCCATAAGAACCCCCTCAGCGCTGATAATGTAGCCCAGGAAAGAGATTTGGGTCTGGTGAAACTCACACTTCTGGATCTTTGCATACAACTGATTTTCGATTAAACGTTTCAGAACAGCTCGCACATCCCTCACATGCGCTTCGTAGGTCTCTGAATAGATCAAGATGTCATCTATATAGACTATGACGTTTCTGTTGAGCATGTCTCGAAAGATCTCATTGACAAAAGCCTGGAACACGGAGGGACTATTGGACAGTCCGAATGGCATAACGTGATATTCATAGTGGCCCGAAGTAGTAGAAAACGCAGTCTTCCACTCATCGCCCTCGTGTATGCGAATCAGGTTGTAAGCATTCCGTAAATCCAGCTTAGTGAAGAACCGAGCTGTGCGAAGCATCTCCAAGGCAGCAGGAACTAACGGTAGAGGATAGCGGTATTTAACCGTCACTTCATTTAGACCCCGAAAATCGATGCAAGGACGGAGGCTGCCATCCTTCTTCTTCACAAAAAAAAAATCCAGCTGAGGCAGGAGAAGTAGAGGGGGTTATGAAACCCTTGGACAGTTGTTCCTCGATGTAAGCCTTCATGGCATCGGTTTCGGGCTGAGATAACGGATACACCCTCCCACGAGGAGGTACCGCCCCAGGCAGGAGTTCAATGGCACAGTCACCTGCTCGATGTGGAGGTAGTTGATCAGCCTCTCTCTCACTGAATGCCAGACTCAAATCATGATAAACTGCTGGTAAAACATGAAGAATGGGTTCTTTTGACTCAACGCAGATCTCTGGGCTTTGGACGGCGGGTATGCAGTTCTTATGACAAAATGGAGACCACTGTGAAATCCTCCTCTCTGACCAAGAAATCTGGGGGTTGTGATACTCCAACCAAGGAAATCCCAATATCACTGGATAAAGCGGTGAATTGATGGTAAGGAGCTGTATGGTTTCAGAGTGCAGAGAACCGATGTTGAGACTTATGGGTTGTGTGATGAACTGCACCCTCCCGGTCCCCAGGGGGCGCCCGTCCAGCGCTGCCACCTCCACATGAGAATCACAAGGGACGAGAGAGAGACGGTGAGTTTTGGCAAAAGTGATATCAACAAAACTTCCTGCCGCTCCAGAATCAATTAATGCTTTAGTTTTCACAGTCTTGCCATTACATAGTAAAGAAACTTCCAGAACCAATGAGTTAAGAGGAGAAGTCAACGGACTCACCGCACTAGGAACTGTTGAAGTGGATCTCCCCTGGGGTCTCACAGGACAGGACGCTCTCAGATGACCGGGTTGAGCGCAATACAAACAGAGATTGTTCCGCCTTCTTCTCTCCCGTTCGGCCGAAGAGATATGCGTGACGCCGATCTGCATAGGTTCGGGTTCAGTGCTGACCGATGGCTTGAAGAAGAAGTTCGTCTGATATGATGAGCGACGAGCCCTGATGAGGTGATTAAGACGAATGGCGAGATCCATGATTTGATTTAAAGTCTTTCCATCGTCGCGGCAGGCTAGCTCTCCCTGTAGCTCCGAGATGAGACCCTTTCGGTATAAGAGCTTGAGTGGTTCATCGGTCCAGCCCGTCTGTGCAGCGAGTGTCCGAAATGCGAGAGTGTAGTCAGCCGCTGTGGAGTTTCCTTGGCGTAACGAAAGAAGAAGCTCCCCCGGATCCTTGCCATCCGCCGGATGCTCAAAAACCTCTCTGAATTGAGTAACAAACATATCATAAGAGAGTGTAGAAAACTGACCTCCTGACCACATCGAGGTTGCCCACTCCAACGCTTTTCCGGTTAGAAGCGAACATACAAAGGCGATGCGGCTGTCGTCGGTGGGGTGCTCCCGTGACTGGTTGAAATAAATCTCACACTGCATCAGAAAACCTTTACAAGCGATGGGTGACCCATTGAATTTTTCGGGCAGTGACATTCTGGGATTGCCGGAGAAGGTACTTCCGACCGGTTGAGGAGGCGCAGGTGCAGCGGGCGTGGGAAGCCGATTTGCAGCGGTGTCGGCGGGGGTGAGTGCTTGAACAGATCTCACCAGTTCCTCAGTGAGATTAGTAAGTTTTTGCAGCTGCTGACGATGAGACATCAACTCGGATGCTTGTGATGAAACCTCGTGGGCCAGGCGGAGAAAATCTGCTGGATCTTGTTTTGGCGAAGTCTTCTGTAATGCTGGGGCAGAGGCGTTGAGATCCATTTGCAGAGTTTTATTTAAACATGCAATGAAGCAGTGATAGACAGACATAAACTGTGCTAGTAACAGGGCGATCCAAAATCATCAACTTCATACAGGCAAGGGTCAGGGCAGGCAGCAAGGTTCACAGAAACGAGGATCCAGGCAGAGATCAGAGTACGAGAAAATCACAATAAACAGGAATAAACGCTCGGTAATGATAGCTGATAGAATCAAGACTTCGCAAAGTCACAATGACAAACACAGTCCTTATAAAGGGGCAATAATGAGGAACAGGTGATGCAGATGGGACTAATCAGATGAACTAGGCAGGTGTAAATCCAAGGGGGAGATGGGAAATGCAGATCCTTCAGATCAACTCCTGATCAACATCTGCATGAGCTTAGTGTAATTGCAACATCTCAGATTAACACTGAAATTAACACTGTATCTGAAAAATCTCTTTACAAAAGAATAAAACATAAAGTGTTTTAGTTACCTTGTGATGAGCAGAAGAGAGAGAGATCTGTGAGAGATCAACGCGCTCAGCTTTTATAGTGTGCGTGTTAAACTCCTCCTCTGTAGGCTGAAGCAGGATGAGGATCAGATTCACACATTCATACAGACTTACACACAGTTATTCAACCCACACTTACCTCAACACTTTCAGTTCACCAGTGTCTCGTCTCCTCAGAGTCTGTACCTGCACGATACACACCAGAACTACTCGTCTTCAGTTCAGAACCTGCAACAGATACCACCATTATTCATATCCATCCTGAACACTATATTCTTTAGCTACACCTCAGCTTAATCGTTGCGATCACATACTTCTGCAAATAAACCTGTTGATCACTTTACCAGTGTGAATCCTGTTCCATGACCAGTGTTGGGAGTAACGCATTACAAAAGTAATACATTACAGTAACATATTCGTTTTTGCTGTAACGCAGTAGTGTAAGGCATTACTAATCAATTTTCAGTAATATTTTACTCGTTACATGTTCAGTGAGGCTTGTATTACAGTTGTATTACAGTGTATTGTCTGCTTTTACTTCTTAAAGGCAACAGACTATGTGAAAGTTTTAAAGCAGTCTTTTAGTGCCAGTTCAGAGCGGTCGCGTCTGTAACATTGTTTTTTCCTCATAAATGCGAACACGAAAACTAAAATAAAATGAATATTTTAAGTTTTATGGAGACTGGAGAGCCAACCCTTCCTCATCCGATTTGCGCAGTGTAATTAACAGAATTACAAAAAAATATTTTGCCTCCTATTTTTTTGTCACGCATGAATGTGTGTCTTTTCCCTAATATTAAAAATAAAACAGACTGATATTTGTCTAATGTCTGGAGTCCTTTAAGGAAGTAGCCTATATACGTTTCAATACATGTATTTTCTAAGAATTTTTATTTCAAGTTTTGACTGCAAATGTCATGTCCATAATGCTGGACTTCCCCAATTTTAAATAATTTATCCTCAACTAGTTTTGTGGAGTATATCTACGCATTTTCTAATGTTAACTTCAAATAATACTAATAGCCTAATGTAAAGATAAGGCAGCATTGGATCTGGACGGTAAGGAGAATAACGCTGGAAGAGGTGTGTCGCGATTCTGTAGGTTCGTGGATCTGAGTCGTGTGGCGAATCGCGATTTCGGTTTCATATTGCATATCGTTACAGCCCCAAAATTAAGTTCTACTTGGTTATTTTGGTGAAAGTAACTCAAGTAATGTAACGCATTACAATTCTGGGACAGTAATATTGTAAGGTAATGAATTACTTTTAAATAACAGTAACTAGTAATACCTAATGTATTACAGTTTGGAAGTAACTTGCACAACACTGTCCATGACAACTGTAATGTTCCATTTGTTAACATGAACTAACAATGCTTCAGCCTTCTCCTGGGACGTATATCTTATGTTCACTGTTAGACCTTACTAGGTTTTTTACAGCAAAATACTGGCAACAGGCCAAATTCTGACACTATCATACCATTTTCCATTAAAACAGTAATATACAGTAGAAAACAAATCTAGCCTACAGGAATATACTGTGAATTAACAGCTCTCAAAGTCAACACTCAGAGACTGTGTTCCTAATCACACCCTATACCCTCATTCACTATTCCCTACATTAGTTCACTAATATAGTCCACTTGAATGAAAAGAAGTGAGTGAATTGAGACACTGATGAACACCTGATAAGCAGAATCACTGAACGACAGAGAAACAAGAACTGAAAAAGAGAAACACAAGATCTACAACTGACTTCCAGCAACACAGAGTGTGAAAAAAGTTTACAAACCAGTTTAACATTATTTATTTCAATGTATAAAAGTTCTTGTTGAGAATTAACAGAGATTTAATTAATAATAAAGTTTTTTGTCACCATAATGGAGATCAGTATTTGCTTTAGTAGGCCTCTTATCCCTGGACCTGTTACATTTATCTTTCTCTGACTGCTGTAACAGTGAGTTTTAAAACACATTTGTTATAGCTAGAAAAAGTCAAGAGGAAGTTGATCTGGTGTTATTGGCTTTTGCGATAATATCATAATCATTCTGGATATGTCTAATTTTCATATCTTTCCTGTTTATACAATGTGACTATATGGGTATTTAATATGAAACTTATGTTAAGTTAATATTATAAAACAAATCTGTGAATCTACAGCATGAAATCAATATGTTGGTTAATCATGTCTTCTGAATAATATTGTAATTATATAAAACATTTAAATAATATCCTGCTTAAGTCAGACACACACAGACATCAACAATTATAATATTCATCTCAACAACGGTAACATTCAAAAGTTTCATGCAGCAGTGCATGCTGGGTTCCAGGATTTTATAAAACTCCCAGCATGCACTGCTGCATGAATAAAAAAAAATTGCCACCATTATTGAGATTATTGTGCTAAATTTTGATATATTGGTGTTTCAACAACACTGTGTTGCTGTTTAGGTTTATGTATGATATGTTAAAAAAAATTAGTCATAATTAATTACTGTGGTTTCACGGTGGTGGTAATGTAACACTTTTGGTTGAGGATTAAGCTCTGAATGTGTAAGAATTAGGGCTGACCTCAAGATTCAGTCAATGCTTCTCAACAACGGTGACGAGTAGAATATTCAAGTAGGAAAAGTAAATTACATAGACAATTCAGATCGTAATTTATTCAAACCGCAATGCATGATGGGAGCCATTCATGAGTTATGATTGGTGGCAACAAGGATTAATTTTGTCACCACAATTGAGATACACAGGCTGATTATTGATATCTGTGTTCCTAAATGAAGATGAGAGTGATTTGATCAGAATATATATAAAAAAATTTAAGTTATAAGAAAAATACAGATATGCAATACAACCACAAAACTGTTGCTAACAAATTAAAGCAAATCACCTGAATTGAATTCATTTTTTAGATCAAGCATGATTATGTCATAACATAATCAATGCTATCAGATCACAGATGTCTTAATTGACTGCTATAAATCAATAGCATCAAACAAACAAAATTTAAAGTGAATGTAAAAGTGTCAAGAGCCCAACTAAAGCAAACACTGATCTCCATAACGGTGTCTTACAATTTGTGATTTTCTCCTTCAGCGATTCTGCTTGTGATCATCAGGTGTCTTCAATAATGCTCAATCATCACTAAATTAATCACGTAATTATCTCATTAACTTTAACACTCTTGAGGGTTAATTTAACACTCATATCGTCCATTTGAAAGCAGGTGAAGGTGATTTACTACTAATCAAGGAACCGGCTTTACTGATTAGATGCGCATAACAATATCATGCGATATATCGCCCAGCCCTAGTAAGAATGAATTATTTTGTAAATGAACAGACAGTATAAATCCTTACTAAACTGTGTGTCTGCACAAGTGTGACTTGCAAAAAAAACAGCTCACAGCGTCAAAAGAAAATCTCATGTTACAGCATCAGCATACCAACTAAAGCAAACACTGATCTCTATAATGGTAACTTCAAACCAAACATTTTCAATTAAACATCTCAACAACATCTTCTATAGATGTATGACAGAAATAAAGCCATACTGGTTAATAATAAGTGTAATAATGTGTAATGTCTGAAGTCAGTTGTAGTTCTTGTGTTTCTCTATTTTCTGTTCTTGTTGTTCCTCTTTCCTTCAGTGATTCTGCTTGTTAACAGCAGGTGTTCATGCTCAACAATCACTTACATATTCCCTTAATTATCTCACTGCAACACTGCATCAATGTTACTTTTACTCTTTGTAGTGTGGATTTTCCTGTGGGGTAGAAAGGGTTAACAGTGTAAGATAAAAAGACACTCCCACAAAATGGATTCTACCAGTAATAAACTGTAAGTTATAAAACAGGTTTATACTGGCAACACTGTTGCCAGTAGTTTACTGTAAAATCTTGTTTTTTGGGTCACCGTTGTGCTGAAGAGTAGAGCCTGAGCATCAGTCCAGGAGAAGATCTACAAACATTGATGATATGCTGCATGTTGCTTTATTTAAAAGGCACGGTCTGTGTTAGTCGCAGAATCCGGTGGAAATATCTTTATTTACAAAAGTTAATTTTTGTTGTTTCTAATTAAATAAGTTCACAATAATACCTTGCTCACATTATTAATGCATTATACAATTATATTAATATCTTGCTCACATTATATAATGCATTATTTAGTTGATTCTTTTAAGTTGGATTCTGCAAGTGAAGTTAGTTAACTCGATTTTTAGTCAATTTTTACAGTAAATAACTGGCAACACTGTTGCCAGTTATTTACTGTAAAAATGCACTAAAACTAATAAGTTGTATTTTTTTAGTTAACTCGAGTTTTAGTGCATTTCTACAGTAAATAACTGGCAACAGTGTTGCCAGTATTTTACTGTAAAAAAACCTGGTAAGGTCTAACAGTGTTGTTTATGTACAGGTGGTGAGATGTATATCAAGTGCATGATGTTTTTGCGATCAATGTTTCATGACAACTTTGTTTTTGTGGGTTTTCCCGTACCACACTCTTGTGCATTAACACAGATGTGGTTTTCCTGATAAACTGTGGTGCTCAGTGAATAACCTCAGGGCTGCATTCAAGGCTGCATTTACCTTATATGGCTCAGGCCTGAACAAAACGTTGTGCAAACAGAAACAGAGAGGGTGATTGAAAAGGGTGATGTGTTAAACCACAGCTGCCAAGTCTCTAGTGATGAGTCGTTCACACATTCGTTTCCACTGTCTGATCATGAGTCAATCATTCATGACGAGGTGTCAACCAATTATATGGCATGAGGGAGGGGCCAAGCCATTATGTGTGTGTGTGTGTGTGTGTGTGTGTGCGTGTGTGTGTGTGTGTGTGTGTGTGTGTGTGTGTGTGTGTTTATGTGTGTGTTCATGCTAGTTCTACAAAACATAATTAGTGAGATAGTTCACGCTGGTTATAACATGCCAATAAAGAAGAGAGAAAATATGGACCAGTTTAATCTGTTCAGTTATTTATTTTTCTTTAAAATGGGTTCTATTATATTGTTCTGATTCAGATTGTATTTGTTGTGAATGTTGTTACATTTACAGTTTTTCTCCATTGGTTTGGCTCATTTCTTGAAACAGAAATTACATTCTCAAAACAACATGGACAAACCTCCAAACTACTTGGCAATTGTTCACAACAGAATTGAATTTCTCATTCAGTTCATCAAATTGCAAATGCCTAAGTACATGTCTCAATGTCTCAGTACATGTTTGCAAATGATTAAGTACAGGTAGCCTACATTTAGCACAAAGTCAATAGATCTTGTTGATCTAAACTGATTGTTCATTCTCTGTCTAATGGTTGTTCACTCCAAAACGTGTCAGCGTCATTTCATTGTTTAAGTCATCACATGCACAATAGTCTGTTCAATTGTCAAAATTAGTCAAGAACATAATACCATGAATCCCTTGGAAAATTTAATACATTTATTACAGCAATTGACAGAACTTGACTAAGAAGGAGGAGTTTCACACATCTCAGATGACTAATGAAACCGTGTGTTTGGTCAAAGAGCTGCAATTACTGTAGTGCCTTCATGTAAACAAGTGAAACAACCCCGCGGCTCCCCACTGTCCCCTAGTGTCACCCGCCAGTATACACAGGTTTAAGTGATGCTAACAGACATCTAAACTTAATAAATTTTAACCAGACATACATAATAACAATAACACACATAAATTAAAATACATAAGAGTATTTTAATCTATATGACTACATCCTCCCCCACTAAAAAAAAAAAAAAAATGTTCCTTGACATTTTACCACCACTTCAGAAAAATATTTCCCGGCTGACCCGTACTGGCTGCAAAACAAAAGGTAGGTTTTCAGTTTATTTTAACTCTGTGCATGAAATCAGTAATCCCCTGCTTGCCATGGCTTGTTTCGAGATAAAAAAACGATTGCACTTTTCCATAAATCTGATTATTTCTACCAGCAATGTTAGTAATGTAAACAGTTACATCTTAATTAGATGAATCTTACCATGTAACCAGACTAATTACCGGCCACTTATTCACTTAGTCTTGTTACCTCTCTTTTTTTTCTGTTTACTTTACAGGTCCCAGATCTTAGGTCACACGTCTCAGGTATGTAATCCTTTTCTACTTTCTTCTTCTATCCTTCTTTTTCTTGCTGTGATAGTTAATTGTCTTCAGTTTACTACCATGTTGTTTGTTAAAGTCCATGGCCTCCACAGGCTCTGACCACAGGCAGTCTGGAAGTCAATCTCCTTCAGAATTAAATTTCTCCGTTCCACTGTTGGTTCTCCCAGTTCATTATAAGTCAACACCTTTGGCTGATGTCTCTGTCTTTTTGGGTAAGTTGATAGTTGTTGCACCTCCGGTTCACTCACAGAATCTCGATCCTCCTCCTCAGAAGCACTGTTTTCCTGTGGAACATTCTCCTCTTCAGAATCAAGTAGGTAGGTGGGTACATCCTCATTCAGTATTACTGGTTCGAATGGTTCTGCCTCTGGATTCAGCATGATGGGCTTTCCACTTGGTTTAGAACAGAGAGGAAATTTACAGTACAGTTTATACCCTTCGTCATCATCACTGTCCGAGTCAGGGTTGGATTGTTGTTCTGGCTCCTTTCTGCTCTTAGCTGTGTGCCTTCTTTTCTGTGTTTGACATTCTCTGGTGTCCAGCTTTTCCACGGGTAAACTGTCACAGGGCAGCAGGAGGTTACGGTGCACCACCCGACTCTGTCCTCCTTTCTCTGGTCTGATCTCGTACACTGGACCATCAGGGCTTTTCCTACTTACTACTGTATACACACAATCTTCCCAGTGTGAGCGCAGTTTACCTGGGCCTCCTCTTTCACTTAAGTTCCTGAGTAAGACTCTGTTGCCAGGGCAAAGTTCAACACCATGGACTTTCTTGTCATAGTATTTTTTTCCCCTCAAGGCCTCTTTCTTTGCAGTCTTTGATGCAATTTGATAAGCTTCTTGTATTCGTGTTTGCCAGTTTGCCACATAATCTGTATAACTCTGCTGTTTTTCATTCGCCTGCAGGTTGAACATGAGATCGATGGGAAGCCGAGGTGAACGCCCGAATAGCAGGTAATATGGAGAAAACCCAGTCGCTTCACTGCGGGTGCAGTTGTATGCATGGATCACTTTGGACAACGAGTTCTTCCAGTCAACCTTTTTGTCATCACTCAGTGTCCTGAGCATGGACAAGAGCGTCCTGTTGAACCTTTCAACTTGCCCGTTGCCCATTGGGTGATATGGGGTAGTGTTAGATCCCCGCACACCACAAACCTTCTGCACCTGATCCATCAGATTATTCTCAAATTCCCTTCCCATGTCGTGATGGATTTTCTCAGGAAAGCCAAATTTGAGGGCAAAATCACAGAAGACGTGCTGTACCACAGTTTTTGCAGACTTATTTCTTGTGGCGTAAGCCTGCGCAAAACGTGTGAAATGGTCCATCACTACAAGTATGTACTCGTACCCATTTTTGCACTTCTCGAGGTGAAGAAAATCAATGGATACAAGCTGGAAAGGGTATGTAGTCTGAATGGTCATCAATGGACCTTTAGTAATCTTGTGAGGTTTTTTTCTTTTCAGACACTCACAGACACGTGTCACAAAGTGCTCAGTCTCTTTTTGCATATGGGGCCAATAGAATCTCTCACGTATCAAACTTAGAGTCCTCTCAGTTCCAAGATGCCCCATCTCCTGATGCAACTCCTTGTAAACCGTTTGATGGTGTTCCTTTGGTAGGATGAGTTGGTTTCTCTTCCCTGCTTTTCTGTACAGAACTCCGTCATCATCCAAGTGCAATCGTGTCCACTGCTTCAGCAGAAGTCTGGCATCAGGCGATTCCTTTTTGAGGGTACGGCCGAATGGACGACTGTTATTCTTTTTGTACTCCAAGACACGGCTGATAACAGTATCTCTCTGTTGAGATTGCTTGATCTGCTCCTGCGAAAGACACAGATTAGTGGGTAGTGAGATTCCATCTTCCACCAGGTGTACAGCTTGTATGTCTATTGCACTTGTCCAGAGAGGAGCATCCTTTAAAGGTAACACCACACCCTGTACTGTAGCACTTATCACGTCTTGGTTAATCTCCTCTGTGCACGTTTTCATGTACTGGTCAATGTTTGGTGGCATCCTTGACAAGCCATCTGCATCTGCATTGCATCTCCCTGGCCGATATTTGATGGTGAAATTAAAATCGGCCAGCTCCGCGACCCAACGGTGTCCTGTTGCATTGAGTTTGGCTGATGTCAAAATGTATGTTAAGGGATTATTGCCAGTGTACACTTCGAAATGTTGAGCATGAAACAAATAATCCCTAAAGCGCTCACAAATAGCCCACTTTAGAGCAAGGAATTCTAGTTTTCCTGAATGCATGTGATAGTTTTTCTCAGGTGGTGTTAGTGCCCTGGATCCATATGCAATCACTGACATCTTTCCCTTTTGTCTTTGATAAAGGACTGCCCCCAGACCGTCCTGTGACGCATCACAATGGAGGACAAATGGTAGAGTCAGGTCAGGATAAGCAAGAATTGGTGGCTCTGTTAAATGGTCAATCAGTGTGTTCAATGCATCTTGATGAGTCTGTGTCCAAGTGATGGGTGTGTTAGGGGATGCCTGACCTTTTGACTTGGTGCTGACTCTTTTTTTCTGTCCCCTCATCTCAGCAGATAATGTGCCTTGTGGTGGTGCGGCGATCAGCTGGTAGAGAGGTCTTGCCAGGCGAGAGAAATTGGGTATGTATGTTCTAAAATAGGAGAGGAATCCCATCATTTTCCTCAGATCTCCTACTGTAGCTGGTGTTCGGAGCTTCAGGGCCTGTACCGGGGCTATTTCGGCTGGATCCATGGAATATCCATCCTTAGACACAATGCGGCCCAAGAAACGCACTTTCCGTTGAAACATCTCACACTTGTGTGGGCTGAGTTTCACTCCATGTTTCTGGTATCTCTGGAGAACTGTGCGAACATGGGTCACATGGTCATCGAAAGAGGTACTATGGACAAGGTTATCATCCAGGTAAGGCTGACAGATAACATCTCGTAGATCCTCCAGACAAGCTTCCATGTTCCTCTGGAACTCGGCTGGAGCTGAGCTAAGGCCAAATGGAATCCTGTTCCACTGAAATAGTCCCCAGGGTGTTATAAAGGCTGTTAAAGGTCGGCTCTCAGAATCAAGGAATCCTTGGTGATAGGCCTTCCCTTAGTCCAAAACTGAAAACCAAGAACTGCCACTCAGGGAATCTAACATATCCTGGATCCTGGGAATGGGATGCCTGTCTGGTATAGACTTGCGATTTAACTCGCGATAATCGCAGCAGAGTCTCAAACTTCCATCTTTTTTTCTTACACATACCATGGGGGAAGAGTAAGGGGATCTTGACTTGCTTATCCACCCTCGATTCAGCAGATCTTGAAGGTATTCCTTCACCTCCTGTAGAAGTGGCTTGGGAACAGAGATATAAGTCTTTTGCACAGGTGTTTTGTCATGGAGTGTGATATGCATGTTTAGTGAGGGGATGTAACCAACATCATTATCATTAAAAGCAAAAGCATTGCATTCTTCCTTTAACAGTTGTCGTGCAATCTGTTGCTGTGGCTCTGTTAGGTGATCAAGTTTTATTGGGGGATCCCAATGACTTGGTTTCTTTGATTGATGCGGTCAGTGGCGGAGCCAGAGGGGGGTCCGGGGTGGCACTGGACACCCCTGACATGCGATTGGCCACCCCGGGTGCCACCCCAAAATTGTATTGGCAGTTGCTGATGCTGATTTAAAAAAAAAAAAAACGTTCGTCAGCACGCGCGCATTTTTCAAACAGACGAGCAGCAGAGGACGAGAGATGGTTGCAAGTCAGGATACGTCTTCATCTTCACAGAAGAAACATCATATTTGAAGTACGTTTTAGCATCAGGGTTGTTTACTCCGAATACATTAATATACGCATACAGTAGGCTACCATGCTGTTTTTTGTTTTTTTACTGTTTTTTGATCATCATTCTGGGTGCGTTTCCCGAAAGCATCGTTGGCCAACTATATGGTCGCAAGTCGGTCGTTAACGGCATAGTTCAATGACAATGATATTTTTGTTAGCAAACTAAAAGTGTTCGTAGAATTTGTATAATTGTTCTTTTTACCTGGGTGCAAAAAGGCAGCTGGAAAATGAATTAAACGTGTAGTGCTAAGCCATTACATTGAGTATTATAAATTCAGACGTTTGTGATAAAAAGAAAAAATAAGATTAACTTATCTTTTAAAATCGGACACGGAGCAGTTTTTTATATAAAAAAATAAAACAAGATTATCTTTTAAAATCGTCTATTTTTGCGTGAGACTGGAAAACCCGTAGTGGATGGAGGCGGAGTGATAACAGAAGTAACTAAAATTACATGATATTTGGTCAAAAATGAGTTAAGACTTGTAATGGGCTTTATGACATGTCTGTCTTGTGAAAAAATATCTGGGTTAAATTATGTCCTGTTTCGGAGATGCATTACCACATAATCTACCCATAACATGTTTGACTGGCTGGTATAAAAAACTTTAAAGGCATTTTTCTCCGTTTCTTCATCAGAACCGCAGAATTATGTTGTTTTAATTGATGGGCACTACAATTTTTTAAATTTTCAAGTAGATGTCTGCTTGATGACTGCTGTATCTAATTAAAAAAATGTTTGTAAATGTGATTTTTTTTTTTTTGTAAATAAACAGCAGTTCAAAACAGACACATGCTACTGTATCTTATCTCCTTGGTGCTTCAGCTTTGTTTTCTGCTAATATTTTGGATGTTCAACATTTATTACAAACAGAGTGACCCAATTACTTCCACTGTGTGTGTGTGTGTGTGTGTACCCCCAAAAATAGCAGTGGCCACCCCATGTATAAAACTCTAGTTCCGCCACTGGATGCGGTGCAACACTCACCCCACATGTCTGTACCGTGGATGTTGGCTGATTTATTACGGAGTCTGTTGTTGCTGGGTAAGTTGTCTTTATCACTTCCAGATGGCCTAGTATGAGTCGTGGCTCAAGTATGACTGGGTGTTTTGCTGTATTAGCGATGGCAATTGGCACTTTCACTGTCTTTTCTGTACCCACTTTGACTACTCCTTCTTGCATTAACAAACCCTCAGGTAGTGGTGATGGTTCACTTGGAGAAAATAACAGGCTTTGTTCCAGAAATTGCTTCCCAATGTTTGCTTGCGCATAGACAGTAGTTATTTCCCCTGCGTTAAGTTTGATCTTCTGTCTACCAACTCGCACTGTTCCAACAGTCACATTTGAATTCACGTTCTTCAGCAGTCTTAGCATTGATCTTGCCTTATTTATTGATATAGAGAAAGCTTTGCTTACCCTACAGACAGTGCTGGATCGTGGTCCTCCTTTCTCCCACCTGCCAATTATTTCCTCAATAATGTTGTAACCGATGATAGGGTTTTCTGCCACGCTAGAATCAGTTGCCACGAGCATGGGCACCTGCAGGGTCCCTTCTGAGCCTTCATCATCATTCAATCGAAAACTCACTTCCGCCCAGCCATCAAACGGGATCTCTGTGTGATTGGCAGCCAATCCAGTCAGTGTTCCTGGACCTAGGAGCTCCTCAATCGGTCTGACGGTGGTATGTGGTAAGTGTCGTTTTCTCCAATCCGCGTTGATAATGCTGGCTTGGGCTCCTGTGTCCCATAAGGCTTCAACTGGGACATCATTGAGCAAACAGTGGATCAGGCACCTTTTTCCAATAATGTTCAAAAGTCCCGGCGTGGTAGGTGATAGTGACTCGTCAACAGGAGCGATTTCATCTGTGTGGATAGTAGGCTGGGGGTTATTTTCTTTATTGTCTTGCTTGCTACGTACAGACCTGGATGCCTGTAGCACTTCTGAGCTTGATTGGGACCCAAAGACAGAATGGACTACTGGGGGGTCCAGTTCAGCAGTCCCCTCCCGTTTCCCGATGCTGGCCTCCGTTGTCGAAAGCCCCGTGATAGATGTCCATCTTGTCCACAGCGATAACAGTGCCTGCATTCTTCACCCTTTTGGGCCTCCTGACATGAACGGCAGCCTTTGCCCCCCCTTCCAGTCCGTAGTGGAGTAGCGGGTGGGTGAAACGGTGACCTGGTTGCTTCCATTGTCTCTCTGAAGACTTTTGTCATTTCCATGACGTTTGCTCTTAGGTCTTCAATCGCTTTAGTAGTGTTGTTGTCATTCTCTTTGCTTTGTGCCTGTTTCTTCTTGTCTTTTCCAGTGAGAATGTCTTTCATCAATGACTCTTTTTTCTGGCCTTGAGTCTCAATCTGGCTGCTCATATGTCGCTCACTGTCACAGGCATGTTCTACTGCTTGAACTTCACTTAGTCTGAGGGGTTTTGGAGTCGCTGCTTTCTTTAACTTTGTTTGTCTCTCCCATTCCAGATTAGCGGCTTCACCAATTTTCTCAATCAGTACTTCATCTGCCACTTTATAATCACTGAGGTATGGTTTGACTTGAAACTTAACTGCATCATTCAGAAGGCCTGTCTCCACAGAGCGAAGAAACTTCCGTTGGATAAGCTCAGGACTAAACTGCTCTCCATCCTGCTCCTCTCCAGATGTCCACAGTAGTTTCTCCCTCAGTTCAATGGCTCGGAAGAGAAAACTTTGGGCCGACTCCTTGGGTTCCTGTGAGATGTTCATGAGCCTGTGCAGCAGATCTGATGAAGAATCTATTTTATAATGTCCTCTGAGGATGATCTTCAATGTGGAAAGTGTGAGGTCTCGCTTTATTTCAAGGAGTTCCCTGAGGGGAAGGCCTGGACTCACCGCTCTGATAACTGCTTCAATTATTTCTGCCTCTGCATACCGCTTTCTCACTCCTGATTCGATCTGGTTGTTCAGGCTAGTGTAGGACAATTTTTCCTTTTGGCCCGCCTCACCAATTTGTCCGAAAACACGGAATTCCCTCCTCATAGTGACTTCAGGAATTGAATCGTGTCTTGTGGTTTTCTCTTTCACATTTATTTCAACTTTTCCTCCCTGGCGTTTTTCTTCAAGTTGCTCGATCTGTTCCTCTAATGCGCGACTAGCATTTGCATGTGTCTGTTGTAGTTCTGCATACTCTTTTCTTAGCTTCTCTATCTCAGCCAGGTTTACTGGTGGCGGTTCGAGCTCGGCTGGTTTCTGAAAGGACTCGATGAAACACAGAAGTTCATTAAGGATCTCTGCATACTCTTCCTGTTCTAAACTTTCCTCAATTTCATCCAACGTCTTCTCAGCCAATCTTATTAGTGCTCGCCTTGTTTGACCTCGGAAACCTTCACCTGCTGGTTCGCTACACTTTAGACGTAGGCAGACTTTTATCAGTTCAGGCTTCTCTAGTGTCAGAAACTTGGAGCTAACACAGTCTTGAAGTTGTTCCATTTTTTTCTCTATGATGTACCTTATTCTCTGTATTGATGAATTTCTGTTAATTCTAGGTTCGTCTCAAGGAGGAGCTGTCTCTCTCACATCCAATCATCACATCCAGTCAGCAGTCCTCCTGGCTGGCTCGCCATGATTATGTTGCACACACAGAAGAGACTGTTTTCTGGTGGCACATATAGCTTTTATTGCTGTCACACACGTTCTGCAAATTCAACAAAGACAACAGTATCATTAGTTTCTGTATCACAGTGTTGAATACTTTGGCAGTGTGACTTCTTCATGTAAACAAGTGAAAAACACTCTCTTTCCAATAAACTCATTACAAATCTATCTGTTTTACAGTATGGTCACTGACAGCAAATTAAAACCGAAATTAAACTGTGTATTCCACCAAATAAAATAGCTACTGACAACAACATTTCAGCTTATAAAGCTCAATACACATTCAAGCACTTTAAGTAGCGATTTAATATAGCTGTAAACTCTCTACTAGAACATTTAACACTGTAACGCCGCGATCTCCCGCCCGACATCCGACACCGCGGCCGCAGACATCCGCCCACGCAGCGCGGGCAAACACATCCGCCAACGCGGTCGAGTCGGCCGCTCACCAGCCATGGGAGCGTCGATGCGGTTCTCATCAATTCCATTAAACAAGTGCAAACTAAAACATTTAACGTACTCATATAACAGTTATATTGTCACATCACTTTTCTTACCTGCAAATTCAACAAAGACAACAGTATCATTAGTTTCTGTATCACAGTGTTGAATACTTTGGCAGTGTGACTTCTTCATGTAAACAAGTGAAACAACCCCGCGGCTCCCCACTGTCCCCTAGTGTCACCCGCCAGTATACACAGGTTTAAGTGATGCTAACAGACATCTAAACTTAATAAATTTTAACCAGACATACATAATAACAATAACACACATAAATTAAAATACATAAGAGTATTTTAATCTATATGACTACACACGCGTGTGACAGAGAGTGAGAGAACCCTTGCGCATGCGCAGTAAAAGTATAACCTGTGGGAAAACAGCGTTTAAACCTTATTTTGGGGCAAAGTCATCAAACTTTTTCAGCGATTTTTATTATATTTTACTGCTGTTTCTATACATGCAGTGTTTATGTCCCGGTGACCAGTGGAAGTGCAGTTCTGAGTCTCTGCCCATTCATTTAGATAGAGCCTGGTCTTGTTAAGTCCGAAATAGCTGCCCGGAGGCGTTGCCAAGATGGCTTGCCTAAAAGGACTTTGGTACCACACAGGTACTTCAGTATGCGTGTTACTGAAGTTTCTGTCTCTGCTAAAGGCAGATCACAGAATTCAGACCCAGAGTCACTATTAAAGACTATTATGTAAGTAGATAACATGCTCCTACCTTGCACTACCACCTCTAGCATGTGAATATTGCATCACACACTTATAGTGGATAGGTGGCCATAGAGGTAGTCCAGTCAAAATGTATTTTTATCATATTTTGTTTTGTGTGTGTCCAATCAATATATTTATTTTTGAAGGGTGTCAGGACTGTTCCTGGTCCTGGTCAGGTGTTCCCTTTAGAAGCCCAGATTGCTAACTATTTGACCACCAGCATCCAGCACAACATTAGATGAATATTGATTGTATAGAGCAGGGGTTCTCAAACTGTTTGTGCCAAGGAGCCTTTGTATGGGAGAACAATTTCCAAGGACCCCCTCATAATCAAAACAACTAAGTATATGCTTGCTTTGGATTTTGAATCACTTAATGATGTGGACTGACTCAAACATTTATCCATGTTCAACAGCTATCTTAATGGCAAATAAGCCAAGCTAAGCAGCAGGAAGAATGGTTCATCATGACCTGAGTGAAGTTATTCAAGTTATTCACAACAGATTGACTTGATTAATCATAATCACAAAAAAGTTCAATGTTAATGATTTAATTTATTAGTGCATTCATTATCAAGATTTTATATGTAGATTATGTACATTCTAGGTCATTACATTGTCATTGATAAGCATTTTTTAACGATTAAGCACAACTTTCTCATTCGAAGCAAATCCACTTTGAGAACCACTGGAATAGGGTACATATTTCACAAGTTCACACTTACATCAATTTAACAGAGTAAAGATTATGAGTATTTGGCATGCGGTCCGGGGGATGTCTCTGAGCTCAGGATTTTTGCCTGAACCCAGAGTACTTCCCCCATTGTTATAAAAGTATTTAGGGCTAGAAGTGAGGAGATGGGGTGGTGGAGCGATGCTGTCAAACTGTCAACGGACAGTGGTAAGCTTGTTGTTATAAATTCATCTCTTAACTCGTTGATTGGATTGATTAGCAGAGTTTGCTCTACTCGTGTCTAAGTAGGTTCAATTATCTGAACGTGCTCCTCCCGAACTTTGTTAATAAAACATCATGTAATGTTGTTTCTAAGGAGAAAAGCTGTTAAGGTTGGTCATGTAAGTTTTGTGCCTAACCTATATATTAGAAACAGTAGCACTAATGTATTTAATGCATTTTTTTTCCAATTGGGTGGAAATGCAGTGGGAATAACTAATGTTTGCTGTCTGCATTTATTTATTACAGGTGAAAAAACTAAGTGCATTGGGCTATGTCCCAATTCTATTTTTGGCAAAGAAAGATAAGGCCTCTGGAAAGTGGGTGTCTGATGTGGTGACCCATCTGCTACCCACTGAGGACAATCTAAAAATTGTGTTTTTTTATGATGGTGAAATATTGAAAATTAACATACTCATGCAATATTGTAGGGAACTCCACGACTGCGTTGCCCGATCCACACCCTCAGGCCCAGCCCGCCCAGCCCGATCCACACCCTCAGGCCCAGCCCGTCCAGCCCGATCCACACCCTCAGGCCCAGCCCGCCCAGCCCGATCCACACCCTCAGGCCCAGCCCGATCCACACCCTCAGGCCCAGCCCGATCCACACCCTCAGGCCCAGCCCGTCCAGCCCGATCCACACCCTCAGGCCCAGCCCGTCCAGCCCGATCCACACCCTCAGGCCCAGCCCGCCCAGCCCGATCCACACCCTCAGGCCCAGCCCGCCCAGCCCGATCCACACCCTCAGGCCCAGCCCGCCCAGCCCGATCCACACCCTCAGGCCCAGCCCGCCAGCCCGATCCACACCCTCAGGCCCAGCCCGCCCAGCCCGATCCACACCCTCAGGCCCAGCCCGTCCAGCCCGATCCACACCCTCAGGCCCAGCCCGCCCAGCCCGATCCACACCCTCAGGCCCAGGAAAAGGAGATATTTTATATTTACACCCTGTCTCTCTCCCTGTGAAGGAACAACCCCCCCCCCCCCCCAAAAAAAAAAAGAAAGTGTAAGTTAACTGTGGTCTTAGCACGCTGTGTATGAATTTCTCCTTTTTGTAATCATAATTCATGAAATACAGAAATCTTTAGGTGTATTTAAGTGCAGTCAATTACCGTAGTTAATAGTGAGTTTGTCCTCGCATGCATACCTTTCAGTACTGAACACGCACACTCTAGGAGTTAAGCAATGAGAGATGAATACACACACACTCATGCACACATCAGTGGGAAGCCCAGGTAGCCCCCCCCCCCCCTCCACTGTTCACAATCTGCTTCAATAATTTAGGCCCAGACAGTAGGATAATTAGGCTAAATTTCGGCTGTGAAATCACTGAATCTATTGGCTTAAGAGCACTTCATTCCAGGAACTATAACGATAAAAGCGTCCAGTCAGACTGACCAGCTATAAGCAAATTCTCACCTTGTGTTAATAAATGTGATGGCTAAGATGTGATAGGTTCTTATTGGTTGTTAGCTCTTCTTTTTATTGTTCTCAAAATTGCTTTAAAAGCGATCCCCAACAATATTGTTTCAATCTCGTTATAGTTTAACATATTAACGAGAACAATATTTTTTTTATATAGTTATCATTTTTGGTGTGAATGGCCCTTTATATGTGTATTCTTCAGTTCCCTTTCGAGGGAACTCTACACTGCGTCGAGAATCGACACTTTGGGGACGCTCCCTAAGCGTGCGCCTCTGAAGTATGAATGAAACTAATCCAATCCTGATTGGTGTTGCGTCGTGACGTAACATGTGACGGCATACCCGGAAGTATAAAAGTGACGTTGTCACAACACACACTAGCTTTCGCTCTTCAGCAAGCGCTTTATGTTGAAACTGTCTGTCTTATTTGGTGTTGTTTGTCACTCAGTTTGAACTGGAAATGGCCAGCGAGCAATTTAAAAACATGTGTGCATCTCTGCCCTCGTTATGTCACAGGTGGGGACGCACATGCTTTGTGTGTAAATTGTTTGGGAGCGCAGCATGACTTGTGCAGACTGTAAAGCACTTCCTATTAGAGTGCTGCGCTCCCGGCTGGCGTGCTTTGATGAGCACGGTCAGGCTTGCGTTCCCTGCGTTTCTGGTCCCGCGTCCGTTGAGGCGGCACGGCGATTGAGATCGTGGGGTTCACAGCGGGATCTTGCAGACGAGAATGAGACTGCTGAGGCACTTTCTCATTCATCGTCTGATGATCCCGTAGCCCCTGTGAGTGGCGCAGAAGTCCGCGCCGCGGCTTCTTCTGACCACGATCAGGTCCCGATACTCAGGCTCTCTGCTTCCAAGGAAGTAGACGTGCTCAGTATCGATACGGATGACCGTGAGTTAGGCGCGCCAGTTCACGGCCAAGCATATGAGGAACTGGTGAGGTTGTGACTCGTGCCGTGGCCAGACTGAACTTCAGCTGGCCACAAAATGAGGAGGGAACGCAAGTTTAAATAAATTGCGTTTCTTGCGGCACGGGTCACAGCCTCAGCGCCGGAGTTTGCCGTTTTTCCCCGATCTCCACTAAAAGATCATGAGATCGGGGGATGAACCGCATTCGTCCCGTGTTTCCAAACCCAGTGTCCTAAATTCTTGCGTTTGCCGAGGCAGCGTGTAGATTACGAGTCTACTCTGCAATAAAGATTCTGTGACTGCAGCGCATAGATTTAAGGTCTGCATTGCAATACGGAAACTTTGACTCGGATCTCTCGTTTGTCGAGGCAAATTTTCTCTCGTGAAAATTACGAGTCTCCTTTCCAATAAGGGAAACTGGCCTGTTCTCCGGCGCTGTAACTTCAATCGTCGACAGGTTTAGGAATAAATAAATAATATATATATATATATATATATATATATATATAGTAAATAAATAAATATATATAAGATATATATATAAAATATATATGTTGTCCCGCAGTTTTGAACGTTTCGGGCTACATCGATTTCCAGCGAACGCACACTGTGTCGTTCACCCCGACTGTGGTCACAAAATTTTTCTCGACTTTTTCCTGCCGGTCATCCGCTTCAGGGACTCGAAAGACACCCGAGGTCGGTCTCAAGGGGCTGGTTCCCTTAGTAGATTTTGCAGAATGGCTACACCTTCCAATATATCTATATGGGGCCTGAATATTTTTAAACAGGAAACGATGTATGTTGCCCGCCGTCAGCGACGCTTCGGGCCACATCGGTTTCCAGCGAAAATATTATAACGAAGCATCGTTTATGGTCAAAACATCCATATCGACTACAGCCTGCCGGTATTCCGCTTCAGGAAGTCGAGAAAGATGCTCTCGAAAGACAAAACAAAAAAAAAAAAAAAAAAAAAAACCAGAGGCCACTCTCCAGAGGCTGGTACCCCTAGTATATTTTGTAGAGGCATGGTATCATCTTCCCAACATATCTGCATGGGTCCTACATATAATAGAATCAGGGTACAGACTGCAGTTTGCACACCGCCCCCCAAGTTCTCTGGGGTGGTACAGACTACAGTGGTCCCAGAGCAGGCTCAGGTGATGGAACAAGAAGTTCAAACTCTGCTGCTAAAGGAAGCCATAGAACGTGTTCTTCCTTCAGACAGGGGGTCCGCGTTTTACACCCGGTACTTTATAGTTCCAAAGAAGGATTGGGGGTTAAGGCCAATTCTAGATCTCGGGGTTTTGTACCGATCTCTGAATAGGGAGGTGCAGGTTCGAACGGTTAACTCCAGTAATCGTGAGTCAGATCAGAGGACTGATTTGTCACGATAGATCTAAAAGACGCCTATTTTCACTCCATCCTTCCATGTCACAGGAGATACCTGAGGTTCGCTTTCGAAGCTTACCAATATCGGGTTCTTCCGTTCGGCCTAGCACGCTCTCCCTGCACATTCACCAAATTTATGGATGTAGCCCTTGCTCCACTGAGACTTCAAGACATCCATATATTGATTTATCTCGACGACTGGCTCATTCTGGCTCAGTCTCGGGAAATGGCAGTTCGGCATCGAAATGTCGTCCTTGGCCACATTCTGAAATTGGGGTTGAGACTCAATGCAAAGAGGAGTGTGCTAGAACCATCCCAGTGTACGACATTTTTGGGAGTCATATGGAACTCGATTACGATGTAGGCACGCATGTCTCCCGCACGTATCGAGTCAATTTTGACGATGGTATCCAGGGTAAAGCTAGGCCAGGCCATCACTGTGAAGCAATTTCAAAGAATGCTGGGCCTCATGGCAGTGACATCCAACATCATTCCTTTGGGGCCTGCTACACATGAGGCCCCTTCAGTGGTGGTTAAAGACCAAGGGGTTTTCTCCCGAGGGAATCCGCTTCGTATGATCAGAGTAACGCGCAGATGCCTTTGTTCTCTGAGAATATGGAAGAAACCTTGGGCCAGTGTTGGGAGTGTCATGTCGCCGGGAAACCGTTTCGACAGACGCCTCCCTCACTGGCTGGGGCGCGGTCATGGACGACCGTTTGCCAGGGGTCTATGGCAGGACCATCATCTTTCTTGGCATATAAACTGCCTAGAGATGATGGTTGTGTTCAGGGCTTTGAGGAGCTTCCTCCCAGACATCAAAGGTCACCACGTCCTAGTACGGTCAGTGGTAGCCTATCTGAACCGACAAGGGGGAATCAGATCGCGCCCTCTGTGCAGACTGACGCATCAGATTATCCTTTGGTCCCAAGGGAAAATACTCTCTATCAGAGCAATGTATATTCCGGGGGTTCAGAATCAGGGGGCAGACATCCTGTTGAGAAAACCATACTTAGCTCTTGGGCTCCATCCACCAGGAGATTATATGACCTCAAGTGGAATGTGTTTGTCACTTGGTGTAGAGAACTTGGGTTAAATCCAGTAAACTGCCCGGTGGCTTCAGTTCTGGGATTTCTCCAAGATCGTTTCTCTAAGGGTCTCTCCCCGTCCACGCTTAGGGTGTACGTGGCTGCCATTGCGGTTTTCCACGCACCGTTAAGTGATGGGCCTCTGGGGAGGCACCAATTGGTCATTCGGTTTATCCTTGGTACTTGGAGGATGAGGCCGGCAGCCAGGTCCAGGGTTCCTGCCTAGGACCTGGCAATAGTTCTGGAGGGGTTATCCAAAAGTAGAGTGCCCCCTTCGAACCTTTAGAGTCGGCTTCGCCTAAGGACTTAACACTGAAAATGGCTTTTCGCTTAGCAATTACCTCACTTAAGAGGGTGGGAGATTTCCAAGCCCTGGCAGTAATGCCAGCTTGCTTGGAGTTTGCCCCTGGCAGAGTGAAGGCCTTTTTACACCCGAGTCCGGGCTACGTGCCTAAAGTTCCATCGAATACGGCTCATTCTATAGTCCCTCAGGCATTCCATCCTCCACCTCATGTGTCGGCGGAAGTGGAGAGGCTTCACTTGCTCTGCCCAGTCAGAGCTTGAGCTTGTACCTTGAGGGGTCCTCTTCTTGGAGAAGGTTGGAACAATTGGACTAGTATGTTCTGGGTCACCTAAGAGGGGGCTCCCGGCAACCAAACAAACTATTAGCAACTGGATCGTCCAGGCTATTACTGAGGCTTACAAGGTGCGCGGTTTGCCTTCACCTTTTACCTTGTGGGCACAGTCAACTAGAGGCATGGCTTCCTCTAGGGCCCTTCTTTCGGGAGTACCTCTTTAGGAGATCTGCGAGGCAGCCGGCTGGGCTACCCCACATACTTTCATAAAATTTTACAGTCTCCACCTTCCCAGTACACCCGGTGCACAGGTGCTCAGTCCTTGCTGAGTGCCTAGACAGTTTTACTCCAGGACAGGCCTATTCGGTGCGTGGCCTAGTGGGCACTCGTTCCCCAAAGTGTCGATTCTCGACGCAGTGTAGAGTTCCCTCGAAAGGGAACGTCTCGGGTTATGACTATAACCCTTGTTCCCTGAGAAGGGAACGAGACACTGCGTCGTTCTGCCACGCCCCCTTTAGGCCTTAGAGCGTCTTGCTTCATCGCGAGGCTAGTGTGTGTTGTGACAACGTCACTTTTATACTTCCGGGTATGCCGTCACATGTTACGTCACGACGCAACACCAATCAGGATTGGATTAGTTTCATTCATACTTCAGAGGCGCACGCTTAGGGAGCGTCCCCAAAGTGTCGATTCTCGACGCAGTGTCTCGTTCCCTTCTCAGGGAACAAGGGTTATAGTCATAACCCGAGACGTTATTTAGCTGTATTTTCTGACATTTTTTAAAGTTCAAGGACAATGCTTAAAGTGTTCCCCAGGTTTTATGAAAGTTTAACTTTAAGTTTAATTTCAAGGTTTTTTTTTTTACATTTATGGTTAATTAATATTATTATTATTATTATTATTGTCATTTTAAGGTTGCCGGAAATGTAGTAGGCAAAAAGTTTTCAAATATGACTCCATAACAGGACGAAGGATAAATGAGGTAAGAAATATATTTTTCATTAGGCTGTCTGATCATCTCTCCATTGTCTGTGGCTCATCTGGCATTTCAAATATCACAAAATACTGACCATTAAAGCATTGGTAATTTGAGTCCATTTAAGTTCAACTGAAGGCCAAGTGGCTTTGCCCCAAAAATTATGAAATTCAAAAACTGATTATATATTTTTTTGTCTTTCTGTAGGGGCAAGAGGAAGTAAGGGTGAAATGGTTACCTTGCTCTGCATGGTAAGTACTGCTTTATATTGGTTTATATTGCCTTCATACATGTACTCTGTTTCAACTTTTTACCATCTCATAGGTAGTGGATAAAGGTTGAAATTTATATTGTAGCACAAAGTTTTGCAACCAAAAAGAAGCGTTGAGAGAATTGTCATGTCCACTAGGTTTAAGGTCCAGTGTCAATGCAGCCTTCTACCTGGAGATTTTAGAGCATGGTTACATCTGCTGACGAGCTTTACGTACATGCTGATATCCTTTTCCAGCAGGACTCTCTAGGTTTAAAACCGTCAATGCAAGTGAATGAGAGAAAATAATTATTTTCTGATCCCATTTGAATTGTGCCATGAATGTGAACATATGTTGTCTGTGAATTTTTTATATAATTTCTCATGTAACGAGTTTGACACTATATTGTATGATTCTTTAGCTAGCAGTTGTGGAATAGACATTACCAGAAAGACTACACATCTGTAAAGACTCTGGGTCGGTTCTGATCAGGGGGGGAAATTTGCATATCATAATTAATAATTGATAATTAATAATTATTCATACAGATTTGGATCAGACCGGTCTTACATATTAATTTATTAATTTTACCCATATGCATACATGTGCATCCCCGCAATCCACCACAAATTAATTGTTATTGATTGCAAGGACAACGTTTTACAAGACAGGCAAAATCAATTAGCTCAATTAAGTTATATAGCTTGTGAAAACAAATTCTGTGGCCACTAGAATCTGCCTTCCCTGCTCTATAACCAAATACCCTCTTAGGTATTTATAGTTCTGTAAAGCGTGTAGCTTTAAATTGACATTTCATTGACCCGTATTATGAGCAAGACAATCAGTCAAGGTAAGCATATTTTGTATTTAATAAAGTTACTACTTAAGCATTTACTACGTTACAATGATACATGTATTTACAAACATTAAAACACAAACTAAGACGACGCAGAGCGTTTAGACAATGGATACGCGTAAGTTGAGTGAGTTGGAGAGAGAGAGAGGGAGAGTGAGATAGAGTGAGTTGTAGAGCAAGTGAGAGAGAGTGGGTTGTTTGCCACACAGTCAGTTAACCTTTCTGAACACCACGAAAACACTTTAATGCTTCTTAGAAGCTCTAAAAGAAGGTATACTTGCAGGGCACATTTGGTCTGTGTGAGTCGCGGGCTCGTTGCTCGGCCCGTTCTGGCCACATGTCGGCTGGAGGTGCGCCGTGAAGCGCGGCCGCGGCGTGTTTGCGCGGCCCGTCCCGGCTCGTTCATGGCTGCTTTGTTCCGTGGGGAGTCACGTGGCGTTCGTCGGCATTTAGCGCCAGTGTTTGAAAGGCTGAGAGTCTTTGAGGTGACGTTACCCGAGGAGATAGTTCGGCAAAGTCCACTTCCTTTCCTGGAAGACGAACTTGGTAGTCCACTTGAGGAAAAGATGAAAATTTTAGACGAACAAAAGGAAAGATCCATGGTTGGATCAGAGTCCCGTGAGGTTTACATGTTGAGCGCTGGAAAGTTCAGAAGAGAGCGAGGGCGGACCTGCATTCTCACATTTATCACCTTGGAGAAATCCATCCCCTTCCTGTTGGCTTGAGCCAATCGGAGAGTGGATGTTACACGCGAGAAGCCTTCTTTTATGGTCCTTTGTTCCTCAGCGCGCGCTTCGTTAGAGTTGTAGTCCACAAAGTGCTCTCACACAAAGTCTAACCGTATGAAAATTCTACCCGCTAAATTGTAGCATTCTTTACACGAAACATTATATAAAAAATTCACAGACAACATATGTTCACATTATTGCAAAATTCAAACGGGATCAGAAAATAATTATTTTCTCTCATTCACTTGCATTGACGATTTTTCAACCTAGAGGTCCAGAGGGGCTAGCTGAAGGGGCAGGACTTAGCAGCTCTATAGAGATGACAATGATAGAAACCAAACCCAACATTACAGACAACTTCAAGGTCACTATCAAAGCAACACACCTCAGCAATGCCATACACTGATGGCCTCCACACCACACAACACTGATGCAGTAATTTGTGTAAAAGCAGCCACACCAAGTATATAGTGTATGCATTAACAATTTTTAATATAAGTCAGATTTGTTCATTTATTTTCGAAAGGTCGACATTTCTGTATTCCTCTTTATTATAATGTAGTAAGTTAATTGATTTTTTTTTTTTTGGTTTTCATGAGCTGTAATCAAGATTAAATCAACAAAAATTGCTTCAAATGTTGCACAATATTGTAATTGTAGACCCATAGGGTGGATTAAATGCAGCGTCAAATATTGTCTCTTTTCAGTACTATGTATAATTCCCCTGGTGTAATGTCTATGTAGGAAGTAGACCTTCACCAATATATTGGCAGAACATCAGTATTGGCCAAGATCATCCTTGTTGACTGATGTCAGCTATTGACTTTCTATGACTTTATCTATGAGAGTGGCTGATGTTTATCTGTTACATTTCATCAAGCACTATATTTGTATAGGTTTTATAAAAACAATGAAATATAAGACCGGACAATATTTTTAGAAAATTTTTATGATATGAAACTATTGTTAAAATGGCTCCTGTTTTTCACTGTTCTAATGTTTTTTTTTTTACTGATACTTTCAGTGGAAAAATCTGGGAGGAGACATGGGAGCCGGCCTGCCAGTTCTCACCAGGTGCCAACCATGTGTAATGTCACACATTGGTCTGTAATTCAATGAGTTGAACCTGCTATGAGATGTAAAGTTTGCCGTTTTGGGCCCAGCCATCCTGCTTGCGGATGTGACTTACACACGTTCAATGGTTTCCACCCTAACATGCTGTCATGCTGTTTTTTTTTTGTTTGTTTGTTTGTTGTTGTTTTTTTTAATTATTATTGATTTTTGTTAAAAGCTGTGTTCAAATAAATCGATACCTTTATCTCTGTTTGTCTTTCTATTCACCTTGTGGTTTAGCCAATCATCTGAAGTCTTCAATGCATCAAATGATATATTGTAATGTGATGCACAAAGTATGTAGGAAGGTGGGACATGTTTTCATTCATATTAATTGACACCATTAAGGAACCGCTGATTCCACCAGCTAAACCATACATTTTCTGGATAACGGGTAGCTGAGGTAGGCAGGGGTGGATAAATGAACAGGCCCACCAGGACCAGAGGTCAAGAGGATCCAGAAGCCTCAAAAAATTTGAAAGCATGCTTTCTAATTCAGGAAGTTTTCTAAAGGCAAGGCACATGAAACCCTGGCTGCTGCACTGGCCTTCCATTGACCATGATGCTCTGTGTATTCAAGTTTACAACGGATAGGTAAAAGCAGAAGACTATATATATATATACACATTACATTACTTTTGTTATTTCAGTCTATATTTTTAAAACTGTCAATATTCATTTAGAAGTTATCATTGTATTTATTTATGTTAATATTTCGCTCTTATTAAAATTGAAATATTACAGTATGCTGTAATACAAAACATGATCCGAGCTAGACGCAAAGATTACACAATGCAATGCGGGCATTCATTCACAGAATCGGACAGCGATCAGCACACGACAGTATCACTTTAATGTATAATATACAATCGGTTGTCACCAGCAACAACATGTTGGTCAGCTTTGTTCCAGCCGTAATACCAGAGAAAGGACTTTGTTAATACCGATTACCGACCGAAGACTCTGGAAGTGACGTGGTAGATGACGGTAAAAAAAATACATTTGTGCAAAATTGACTTAATTTGTTTAATATATGCTTTTTTTTAAATGTGCTTTTGCACTATTGTAAAACATTTCTTGAATAAAAAAGATTAAAAAAAAATACACAGTATTCGTAATAGTGATGTTTTTGTCTATCATTGTATTTGAGGATTTAAACAATAAAGATAACAATACTGATAAAATAAACAGTTTAATGTATTTGTCTTATGTATTGTATGCTCGTCGGCCGGCGGCAATCTGAAATGGAATGAAGGCCATTCACGTCCCATTCATAGTGACACAAACATGTCCCCCCACCCCCACCCTGGAATAAACTACACATAAGCACATGCTTTTTAACAGCTTCTGTGGCGCGTCTCCTATGGGAGTTGTAGTTTTAAAGTATATTGGTATATTTCTCACAATTAGAAGTTAAAATTGTAATTTTATATACACCCTGTGTTTTTTTGGGATGGGGAACACACTGGTGTTATAAGATTTAAAAAAAAAAAATCGTTAAAGGGACTCTGTGTAGGAATTACCCCCATCTAGTGGTTAAATAGTATTTTGCATTCAAACGAATTTTGCTCTCCAGCGCCTCGCTTTTTCAAGTGCGTATTGCATCTACGGTTGCCGTTATGTACCAAAAATGCTATGACAGGATGTCTTGTAGTAACACTTCATCGAGTTTTTCTCCAGGTGAACAGGTTTGTAACTTAAAAAAAAACAACAACTTATGTGTACAATTTATGTGTCTAGCTGTATAAATTAATTTTAATTCTCTGTACAATCTTATCCACATAGCAAAATCACAATTTTAGCTAATTGATCATTTATATAAAAAAAGAAAGCTATAGAAAATCTTACAGAGAGCAATATTTTCTTAAAATCATTATCTCTATATTCTTACTGAATTTATAGGTTATAAAGAATTAACTTACAAACCTTGTTTTAGCACCTTACTTCACAATAGCTGCGAGTAAAGTAGTCAATAGCTGCTATTCATCAAAGACCTTGTTTAACTTTTTTACCTATAAATGTTATACTGTCTATATAATAAAGTACACAGCCAAGCAATGACAAAAAAATTAAGTAAGACTGTAACATTGACTAACCTGTCGAGGAGAAAGCAGGCAACTTCAGCGTCTCTTCTGAAATCTTTCTGCTGCATTAGCTCTTTCCACGGTTGAAAACGCTATCCCGATATTTAAGGCCATTGCACACTGAGTACGAAATTTTCGTATGCGTATTTTCCTGTACGTCAGCCTAAAAATTCGTCACGCATAGAAACCTTGCACACCGAGTCCGTTGCGTATTTATTAAACCTTTGCGGGAAAAAACGCAAAAATACCAAATGGATTCGTCAAGCAGTGAGGATGATTTTTGCCCTCTCTCATATTGAAAAGAGAAGAAAGAGAAAATATTACGTCCATCCAATCCTGAAATTGCGCCGAGAGGACGGAGAGTTCCTTATCAAAGAGTTGCGAATTTATCCTGAGCGATTCAAAATTTACCTCAGAATGTCAGTGGGACAATTTGATGCTTTGCTAGCGATTCTGGAGCCACATATTAAAAACAAGACCACCAATTTCCGTGAACCAATCGATTCTGAACGGAGACTGGCAGTGTGTCTGGTATGGACCAGGTATGGACACACACACACACACACACACACACACACACACACACACACACACCCGCGCGCGGCCCGGTGGAAGCGCTGGGCAGACAGAACAGCTAGGCTGTTATTGTGTATTGTGTATATATTGTGCCCAAATAATACATTAGTTATCGAATAGGCTGCTCAATCACACTTTATTCGATCCCAAATTTCAATCTGATTGAAAGGGGAGGTTTAATCATTTCATAATCCAATATAGCTAGAGAAGAGAACATAAACACTTGATCGAATTGAAAACCGAAACTGAAAGCACGGCGCATATGTTCAATGATTTGAGGACGAGCTCCCCCGGCCCTGAATTGTCAAAAGACCTCTCAAAATGCTGGCTCTGGATGCGAAAAACGCAGAAAATCGAACCCGATCCGATTAATTTTATGACGGAAAAATGAATGGCCTAGTTTTTTGCAAACTTCGGTCACGTTTCCTTTTTCGTTCAAGTCTGGCCTTTTTTTGCGAGGAGGATGCATTCTCCTGTGACTCTGCATATGGTCCGCCATTACAAATAATAGAGCAAAAGAGCAATCAGCAATCATAGGAGTGCAATGCAGACGTTTAAACTTGCAGGGAATGCGCCTCTCAATGTGACGTGACGATGGCTCTGAGTCTGAACGAAAACGCGTTGTGGAAACGCGTTTGGCTGGTGGTACTTTTTGACCCTCTATGCTATTATAGTTTTCAAGATGGCGGAACGGACATGGAAGCCTCCGTGAACCTACCCGTCCCATGTACATAAAGATAATAAATTCTTCATTTACGAGGATAAGTCAGATAATTTGCAGAGGTATTTGTACACCATTGAGGACATATTTATGAATAAAAATATTGATTTCAGATAATAAAATACAGGGCTCCAGACTAACTTTTTTTACTAGGAGCGCTGTTGCCCCTGACTGAAAATTTTAGGAGCGCAAACAGAAAATTTAGGGGCACACCTTAAATCAGCTTGCAATGCAATTATTCAAATTTCCCCCAAAATAACTGTAATACTGACAAATTCTTTAATAATAAATAGACTTAACATTATGATATGCTGTTTTATTTTAAGTTCACAGGGCTCCAGACTCAAATTTGAGGGCAGCACCACCTCAAATGAGAACTCACACCAAGTTATACAAAAAACAAAACAAAACAAACAAACAAACAAAAAAAACTGGTAGCACTGGGGCTGACAATAAATCACTTAGATTAATTTAGGGTGTAGATGAAGTTAACTTTAGTTATCACTTATAATGTCTTAATATTAATTAAAAACAAAAGGAAAGAAAACATGTATGTATAAGGACTTGGAGTGAAAATAGCCAATAAACATCCTACGGTTTACAATTTTTTTTTTTAATTTTTAATAATAATAATAATAAAAAAAAATTAATGTTTAAATAAGAGTTTTCCAACATCTTAAAATTTTTCGTTTTAGGACAATCTTTGAAGGATGAACAAAAAAATGTGTTGATCACAAAAAAAAAAAAAAAAAAAAAAAAAAACATTTAACTTTATATGATATTATAGTTTTGAAGAGCAGGACAAAGATGTGTTGTAAGTGTTTGACTACCGTATTTCTGTCACATCATATTTATGGTTAGAGTTAACTTACTATTTGACATGCTGATAAGTTGCTGATTTGTGGACTGAAAGCCTTCTGTAAGAGTTTCTCCTGGTTTCCACGTCAGCGCTGTTTGATCTGATATGGTTTATCACAGAACTCTGCGCCGAATCGGAGTGTTTCTCACTGGATCTCGTAGCGATGATGTTATTAATTCTGAGGCGAATTCAATGGATTTCTTCACTGGATCTGCTAGTAACAGTGTCGCGTGATCGAGATCGGCCAGCGACTGGCAAGTTCGGGGCTTTATTAGCCTACTGTCGGTGGTTCGGGGGGCTCCACTATGCGCTGCTCTGTCTATTATTGGTCCAACCTAATAAAAACGCCAACGGTCCGTGAAGCATAGCCTATATGAGTTGCGTATTTTAGTTCCACTTTCATTTTGTTTGTATTCGCTGCTAGGTAACGTGTCGATAGATCGCTTATTGCTCAGACGCACATCAGGTTGTGATATTTGTCTCCGTCTCACTCCGTCTCTCATGTTCCCACAGACGTTTATTCGCGCTATTCTTGTCACGGATTCATTGACGCGCCCATTCGACGCTTACCATGCGTTTAACGTGTGGCAAATTTACCGGTCGCACATGTGCGACTGGATGTAAAATTCAGTCGCACACTCTCAAATTTTGGTCGCAAAATGCGACTATTTGGTCGCAGTCTGGAGCCCTGAAATACCTAAAAATCTACACAGAGTCCCTTTAAATGAGGCCTTCTTCAGAAATGTTGACATTTTGCAGCTTTCCTCTGTTGAAGAGGAATTATTTGTGTTGCTGCTGAAATCACAGAACAGTTTTTATCAATATTTGTTAACCGTTGAGCAAGTTTCAGCAATTTTTAAGCACTCATGTAAGTGACGTCACCGATTAACAGTACATTACTCTAAATAAATTAGCTTACGTCCAAGAAATAAATTAGCTTAGGCTACGTCCAAAATCTTTACAAAACTATCAAAATCTCTCATCTACACATAAAATGTGATTAAAGGCCCAAACTTTCATAAACAAAAGCTCAAGCTATAAAGTTAGCCTAAGTTAACGTTACCTCTTCTGGAAACGGTTGAGATGCTAACAGACTTTTTCAAAGAAACTAAACCATTTCTAAAGCAAATATTCAACAGAAGCAAGTCGATTACAAGTAAGATAAGTGTCAAGAACAGTGTGATTTTAGTGGTTTTAGAGGCTAAACTCACCTGAAAGCAGTGAAAACAGCGAGAGACGGAGTTTTGCTGACAGTTGCAGTAGTACGGTCCCGCCCCGCGCCGTTTCCATGGCAACTCATCTCCGCTCCAGTGTTTGAAGGCAGCTCGAGTGTTCACGCGCATGCAAATTAAAGCGCGACACAGTCACACAGAATTTACAAACATAAACATTTAGAATAAGAACCTTACTTGAATAAAAATCTGTTTATAAAATGATTAATTTAAAACTCATTTTGAAGTTCTATGACCCATTCTTAGCAGGTGCAATTACCATTACTTCACGTGACTTGATAGTGGGACAATTGTAGCTTTTTAAAAAATAATTTAAATATTTTTGTTGTTGTTTTTACGAACACTCAAGCCCCATATTTCATTTGAACGCATGCTAAAAATGCTCATGGGCAGTGTTTTTATATCACCAACATTTTGCTTTTGATATTGCTGCAGCTATTAGGTCAGGTCAGTTTCACCATTTTTGTTTTATTCTGTGCTTTCAGATTCTTTTTTTTTTTTCAGATAAACAATTAAGTGCTAATTAATTACGAAATCTGCACTAAAAACAACATTTAATTTCAATAAATTTACAATTACAATGTTGACTTCTTCAGGTAATCAAGTTAAGGTAGGCTAATAAGTATGCAATTTCCGAAGGCAGAAACTCTTCTTGAGACCTTCACTAATGGACTTTGCAAACTCTAACTAAAAATAGTAATAAAAAATAATTGTAATGAATACACATTTAAAATTAGTTTTATGCTTAGATTACATTTAGGTGTGCATATTAATCACGTGGATTTCTTTCATTGGCTTTTTTTTTTTTTTTACGTCATATACAGTGGGGAGAACAAGTACTTGATAACCTGCAAAATCGCCAGTGTTTCCCACAAAGTATATAGGAGTCTGTATTTTTAATAGGTACTCTTAAACTCTGAGTGATGGAATCTAAAACAAAAATCCAGAAAATCACATTGTATGATTAAAAAAAAATCATTTTGCAGTTTATTGCATTATATAAGTATTTGATACATCAGAAAAGCCTAACTTAATTTTTGGTGCAAAAACGTTTGTTTGCAATTAAAGACAACATACATTTCCTGTAGTTCTTGACCTGGGGCATGTTCAAGTTCCAAACGGTGCGCAACGTTTTGCTACGGTTTCCGGGTTGAACATCATGTTTCCTGGAAACGGTGTGCACCGATGTGCAACAGGGTTTGAGATATGTTTTCTCTTGTTTGGTGGGTGTGTCAGAACTGCAGTCCAATTAGCAGCAACATGTTTATAAAGCACGCGGTATTAAATTGAACTCGCACAATGGGTTTAAGGAAAGTAATTGACCTTTCGCCGGCCCCTCCCCCAAAATGGCCATTGTCCAATCACACATCATAGCAACCGTTACTATGTAAGCAGGTCCGTCAAACATTGACTCCATGCTATGGTGAAGAGGTGCCTCCACAGTGTTTGTAAATCGGACACCCCAGGTGAAAAGGAAATATATTTAAATTGTACTTATTTTGATATACTTAATGTATTTTAAGTATACCGTATTAAATATGTAGTAAATGTGCTAAATTGAAACAACTTAAAGTATATTAAGTGTACTTTAATATGTATTTAAGTTCAATTTTAAGGTAATAGTAATATATTTTATTATACTAAATTGTGCTAAAATGGAACCATTTTAAGTACATTTAATGTAATATAATAGCACTTATTTAAAGTGTATTTTAATACACTTTAAATAGACTTTAGAAATACAGCATTAGTATATTTTAGCTTCACATTAATGCGTTCTAAGTATATTTTAAATATAATTTCAGCTTATTAATAATGTATTAGTAGAACACTATAGGACCCACTATTAACATATTAAAAATATATTTTTCCAAAAACCATTTAATATAAAAATAATATATTTTAATGTATTAAAAATACATTTAAACATTTGAATTCAACAAAACCCAGTAAAAAAATATTTCTACAAAACACACAAACACTCTTTGAAAGATAAACTTTAATGCACTACATCAGTAAAGCATTATGAAAACTAAACAAAATACATTAACATAAAATGCATTGATTTGCAGAGGTATTAAACAGAACAATAAATAAATAAACTAACTGAAAGGAGTAGTTCACTTTTGAAAAAAATTTTGGTGATAATTTACTCACCCCCATGTCTTCCAAGATGTCCATGTCTTTCTTTCTTCAGTCGAAAAGAAATTAAGGTTTTTGATGAAAACATTCCAGGATTGTTCTCCATATAATGGACTTCAATGGGAACCAAACGGTTCAAGGTCCAATGGCTAACAGTCAATTTGTTGTGAAAGCATGAGAATTGGCTCAATTGCGAGAGTCTCGTGCTGAATGCTTGAGAGTTGGCAGCCCTGACAAATCTTTTTTCGAGTCAATTCATTCATTTCGTTCGTTGAATGAACCTAATGACTCGGAAAAAGATTTGTTAATTTTGATGAACGAGTTCAAATGGAAAATCATGAACATGCATCACAGAACAGAGCAAGGCGACCATTTGAGCTTATAAAACTTAAACTTGTTTTTTTTTTTTTTTTAAATGACCGATCGTTTCGCTTGATAAGACCCTTATTCATCGTCTGGAATCGTTTAAAGCCCTTTGAACAGTTTGCACAGAAACTGTCTTTTGGACCTTGAACCGTTTGGTCCAATGAAGTCCATTATATGGAGAAAATCCTGAAATGTTTTCATCAAAAACCTTAATTTCTTTTCAACTGAAGAAAGAATGACCTGGATATCTTGGCATGGGGGTGAGTAAGTTATCAGCAAAAGTTTGTTTTTTTTAAGTGAACTAATCCTTTAAGTCAAACAAAGTGAAATACAATAGCAAAAAGTAAAGTTGCCAAGTCGTGAGTAAAAAGAGAAGTTCGTGACTTTTTCAGTCTGCCATAGACTCTTTTGGGGACGTCAGAACCACCGAGGGAAATCTGGAAAGAATAAAAAAAACGAGCATTAGTATAAACTTGTTCATTTATAATTCTAATAAAAAGCTGTCACTTTGTTACTTAATTCAGAACACTTAATGCACAAAAAGTCAGATATAATTATTATAACAAATAGGATTTTTCTTTATCATAAAGAATTTTCTAACCATTTCTGAGGTTTCAGGAAGACACAGCTCAGATGATCTTGGGCTTGAGCTGAATGAACCTCGTTTCATGGACTCCAGGGCCTCTTTGAGAGATGCTAATATCCCTGGAAGCTCCTGGAAAAATAAATTTGCATGTTATACAAAGTTAGGGCAGAACAAACACTAGTTTGTGTTCTTTATATATTATTTGTATTTTGTTTAAATGGTAAAACATATTTAATGAACCATTACTGTAACTTCCACGCTATTATTAAAGTAATTATTCATTATTAATAAAGACAGAACATTCTATTGAAAGTTACAAGTTGGTGACAGCTGATAACGACTTGATTAAATGTAAAAAAGCTGAATACCACACATAAAATCATATAAATCAGTCCCTCGAGAAAAACACGATTATGCGATTGCATAATTCAATGCATAATCAGGCAAAATACATATTCATGCGGGGGACGCAATTTTTCAAATGCGTGTTAATATATAATAGGTCACTTAGCTACTTAGCTGCTACATGACACACTATTGACTGTTTTTGTTGTTTTTCACCAACAAAAAGTTACAAATCAAGAGGATCAACTACTACTTACTCGACTTGACCTCATCTACTCACAGGTTTAATAAAAAAAATGTCTTTGCAATGTGCAAATTCCTTGGCTAGGCTAAATATTAAATATAAAATATCTTATTTCATTATTTAACATCGTTTTAATTTCTCAGTGCAAGATTATATAATAATTGGTTTTGTGAAAGCTTATTGGTGATTATAACTTAATTTATTTATCGAATTGACATGAAAACTGACAGCCTACTAATAATTAATTAGATTTTACTATGAATTAAATATCACAAATGTGTAAGTTTTATTAGAGCTTAAAATATTATAATATTTAAAACACAAGAAGTTACTTGGGGACAATCAAGCCTGTCGTGTAATCACCAGTAATAACCTTTTGTTCTTCAAACACAGTGTGCAATGTTTTTAGTTGTATTATGTCACTGTCTAGATCTATAACAATTAAGTTGATAGACGTCAATGGATAGACGTTAACTCGCTTTATAGTGTCAAATCAACAGAAACGCCAGTAAACCACAGAACATCGTCATCAACTTCTGAAAATATTTTCTAAACCCAAAGTGAGAATAAAGCCAATTATACTAATCACTTAAACTAATAAACTTACCACCAAGAAGTAAGATCTTTTCTGGCAGTATCTTGCTCTGTCCATGTCGTGGCGGCGCAGCTCTGCGTTGTCCTCTTCACTGCTAAATTGTTCGCGGGAGCTGACGACCTGGTAATCTGCTCGTGTGTTCTCTCAATATTAGATCGGTGCTATCCACATTCACTAGGTCCGAGTCAGTGAAATAACAAAGCAAAATTTGGAAAATACATGATTTCTGTTGAAATATCCGAAGCTATAACGGAATACCACAGACAGTCAGTATCCGCTGTCCGCGCCCCGCCCAACATGTAAGTTCAAATAGCAGTGTGTGATTGGACAATTGCCGGCAAGCTTGTTTTGAAAAGATTGGCTCTGATTGGTCCAAATGAATGCAGCTGGAAATACTAACTAAATAACTAACGGCCACAAAAAAAGAAACAACTCTGTTAATATAAACATAACATGCTTTATAAACAGGTTTTTTATTCATTTTGGCTAAACAAATGTAAGAGTCAAGCTTTAACAAATTTATTTTGTTTTTCTAGTATGTACACCTGATCTTTTATGTTGATGTGTGCAAGTACTGGTATTCAGTTTTGTGGAAAAGACTAATTAATCCAGAAGTATAGAAGTGCATTACTTGTAATTTTTAAACTTTATATATATATATATATATATATATATATATATATCTCATTTGTTTTTCACAATATTTTTTTAAAGCAGGGCTGAAGCACATGCTAACATAAATATTAAAAATATATTGCTCTAGTCCTATACAAGGTTAAATAAGTTATAAGGTTACAAATTGCTATACACACAAAGTAAACACAAAAATTACTTTAATTTAGCAAGTATGCTTTCTGTAAATACACTAAAATTTCACTAAAACTATGTTTGTTTTTAGCATATTTCTAAAAGTGTAATAAGTGTATATTTAGCATTGCGTTTCTAGTAAAACATTTTTAAATACAATTAAAATATGTTTGTATTTAGCATATTTCTTAAAAATGTAATTAAATACCAATGTACTTCTAGTACACTTTTTAGAAACATATTTAAAGCATGATTGTCATTAGCATATTTATTAAAAATATAATTAAGCATACATTTATTACCAATGTACTAATAATATACTTTTTAGTAATACATTAAAAGTATGCTTTTCTATAGTGTATTTCTTAAAAGTGTATTTAAACATATATTTATTACCAATGTAGTTCTAATATACTTTTTAGAAATACATTTAAAGTATAATTATCATTAGCATATTTATTAAAAATATAATAAAGCATACATTTATTACCAATATATTACTAATATACTTTTTATAAATACATTAAAAGTATGCTTTTCTATAGTATATTTCTTAAAAGTGTAATTAAATATATATTTATTACCAATGTACTTCTAGTATACTTTTTAGAAATATACTAAAATGCAATAAAATAAATTTTTAGTACACTTTAAATAAGCATGTTGTAAATACAAATGTATTATAAACACACTATTTGTATTTCAAATATATTTTTAATACATTTAATACAACGTCTTTTTCACCTGGGACTAGGTACCCCGAGAGATTGTCTGGAGGAGTTGTGTTCTTTGTGTTTTTTTAAAGCAGAAAACACAACGGGAGCGGTGCCTACAATGGATAAAAACAGTGTGGACGGCCACTCCCAGTTAAATGTGTCCAACATGGTTAACTCGCGTGCAGCGTGCGTGAGACTGAGACACTGAGATTAGTCAAAGAAGCATGGCGAAAGCACATCAAGAGGATCCACAAAGGACTTACATTTTCTAAAGGGTTGTTGTTAACATACCATGATATTCTCAAAAAGAGCAGCAGTCAGCTAAGTTAGCAGTGCAGCACCGTAGACTACAGTTTAGAGGAGTGCACTTCGCAACGGGGAAAGCATGAAGCTTAGCTACTTGACAACATCAGTTCATATATCAATATCGTAACGAAAAGAAATAACCTTAAATAATGTATGGTTCTCTGCATCTTTCCGTCTCTTATGCATAACGTTAGTTACTTTTTAAGCACGAAAATCACATTCATGAGCATGACACGCAAGCGGTTGCTGTGGTAATGAACAACCTGCTTGTTAAAGCGAATGTGTAATCCTGTATTGGAGGCAAAATTACTAAATATGCAGCGCAAGTTATATATTTCTAACTCAAAAATTAGCCACTGAACCAGTTTACAAAATCTTCAAGGCTGTGCTGGTTGCATTTGAGGAAGCATGGTCATGGGGTTTTTCTGATTTTGCTTGAGACTGGTAAGCTTAAGCCTCAATAGTAGTCGTGTCTCCTCCACCGCATACCGTAACCCCTTTTGCCTCGATCTGGATGATATCGTGGAGGTATTGCTTCAAAAAAGGTCACTGACACGCACGGGAATACCCTTTGCCGTCATGGCAATCTGTCGCGCTGCTCGTGTCTGACCATTTGTTTGACGGACGTCAACGTCTGACCATTTGTTTATTGTAAAAATATAGGATATCAACATAATGATGTAGTTGTTTATATGTTTAGCTTCGTTGCAAGTGTATGACATTTGGTATAAGTAAACAATGGTAATTAATTGCTTTTCCTAAAAATGAGAAAGAAAATAGAGTATTAAAACAGTATGAAATACAAATAAAGTTAGTGTGTGAGGCTAAATAGATTGTGTTTTAGTCTGAATTAGGTAAGATGTGTGCTTTCAGTTTCCACAAATCCTTTCACGCAATTGGGATGTTCTCTTGTGTTCTGGACGGCAGGTGCAGTAACTGTAACATCGGGCACATTTTGTAGTATTAAACACATATTTATTCCGACTTCATCAGGCTCCGAAAATTTTTCACAAAGAACATAAAGAATTGCCTTTCTCAGCTGCCATATAGTTGCAACTCTTGCGTCATTAGAACAATGTGTTCAACGCATCACCATTTCTGTTTAAAAAACGTTGTGCAACGTTTTGTCCGGCTGAACGTAGCCCAGGTTTGTACACACTGCAGCAGTGTTGCCGCAGTTCTTCTGGTCTTAGTCGCTGTTTTTTCTGTTTCTTCATATAATTTCAGATGCACTCGATGATGGTGAGATCCGACCTCCGTGTGGAGCATTGGATTCTGTTGTCAGAATCCTTGTGCATTCAAACATTTCACTGGATTATTTCAATTAATGGCACAATTAATGTCTGGAAATATAAACTGATATTTCCTACTGAGACACTACAACAAAACAAAAAGAGACAAACAAAAAGTTTAGAGACAAACACAAATTTGACAAAAAGACAAATTTGACAAAAAGACAAACACAAATTTAACAAAAAGAGACAGTTGTGTCATTTTATTTTATATACTAGCTAGTAATAATATCTAGCCTAAAAGGTATAGAAGCTACAATGAGAAATAAGGCAAACAATTCAAACATAAGCTCTCTAATAGGCTACAAAGTTAAATAGCCTAAATATATAAAGTTATAAAACTTCACTTTGCCTTCAGCCAAAATGATTTTTTGCCATGGAGCAAACTATAGTTTAACGAGACCAAAGATAGACTTATACACAAGAGTTTATCCACTAGACGAGACATCAGAGCCAGCGGCAAACGTCAAAAGCAGGCTAGCCGAGGAAAAGCTGTTCCAGTCGGGGTTGAAGTGAAGGCTTGGATGTTACAACTCCGAAAATGTCAGATGCCTGGCTATCTCAAGTCCATACAAGTCACCTCTCGATGCATCCTCGGTAAACGGGGCGGAATTAAAAACCCATCCGGGGATTTGAACTGGACTTGGCTAGATGTGAACTTTGAATTGGAACAGTACTTGGGCAGTTATTGATGACGTTTCACAAGTTCACAAAAACACAAGTACAGACAAGAATGCATATTGAGAAATGGCTAGAGTTTAGACCAAAAAGCTCCAGTTTCATCTCATCAGACCACATGGCCTTCTCCCATTCCCCCTGTCTGTATGAATGAGTTTGTGGACAAGTGTCTTTTATACAGGTAACAGTTCAAACCATTGCAGTTAAAGGGTTAGTTCACCCAAAAATGAAAATTAAGTCATTAATTACTCACCCCCATGCTGTTCCAACCCCGTAAGACCTTCGTTCATCTTCGGAACACAAATAAAGATATTTTTGATTGAATCTGAGAGCAGGATCAGTCCTACATAGACTGCCTAAGGGACTGGCTCTTGACGGCCCATAAAGTCATTAAAGAAAAGGTTTAAATATTCCATGTGCCTACAGCGGCTCAATTATAAGTTTATCAAGCGACGAGACTACTTTTTGTGCGAAAAAAACATAAATAACGGCTTTATTCCACTATTCCATTACTTCCTTATGGGCGCATGCGCGAGAACTGAGACGAGGACGTTCTCATTCGTCTACTTCTTGTTACCGGCTGCTCGCCGCTTAGGAGTATTACCGCCACCTACCGTATAAAATGATGATCCATATATAAGGCGCTCCGGATTATAAGGAACACTGTCGTTTTTTGAGAAGATTAAAGGCTTTTAAGTGCACAGCGCGCATCTTCCTCTGCTTGTAAACAGAAAGTTTTGCACTTCCAGCTATATCAGCACATCATCTTATACGGTAGGTGGCGGTAAAACTCCTAAGCGGCGAGCAGCCGGTAACAAGAAGTAGACGAATGAAAACGTCCTCGTCTCAGTTCTCGCGCATGCGCCCATAAGGAAGTAATGGAATAGTGGAATAAAGCCATTATTTATGTTTTTTTCGCACAAAAAGTAGTCTCGTCGCTTGATAAACTTATAATAATAATGCTCAATCATCACTAAATTAATCACTTAATTATCTCATTAACTTTAACACTCTTGAGGGTTAATTGAGGGAACCGGCATTACTGATTAGACGCGCATAACAATATTGTGCGATATATCGCCCAGCCCTAGTATAAAGCTCATCCATAAGTCCCAGCATGCATTGCGGCATGAAACTTTTCGTTTGTCACCATTATTGAGATCCATACGCTGTTTCTTGATATCTGTGTTTGACTGGTTTCTGCTGTAGCTTTAAACTTTTTTTGTCATTCTGCACTATTGGATAGCTGGATGTAGTTTCACAAAACTTTTGGAACTAACAATGAATCATTAAAATAAAGCACTCCATCCATATACTCAAAAACTTGATCATAACTTGCTGATTATGACATCATCAAGAACCATCTGATCATATTTTCTCTCACCATAACAGATATATTTGATTAAAATACAGTTACAGCAGGAAGAGAAACACTAAAACAAGAGTAAAGGGTCAAGAGCCCAAATAAAGGAGCCATTAATTCACGATTCTGGTGACTTGAAATAAAACTGAAATGAAACATCAAACCTCTGTTAATTCTCAATAAGAGCTTGTCTATGTAGATTAATGATGTTTAAAACATCCAAAAGTTCCAACAAACTCTATTAAACATCACTGGACAACATAAACACAAGTTACCAATACGTGTCAGTGTTCATCCAAACACTTTTGTAAGCACACGGGAAGTAACTCTGGCAAATACTCTCCGACTACAGTCACATGTGACGCATATCTGACACAAGTTCTGTTACTATAACACATTAGTGTGTGAAAGGTTTCAACAACACACTGCGTAACACAAAATGTGTAATCCTTATAAACACAGAGATGTGTAAAGAAACAACACAGGTTGTGTGTTAAATTTGACACAACATGTGTTGTCCCTGAGCAAACACACTACATGTGTTAAAATCTACAAAACGTGTTAAAATCTACACAACATGTGTTAAAATCTACACAAAATGTGTTGTCCCTGAGCACACACACTACATGTGTTAAAATCTACACAGCATGTGTCATTTTTAACATCTCTTTTTACAGGTTGTGTTATTTACAAAATCATTTTATAAGAGTGCACCAGTGTAAATAAAACTTATTTACACACAATATTTTGTCAGTTGCTACATTTTAATCTAATTCAAAGTGCAAACTTAGTGAAATCACACTCCCTGTGTTAAGAACAATAACACACTGGTTGAGTTAAAAGTAACACAAAATGTGTTGTCCTTAACTAGACACACAGGTGTGTTAAGATATAACACAGGTTGTGTTGTTTTTAACACATCCATTTTAAGAGTGTACATAGAAAAATACAGTTAGTTAATCATGTATTAATTTAGGGCATAACACATCGCTGAGGTAATTGATTCATTATGGATAACTGAAACTACATAGATTGAATGAAAATACTTGAAACATGAATAATTGTATTATTTTGACCTAAATATTAATGATTATGATATTAGCCACAATCAACCTAACTTTTACTTTTGCATTTAACTAATGGGGTTGTTAACGTAACTTGCAACAGTTTGATTTTTGGAAAAAAACGTTATTGATAATACATTATGGTAATGACAGATTAACGAAACTAAGTATATAATAACAACATTATATTTTGGAGATTAATTATTATCTGCTGTATGTAAGTTATACATTGTCTGCAAAGCAAAGCTTTTTTGTAAAGTACAGATTTAACCAAAAACTTGCTGTACATTCAAGCTGATAGTCAATGCAGCAAATTTGAAAATAGGTGTGGCCAAGTGCATCCCAAAGTCGATTACTTGTAAATGAAAAGTCAGAACTTATGAAGATTACAACTAAAATTTTGGAAGGTTACAGCAGTCAAAATGGAGTAGGAAGTGTAGAACCCCTTGCTTTCAATGACTTCACATCTGCGGCCACTGGACATAGTCTTTCACTCTACTCTGCTATGATGTTGTTCCACACTGTAGTTACTGTAGTCTGTATCTTAGACATAACTTTATCACAAAGTTATGATTTTCAGTCAGATGTAGATCAAGACTTGAAATGGGGTAGCAGGCTATGTCATTATTTCAATGTTTTCAGCTACAAGTAGCTTATATATCTGCTATATCAGCCTGATTGCAGCCATATTAATTTTTTTGGTCTATGATTTTTATTTGTCCATTAATATAGGGCATCTGCACATCTCATTGAGTTGAGTCGCCTTCTTAGGGACCAAACTGGAGTGCAAGATGGTTCGGGACTGGCTGGACCGCCTGCCGGAGTGACTGGACTGACTCATGCACAGGTGGGACTGACTGGACCGCCTGCCGGACTGACTGGACTGTCTGGAGTGATGGGGTCGGCTGCTGGATCTGACACTTCTTCCTCAGCACCAACAGCTGTGCCTCCAACTGGTCGGCTTCCATTTCCCTCCATGAGTAATTTTTCAGGTTACCGACCAAATAAGGTCACAGAATCTTTGAGCAGGCTGTTTCAGCCTTATACAGGGGTGATAGTAGAAAAAAATCCTGAGCCTGAACTTTTTTCCCTGGGAGGTAAGCGGCCCCTAAGCCAAGAGATATATGCCCTGATCAACATTTGTCAAGCGGGATCCAGAAGTGTGCTCCCCTGGGAGAACATTTTGATAAATACAGGTAGTCCCTTAAATGATTCTGGTGACTTTTGTAGATATAAATGGACATCATTCAGACATGAAATGAACAAACCCAATACAAAGCCTTTATTACAGTAGCATATTTGTGTAGAGCACCAGAGCTCCTGGGACCCTGGGTCTGTTTATTAATCCATCCCTGCTTTTAACTAGTCATTTACCTGCGTACTTAATGCTTGTATAGTGTACTAAGACTATACAACATCCATAACAAGAAAGGTCAGAGCGTGGCAATTATAATTCTCCAAAGTAAACTAGGAATTCATTAGTAGCCTAACCATAGAAAATAAGGACGCATGAACAAGGAGATATTCATTTTAATGCAAAATATGCACCATTTATTTTAAATATATTTTTTAAACAGTTACAGTGCAACAAAACCCTATGTAATGTAACACTCAATTTGAAGAGCTCTTTTCCAAAACGCGATAAACGCCATTTTTAAAAAAAAACGAGTTTGTCGTGTCATTCTGCTGTGGACAGAACCCTTTCGCTGCTCCATCAACGTTTCATGCCAAATCGCTATATTTCCTTGTTTAAAATGTACTGCAAGATACAGTTTCTTTCCAAACCACGATAAGCGCCAGCCCTGTTTTTAGCCTAAACACGATAAATCCTCAAATTCAATGAGCGTTCCACGCAATCCAGCACGGCGGCACTCTGAACAGAGGTTTATTATGTTCATTTATTCCTCAAAATGAGTCCTAGTTTTCTAGTCGACTAGTAGTAGATCATTTAAGCCATTTGTATTATCAGTAATCACATATATTGATTTGATTAAATGGGAGAGAAACCATATGAGCGTTTTTAACTGCCTATTCCGCATTTCAACGTATGCATGAAGCTTGCCACAAAGAACCGGCAAAAGTAATGATTATGCATGAAACATTTGAATTGTTTATTAATAAACTAGTGTTTTCTGTCAGTGTCAGCAACAAAGATAAAGTTGATGATGCTTACTCGCCATCTTCGCAGTGAACGCGCATAGGCCTATAGAAACGCATACTTCGAATTAGCCTACATACGCAGAGAGTTGCCAATTTATTTTGGTTTTTAATTGTTTTGTTTAAAAGTAGATATTTAAAGCTTTCTGTAGCTTAGTTCTCAGGCCTGTGTGAGGCAAGCATCGCGGTGTTTTGGTTCATGTTATGAGACGCGCTCCGGTTCACCTGCGCGCCTCTGTGTCCTGATTATATTGTCTGATATTTACTTCTAATGTATTAATCCAGTCAATTTGTCGATGAAACATTTATTAAAATGAAGATACAATTTATATGAAACGAAATTTACAAGCTTTCTACAAAACAAAACTTAATAAGTGGTCAAAATCATGTCTGACGCACTCCAAATATTTTCCGATATTGGGCAGCTTTTGAATTTTGATCCTATCTTACTCATCTCATGCGGTTCCCTTTTCATAGCCTACTCAACATAGATGAAATAATAAAAATAAGTAATGTAATATTATTAAAAACAAATGTGAAACGTATATTTTGTGTTTATTTTGTTTTTTGTTTTTTTTTACTTATATTTAAGCGTCATGCTGCTCCGCTTTGCTCACATGTTATGTAGCCTGTGTGTTTGTGTGTGCATGTGCTGGAGGGGTGCCCATCCCTTTTTTGAATATCGTTATCATATATTGATCATTTTCAATAATTCGTTTTTTTCATGCATATGTTGAAATTGTTACTATTTGTTTGAGGTTGCTGCCTCGAAACAGACAGATGCGTTAGGGCGAGTTTATCCTCCGCTAATTTCTGACACAGAGTGACGAGTGGATGAGCGATTGTAAATGACAGATCGAACTCGGCAATGAAGGAGCACAAGCGAATTTTTAAATCAGCCACACGATCGGTCATTGAGGGTCGGATATCTGCTGTGGCTGTTGCCCCCGGCAAACGTGAGGTGTGTTGAATCGCTCGGACAGCTGCTTGATGACTAGGGTCTTTCACTTTTTTCCCGCTAGTTCCATATAATATTTTCCTTGCACACAAAGTGCAGAAACATGCTCCTGGTTGCCGGTGTTTTTGACACCAGCTTCCAAAGGGCTTTTCGTCTCTACCCACCTCTTCTATCCAAGACCAGCGCCATTTATTCTTTATGCCTTTATCGACAAGTTTGGTGTCTTCCCCCGGCTTCATAAAGTTGCGCTCCATGACTTCGGCTAGATTTCGCGCTGCCAGTGTGGAAAACGCACAAAAAAACTGATCGCACGTGAAGTGACTACTGATTCAATTTGATTGGCCAAAACCCAAGACCAGCCCCTACCCTATTGCCGATTGGCTGAAGTAAGGTTACATATGTGGTTTAGTGCGCGAACCTGTTTTTTTTTTTTTCCCCAGACACGTCTCGAACGCCGGAAATCCGGCGTGGCGCCGGAGCGCTATCAGGCATGCACTGGTGCAACTGGAGAATTTGAGCTCCCATACTCTACTTTAAACACTCTCTCTGAGAGATACGATCTAAACCATTTTAATGCAGTGCCCTTAATCCACACGCTGTACTCAAGACGCGAGATAAGAACACTGTGGTCAACCGTATCAAATGCTGCTGTAAGATCTAAGAGCATCAGAATTGTAGGATCACCAGAATCTGTTGAAATCAAAAGGTCATTAAAAACTTTTAAAAGTGCAGTCTCTGTGCTATGAAAAGTTTTGAAACCAGACTGGAACACATCAAGAATACCATGCAGATCTAAATAGGCTTGTAACTGCACCAGAACTACCTTCTCTAAAATCTTGGACATAAAAGGAAGTTTAGAAATCGGACGATAATTTGAGAGAACTGAAGTGTCTAGATTTTGTTTTTTAATAAGGGGCTGCACCACAGCCTCTTTAAAACAAAGTGGCACATAACCAGAAGTAAGGCTACTGTTTATGATTGTTTGAATATATAATCCAATACTGTTCCATACCTTTTTAAATATACGTGGTGGAATAATATCAGTGGAACAGATTGACGGTTTTAAATGGTTTACAATATCATTAAGGGCCACGATGGAAACAGGCTCAAACTCACTGAAGACTGCAGCACACTCAGTAAAAATGGAAGGATCAGAGGCTGGAGGTGAAATGCTAGCTCTAATAGTGGTGAACTTATTCACAAAAAAGTGGAGAAATTTTTCACAAGTCACAGTAGATTCTTCCTGCATTACATATTTAGGGGTATGAAGAACAGAATTTGTTGTTCTAAAAAGAACATGAGGTTTATGGCCATTTTTATTGATAACATCAGAGAGGTATTTAGCCGATCTGTACATAGGGAGGCAGATGGCTCTGTAGTCTCTATAACATTAGTAAATGCTTCAGAAAATTGTGCAGCAGTGGCAGGTTTAATCATCCTGCGGATACGAGGTGGAGCACAAAACTTAACAGTGTTATTTGAAAGAAAAACATCAAATAAAATTGGTGCATGAAAAAATTGGAAAAAACTGGCTTTTGTATCTCAATATTTAAAATAGGCAAACTGCATGACAAGACAAGATCTAATGTGTGGCCATGGATCTGTGTTGGACCACTTAAAAACTGTGTAAGGTTAAATGAATCAATTAGTTTTAAAAAATCTTTAGCCAACAGATTCATGGGACAGCATACATGAATATTCATATCTCCTAAAATTAAAATCCGATCATATTTTGGCATAATTTCAGACAGTAAATCAGTAAAATCCCTAATAAAATGCTTGTTATATTTAGGAGGTCGATAGATAAGAGCACACAGAATGGGCTGAAATTTGCCCAATTCAAACATTGTTAACTCAAAACTCGAAAACGTTATCGTTGACAACTGCCTGCAGTTGTATTTTTCCTTAAAAATAACGGCAAGTCCTCCTCCTCGACCAGTAGACCTCGGGGAGTTAAAATATGTACAGTCCAGCGGAAGAAGTTCAGAAAAAGGGGTCAGCTCACCAATATTTAACCAAGTTTCAGTCACAAATAAAAAATCCAAATTATGCTGGGAAAAAAAAATCTTTTAAAATAAAGGTCTTATTCACCAATGATCTGGCGTTGATCAAGGCAGCTCTGACAGGAGCAGGGGAACTGGTCGTACGAGTTACATAACTCAAAGACCGAAGGTTTCCATGGTTAACACCGCCTTTCCTAGGGCGAGGTGAGCGTTGACAAGAAAACTCCATATCTGAGCCGACAATCGGTATCAACCAAGTCCCAGCAGGATCCATAACACGCCAGGATATAAAGTGAACCGAAGGCGAACCAAAATGACGCCGGGATCCACAGGCAGAGTAGTCCGCTAGGTAAGCTTTCCACTTCACCAGCTGGCCGCTGCTGTAGCTACAACCCTTTTAAGCACATCCTCCCAGTACTGACGCTCCAATTTGAACTGATCCCTAAGGCCCTCATCAATCTGTCCCTTTTCAGATGTCCTTGTCACCCAAGTTACCATGCACTCTCTGTGATGTTCAGAGTTCTCATGATCAGGAATGCGACTGTGTCCAGTCACTGTATCCAGACGGTCCAGAAAATGATGAAATGCCTCCAAACAATTTGCAAACAAAACAAAACACTGATCCTTTGATTGCACAGAAGCCAGTCACGTGGAACAGACTCACCATTCGCAAGTTTTCGGCTCAGAAGGGTCTTTGAAAACGACCGTTTTTGGTGTTTGTATTGTTTTCAGAAGCAGAAAAATCACAGCTGCGATTCTGACATGTAACTGGTCCTTTTTTGATCCAATAATTTTGGCCTTGTACACTCTTAAAATGGATGTGTTAAAAACAACACAACCTGTGTTATATCTTAACACACCTGTGTGTCTAGTTAAGGACAACACATTTTGTGTTACTTTTAACTCAACCAGTGTGTTATTGTTCTTAACACAGGGAGTGTGATTTCACTAAGTTTGCACTTTGAATTAGATTAAAATGTAGCAACTGACAAAATATTGTGTGTAAATAAGTTTTATTTACACTGGTGCACTCTTATAAAATGATTTTGTAAATAACACAACCTGTAAAAAGAGATGTTAAAAATGACACATGCTGTGTAGATTTTAACACATGTAGTGTGTGTGCTCAGGGACAACACATTTTGTGTAGATTTTAACACATGTTGTGTAGATTTTAACACGTTTTGTAGATTTTAACACATTTAGTGTGTGTGCTCAAGGACAACACATGTTGTGTCAAATTTAACACACAACCTGTGTCGTTTCTTTACACATCTCTGTGTTTATAAGGATTACACATTTTGTGTTGCGTTTAACACAACTAATGTGTTAGACAGCAGCAGTGTGTTGTTGAAACCTTTTACACACTAATGTGTTATAGTAACACAACTTGTGTCAGATATGCGTCACATGTGACTGTAGTCGGAGAGTATTTGCCAGAGTTAATTCCCGTGTGCTTACAAAAGTGTTTGGATGAACACTGACACGTATTGGTAACTTGTGTTTATGTAGTCCAGTGATGTTTAATAGAGTTTGTTTGAACATTTGGATGTTTTAAACATCATTAATCTATATAGACAAGCTCTTATTGAGAATTAATAGAGGTTTGATGTTTCATTTCAATTTTATTTCAAGTCACCAGAATCGTGATTAATGGCTCCTTTATTTGGGCTCTTGACCCTTTCCTCTTGTTTTAGTGTTTCTCTGCCTGCTGTAACTGTATTTTAATCAAATATATCTGTTATGGTGATAGAAAATATGATCAGATGGTTCTTGATGATGTCATAATCAGCAAGTTATGATCAAGTTTTTGAGTATATGGATGGTGTGCTTTATTTTAATGATTTATTGTTAGTTCTGAAAGTTTTGTGAAACTACATCCAGCAATCAAAAAGTGCAGAATGACAAAAAAAGTTTAAAGCTACAGCAGAAACCAGTCAAATACAGATATCAAGAATCAGCGTATGGATCTCAATAATGGTAACAAACGAAAAATTTCATGCCGCAATGCATGCTGGGACTTATGGATGAGCTTTATACTAGAGACATGAAGCTTTGCCACCATTGTTGAGAGTCATATGCTGATTCTTGATGTCTGTTTTTGACTATGGAGGACCAGGAGTGCCACTTAAAAAATCAAATGAAGATTCAATATATCAATTTAATAATTCACACATAAAAATTTATATAAATAAATCACTTTTAAATGGACAAATTAATAGACATTTATAAAGTTGTTTATTTAATTCGTGTTTTTAAATGTATTGCAATAAAACCATAAAACAATAAATAAATAAATCAAAATTAAATGTATAAATAAATAGACACATTTAAAATTGTTTATTTAATTCATGTTTTAAAACATAGATTAATAAAACAATAAAAACATACTTAAATAAGTGATTTTAAAGGCACATGTTAAATCACCTTTTTAAAGCATTTGTCAAACCATTTCTCTATCTATTTGCCAAACGCTTTTCTTTTTCGGTTTACCAACTGCTTTTCTTTATCCATTTGTCAATCGAGTTAAAAAAATGCCATTGGACAGTACACACGTGGGAGCAACCAATCACCTTTCGCCTGTCTCCCGCTTGCAAATCAAATGTAACTCGCACTGTCATTGGACAGTTAGAGAGACCAAGGCTTTAGTCCCGCTTAATTCGCATCTGTGGCGCCATTTTAACATCTTGCATATTACCAGATATTACACAATAATTACTTCAAGTAAGACAATGGCAGATATAGCCAATATTCTTCGAAAACTTGCCAATGAGGTGGATAGTTTAACTTCTAATTCTAATGTTCCAGACCGAACAGCATCTGAAACTCAAGGACATGCAAACGAGAACGCAGTGGACGGTAAGAAAAGTTGCTTTTCTTAAATTTTGTTGTTTGACTCTATGCGAATGTGTTTGGTCACATCTGATTTATGCCAATATTATGACATATAATTTGTGATATTATAAATAATATGACCCATTAAAACGAGGCATTTGTCGCGTAACCGCCCCTCCCTGGCCTAACGTTATCTCTCACAGGCGCGCACACAACCAATGTTGCTAACGAATCAATTTTGTCACTTTATTTTTTTGCCTAATAACCCTTCGCTAACATCCAGTTAAAAATATATCGCCAATACGCCACCACGAGGTCTTGCTCGCTCGGCACATGATCGTCTTTCTTTGGTGTCTTGGCCGAAAGAAGCCACAGTTCAGTTGATGTCTTTGACTCTTGACCGCAACCAAAGTCCTTTTAGGCCGTAACGTAATTTACCGCAGCTGATTTGTTCGTCGTTTGTTTCGACCCTGCGCTGTGCGTTAAAATATGCAAAATCACTGCATTTAACGTTAGCCGCTCTTTAACCAAGGTATGCTGATTTTTTGTCAGATCATGTCGCAGTTATAAATCAGGATTTTAGCAGGTCAAACGCATAAAGCAATGAACATTAACAAAAATCAGTTTTGCGTTTACACCTAGTAAAGATCCGAACACAATGCGAGCCAGACTACCTCCGGATGTGGTCAGCCAGATCCGATCACAACGCATTTACACCTTGCATTAACATGCGTTTTTTATTATCCGGATAACTTATCTGGATACAGATCACATTTTAATACCAGGTGTAAATGGGTTTAAATTCAACATCACTGAGCCCAAAGGCAGCAGGCATCATGCAGATAACTATTATAGAAATAGTTCTGACCAAGTCCAACTAAAATCCAAAAAAAAAATAAACAATGAACAAATAAAATATAAAACAACATGAAATTAGATAGACAGTCTTATATATTAAGAATATATTAAAAACTTTAATATTTTTAGAAAGGATGTGAATTAAAACAACCACAACAGGCAATAAACAACAGAGGATAAATTCTGTTAAATTAAAATTTTAATTGACCGAATTATCCATTTGTTTTCTGACAGGGAACACATGGAACGAATCCCCGCTCCACATTTTGATTGACAGCCGTCACAATCTACTAGTGACCGTGTTTACTCCTTTCTTTTCAGCCATTGGATAAGATATAAAACACGGGTGTTGTATTTGTACTTATGACGAACCACTGTTAAATATAGCCTAGGTGAAAAACCACGCTGAAAAAATAATAAATAAAATGCTTTCTTTAAAAAGGCGAAAGAACGCATGCACGTTTTCTTAATATGACAATTAAAAACCAATAGACTGATGAAAATGCGGGACTTTTTCTCAATATGCGACGTGTGGGACAATGGGTGAAAATGCTGTGAAGTACAACGCAAAGCGGGACGGGTGGTCACCCTATTCCTGTAGGTCTATTAAAGGGTTAGTTCACCAAAAAATTAAAATTCTGTCAGTATGTACTCACCCTCATGTTGTTCCAACCCCGTAAGACCTTCGTTCATCTTCGGAACACAAATTAAGATATTTTTGATGAAATCTGAGAGCTGGATCACTCCTGTATACTAGTCCATAGGCTTCTTGAGGAATTAAAAACTTGCCGGCCTCGAAAAGTTATTAAAGACATCGTTAAAACAGTCCAAGTGACTTCAGTGGCTCAATCTTAAGTTTATCAAACGACGAGAATAATTTTTTTGCGAAAAACACCAACAAAAATCACGACTTTATTTCAACTATTCAGTTCCTTCTCTCTCTGCCTCGAGTCAGGTTACTAGTTTAATAGCGTAAGCTTCTGTTACTGTACGTCACACGCATCACACACATGACCAGCGTCGGCCAATAGTGAGCCTACGTGTGACGTAGCTTTACGCAATCACACTACGTTAACTGACTGGGCCCATAGAGAAGGAATTGAATAGTTGAAATAAAGTCGCTATTTTTGTTTGTTTTTGCGCACAAAAAGTATTCTCGTCGCTTGATAAAGTTAAAATTGCTTGGACTATTTAATGATGTCTCTAATAACTTTTTGAGGCCGGCAAGTTTAAATTCCTCAAGAAGCCTATGGACTAGTATGCAGGAGGGATCCAGCTCTCAGATTTCATAAAAAAATATCTTAATTTGTGTTGTGAAGATGAACGAAAGTCTTACGGGGTTGGAACAACATGAGGGTGAGTAAATACTGACAGAATTTTCATTTTTGGGTCAACTAACCCTTTAAGGTCTATTGTCCAACAATTTCTGTCATATGTTTTTTCAATGTTATATTTAAAAATAAACAAAAACATGCACATTAAACAAAGCATTTCTAAAATTCATTGTTATGGGTTAAGTTTACATTGACATTGTTTTCAAATTTACAGTTGAAGTAAATAGACTTTTCGCAAGCTATGGAGCAGAAGCCAGCAGGAGACCTTTAAGTCGCCGTAGTCGTTCTGCAAGACATCGCAGTAGCTTCACAAGAGTTTTCTGCTGCTTAAGTAGCATGACACAAAGTGTTGCACCAAATAAATATGAAAGGGAGGAACTGGAAGCTGCAGGACTAGGAGAGAAAAAAGTTACATTTCTTGGTGGGTATCATGTATGTTTTTGTTTATAAACAAAAATTGTTAAACAAAAGTTTTGCTTCTAAAATTGTTTGCTTTATCTTTTCTTTTTTACAGGTGATGAAAATAATGCAGAAGATTTCAAAGACTACATTCTAACTACATATCCAAAACTTGGTAACTGTGGGGGATTCGAGATTTTAAAAACATCAGGCATGACCCGATCTAGGAATCTGGTGGTGTTGCCTTCCCCAAACACAGGATACACAATTAAGACTCTAAAAGAAAATATGGGACACGCTGTCATCTACATACGTCCTATGCAAAAAGACATTGAACTGTCCAGTTCTGTAAGTTTTTTTTACTACAGTAAATTACTTCAATTAATGTGTGCTTATTATATTCTAGACAACTGAAAGGTGTAGTTCACTTTAAAAAAAAAACTTTTGCTGATAATTTACTCACCCCCATGTCATCCAAGATGACCATGTCATTCTTTCTTCAGTCGAAAAGAAATTAAGGTTTTTGATCAAAACATTCCAGGATTTTTTCCATATAATGCACTTCAATGACTCCAACAGTTTCAAGGTCCAAAACTGTCAGTGCAAACTGCAAACTGATCAAAGGGCTTTAAACATTCCAGACAATGAATAAGGGTCTTATCAAGCGAAACGATCACTCATTTAAAAAATAAATAAAAAAGTTTGTTTTATAACGATCGTTTCGCTTGATAAGACCCTTATTCATAGTCTGGAATCGTTTAAAGCCCTTTTAAAGCCCTTTGAAGCTGCTCTGAAACTCTCATTTGGACCTTGAACCATTTGGACCCCATTGAAGTCCATAACTTGCAGACGTTACTTGACATTGGATTTGTTCAGTGATTAAACATGGATCCCGACATCTATCAGAAAATATTAAATTATAAAACAAATGGTTCGTACCCTGATGGGTATTCCAAAACGGAAAAATCTAGTTTTAGAAAAAAGGCCAACACTTTTGTCCTCCAAGGTAAGAGCCATACAAATTTTCGTATTCACAATTTTTAAAACTATTTTATCAGTTCTCTTTGTAAAGATGGTCTGAAGTTTGATCTTACATTTTTTGTTTCATAAAGAATATACTACTTTATAGTTGCCTGCAACGTATGTTATTCAACGTGAGGACATCCCTGATTAAACAATATGCACACGTTGAAAAATTATGAACGTTGCCAAGTTGAAGCGCCATCAATAAAAATTCGCTGATCCGTTGTGTCAAAATTTATATATTACATAATTATCATAAATAGTCAAATATGGGCTAGACATTTTATGGTAATCACACACTCTTTTTTGTAATTTACCATTTATACCATTTATATTCTTTAGACGTATAATTAGTCGAGTTTTTAGATGCCACGAGGTGTATACAGTAGGTAGGCCTACTGCATGGATTTTAAAGCTGACACATTCGTAATCACAAAAATTAATCATGGTTTTTCAGTAAAAAAACAAACAAAAACAGTTATTATATTAAAACAATGGTTATTGTACCATGGTTTTGCCAATATTAATCAACACACACACACACACACACACACACACACACAAACATACATAATTATTGCAGTTTTTACTTCAGTGAAAGATGTTAAATTTTCTCAAGAAATAGCACAGGGGTCTCCAACCTACTCCAACACACACACCTGCCATGATGTTATGTAGCCTATGGGTCTCATCTTTAATACTGTGGGCCTAATTTTCTGCCAGAGGTTCTGGACATTTTGTTCAAGAACAATTTCATGGATTAGATCAAATACCAACATATAAAAAATCAACACTTGACAACCTGTGCTAGAAATCTTATAACGGGCCATGTTTGGATCTTCCAACTGTATAGTGATCCAAAAACAAACTTAAAAAACAAACAAACAAAAAAACAAGTTTACTGAGCAAAAAACAACGCATCTGCGATGGCCATCTCAGTCCCTGACCTAAACACAGAAAATGAGTGTTGAACTGAAGAGAATAAGTACCAACATGGATCTGGGAATTGGAGGAATCTGGAGAGATTCTGTACGGAGTAATAAGTATCTAATCTCTGGTCAGATGTTCTCCAAACTCATCGGGCATTATAGGAGAAGACTCAGAGCTGTTATCTTAGGAAAAGGAGGTTAAACAAAGTATTTATTAAAAGGGGACAAATTCATTTCATTTTACACCACACTCCTAATTATTTTGTCTATTTTTTTCTTTTCATAGGTGGTGAATTGTATTACCTTCGGAACAAAACCAAAAAACAAATAAAAGTTGTGTGTGGGGCTGAAGAGGCAAACAAAATTTTTGAGAAGTTTCATGCAAGCAGCATCGGAGCTCACACAGGACAAAAGAAAACACGAGACGCAATATCCTTAAGATTTTACTGGCCGGGCATGTCACAGGACATTGACACCTGGGTAATAACATGTACAGAATTAACACTTTTGCAATATTATAAAATGCTAATGATATCAAACAATACACTGTTTTGATCACAGGTGGCACAGTGTGTACCATGTCAGGCCAGCAGGTCATCAGTTAAGGAGAAAAATGACATAACTCCAATTGTGGTATTCCTTTCCATCACACATTCATTTATTAGTATTGTTTATAATTAAATTAGAAATAAAAATCAAGTTAGATAACTAATTAATTTGTTTATATTTAATGAACTCTAGGTTAAACAGCCTTTCGAACTTGTGGGGTTGGATCTCATTGGAAAATTAGCACCCACAGATAACGGGAACCAATATATTTGTGTCATCATTGACTATATGACCAAATGGCCCCAGGCTTATCCCCTCAAGTCAAAGGCTGCCAGGGAGGTTGCTGATTGCCTTTTAAAATTTGTGCATCAGTTTGAGGCACCTAAGAGAGTCCTCACAGACCAGGGGAAAGAGTTTGTAAACACAGTGAGTCATACATTTTCACTTACAAAACATACATAAACATAAAACAGAAAAAAATATTAAATGTAATTTTTTCATTCAATATACACACCTTGTATCTTTTCCCTGAGAAATTTAAAGGAGTAGTTCATTTTTAAAAAAACTTTTGCTGATAATTTACTCACCCCCATGTCATCCAAGATGTCCATGTCTTTCTTTCTTCAGTCGAAAAGAAATTAAGGTTTTTGATTAAAACATTCCAGGATTTTTCTCCATATAATGCACTTTACTAGACACCAAACGGTGCAAGGTCCAAAAGACAGTTTCAGTGCAAACTGTTCAAAGGGGTTTAAACAATTCCAGACGATGAATAAGGGTCTTATCAAGCGAAACGATCGCTCATTTAAAAAAAATTTCGGACTCTCCTGTTCGAACTCGTTCATCAAAATGAACTGATCTTTTTTCGAGTCAGTTCGTTCAGTTCGTTCGTTGAATGAACCCAATGACACGAAAAAAGATTTGTTCATTTTGATAAATGACTTCAAACAGGACAGTCATTTTAAATGAGCGATCGTTTCACTTGATAAGACCCTTATTCATCGTCTGGAATCGTTTAAAGCCCTTTGAACAGTTTGCACTGAAACTGTCTTTTGGACCTTGAACCGTTTGGTGTCTAGTAAAGTGCATTATATGGAGAAAAATCCTGAAATGTTTTCATCAAAAATCTTAATTTCTTTTCGACTGAAAGAAAAGAAAGACATGAACATCTTGGATGACAAGGGGGTGAGTAAATTATCAGCAAAAGTTTTTTTTAAAGTAAACTACTCCTTTAAGAGTCGTTTTTCTTTTTTAAATTGCAGCTGAACAGTAATATCTGCAAATTGCTGAATATTAAAAGGTCCTTGTGCGCACCCTACCACCCACAGACGAACGGTCTTGTAGAAAGGATGAATGCGACAATACAGAGGTAACAATAATTTAATTCTAATTCTCTTCACACTGACAAGAATTTTGCAAAGAACTAGCCATTTATGTATTTAATTAGAGCATGATGATATAAATGCTATATTCCTTGGTTCAGTTCCTATAAAATGCACGTAATGACTATGTACACACTGAATACACTATTATTTAAATGCGATAAAAATGTGTGCCAGATGCATGATTGTAAATGCTCCTTCCTGACTGCTTTGAACCTGAAAATAATGTTATTATATTACCAGATCCCTTTGCAAGCTGGTCAAAGACAAGCCCAATGAATGGGATAAACATCTAGATGCCGTAATGTTTGGGCTTCGGACAAAGCGGCAGGTGACAACGAAGTACTCACCGTACTTTTTAATGTTCGGAAGAGAGGCACGTTACCCTTCCGAAATACCAGAGCACTATCGGGTAACTGCAGATTGTTATATTTTTCTAATAAATATCATTAATTATAAATAGCTAGCACTGTTGTAACAGTATTGTTCTGCACTTTTTGTCAGATTGACAAGAGTGTGGAGGAGGCAATGTCGGTGGAAGAATTGACGGAATCGGCTATTGCCATGAGCGAGGCTTTAACCGAGGCTCATATCAATAGTAGAGCGTCTCAAGAAAGGGTTAGGCGCCAAACTAAACAAAAAATATGCGTGCCCCCCTATAAACAAAATGAGTCACTATTTAGCCTATCCTATAGGGCTGGGCTGGCGACGGCCCTAAACCAGGTTAGGCTATGTGGAATCCTCAAAAACGCGCTTTTTGCTCTCATGGTCTGAAACACAGCCTGCTAAAAACGTTTTGATTTGTAGCCTATAATGTTTAAAAGAATGAAGCAAAAATCGACAAAACCGACTGTTAGAAAAAGGCCGGTTTTAAGGCTATTTTAGAGTCTGCCGATCACCAGACCATGCTCAATCTTTAAGATTAAACATTGGTCTGGGCTATCTTCCCCTGCAGAAGATCAACGGGAATAGGTCAAATAACTGCATTGGATAGTCCGTCAACCAATCAGACTAACAATCTGGGCAAATAGAGCGCAGAAGCTTTTGAATTACTAATTTGTAACCGCAGAAGCAGCAATGGAATGGAGTGATTTTTGCAGGTTATGCAAATAAATAAATAAATAAATAAATAAAGTTTGTGGTATTCACACCCACTCGAGCAATTTATTTGCTAAAAAGAAGGTATTGAGTATCGGTTAAACCCGCAAATAGCTCGCAAGATGGATAAGCCGGTTTGTGATTGGTTCCCGCAAATCTGAAAAGGAAGCAGCAGATATAAATGTACAGGTTTCCAACCTGTCCTGAGATTTACCGTCCACGATCTTGAGCGGCAGGGAGAAGTCAAATGGCCGGCAGATAAGGCTGGTTCTACCACTTTACCAATATGCTTATTAAGAGGAATCATTGACCTATTAATAAATTAAATTGGCTTCAAATCTATTTCTAAAGCCGTTTTCACAATTTTTGTATCATGGCAATTAGCATTCCAGAATCTATTTAGATACTGGTAGGTGGAATTAATTGACAACAAAGCAAACTATTTGAGTAAAAGTGTGAACAGTGTAAACTACTAACTGCTCAAAATATTCATTCATGGAGACAAAGACCGAGGATTTAATATTACAGCTTTGATAAGAGTTTGGTTAAATCATCCCAATAACAAGTAAACAAACAAAGAGTCTTTTTTCCTCAGTTGCATACATTTATTTAACCAGCTGTAGCCTAGATGAAGTCTCTAATGCTTAATATAAGTTAAACATAAAATAAAATATGGACAAGCCAGGTTACAAATAAACACATTTATGGTTAAATAAACTGCAGAACAACAATTTTCTCCCAGAGAAACCTTATGGAAAAAAAAAAAAAAAAAAAAATACCTGAAAGGGACAACAACATGTCTTCAAAGACATTATGACACATTTTGCCATAGCCTCAGAAAAGCCAGAACTCTTTGGAGTATGGGTATTCCCAGCGAACCTCTGTCCTCACCAAGAGGGTCACATTGCTCAACAAGTTGCTGCAAACAATTTTGCTCTAGTTCAAACACTGTATCAGGAACATGCACTCTTTCCTGCCACTGGAACAGAGACTCTGCCTCTGGAAAAGCTCGAACTGACTGACCTGGGGCCGGGCCAGTGCTTGAAGCCAAATGCTGAGCTGGGGTTGCAAAAATATCCTGAATTGCAGTCAGTGATGAGTTCTGTAAACTCAAGCAGCCTCGAACAAAAATTTGACAAGGGGTTTGGTGTCTCTCTGTTCGGAGTCCATGGTTGTTCCACTGTGCAGCAAACAGGTGAAGGTCTCTGTTTATTCGGGGGATGTACACAAAGTGTAAAGCCCAGAGGTGCATCTCATTATTTATGTCGAGAATGTTCTGTTCCTCAAGAAATGAAAACAAGTCATAGTATGTGTTTGTAATCCCTTTCCAAACATCCCCCCAAAGTCTCTCAATTCTTTGGTTGTGTGTACTTCTTCTCCTTATTGCACTGCCTCTTCTGAAACCTCTGTAGAGCTCCATAAATGCGCAGATGAAGTTGTTTTCACCACCATGGTCACATCGGACACGAGAGGGAACGCCATACTTTTGAACAGCCTTCAAAAAGAGTTCCATGACTGTTGCACTGCGATTGTTTGTCGATGCCTGGAGCATCACGATGAGTCGACTGAAACCGTCATTCCCCCCATGAATTACAATTCTCCACCTAAAACAAGTATGAATGCAGTTATACATAAGACACGCAATACCATACTTTAGTATGAAATTTTAAGAGCCTAACTACCATGTTTAGGAACAATGCACTTAAGATACTTTTACAAGTGTTAGCCAAATGTGACCCTGCTAAACCCAGCTAAAAGCATTACTTGGTGATTTACTGTTTTCAACATAAAAACACGCTACATAAAAACACCCTACATAATGTAAACATTTTGTGCAAATTACATTGACATATCTGTAAAACTGACTAAGACCATGTCAAAAATGTAAATCCAAGTGAAATTAATTATTGAAATCCAACTTTGAGGCTCATTATCTCAGTAGATTTTTAGACTTTTGCCTGGATTTCAAATGCAGGGTCAGATATGATCAAGTGGGTTATATAATTAACAGAAGGAGAACAAAATAATTAACATATAATGAATAATAAAGAACATACAAATGCTTCAAATCATTTATACCAGCATTTGATAATGACATAACATAGCATGTAATTATCCAAAAGTTGAACAGTTTCTTAGTCTTTAGTATATATTTATTAGGAGTTTTGAACTACTACAATTCTACTCTTTAAGAAGTTAAAAAATAAAATAAAATAAAAAACTATTGGATGCACACCTATATGACCCATTTAAGGTAAAATAAGAAATAGATTAATTTAAAGACTTTAAAACTCGTTTGCATACCTTATGAGTTTGTGGTTTCCATCTACATGCCAAAGTGAGTTTGGACCTGCAACATGATAGGCCCGCCTGTACAGCCTTTGTGTCAGAGTTCTCTGAGCAGCAGCAGCAGGATCCGTGCGAAGAACACTTGCCTGTACTCTGCGTCTTTGCACTAAGACACCTTGACCAAATAATCGTGCTCTTACAGATTCTGGTCCAATCTGCCAGTTACGTCCCACAATCTCCTTTACCAAGTCATCAAGTTCTGTTTCTGTTAGTTGTGTATATCGATTTGAGCGTTGTAAGTTGAATTTCCTATGGAAATAAACTTGATTAAGCATTAATTGAACACAAACTAGCAAACAAAGAATGAAATTAATGAAATAAATATTATGATTGCTTTAATTATGACATGCACACTTGCCTTAAACGTCGTTTTACTGTTGACCCAGACACGTGCAGAATGCTTGCCATCTCTGCAACAGTAAAATTGCAGGACACCAAAAACTGCAGTTGGTCTTGAGAAATCAAGGACGGTGAAGCACCTGTTAAAAACCAAAATTAGCTATTGGGACTTGATTGATGCCTGGCCCTATAAAACACAATAAAATATCAATAAATTGTTATGAAGGAGATCGATGAACCCAATTGCTGACAATATGCAACCACACAAATTTTATTATTAACAGAAAACAGGGAAAACAAAACCCATGAGGGGGTAAAACAGAGGTAAGGATGGTTGACAAACAAGCAAACTATACCTAGACTAATTACAAAAACTCTTACTTGAACAGGACCTCTCAGCAAAAGTACAAACACACGCCGGTTACACATTCATTGACTGACCCGACACAGGACAGAAAACATGAGGGGATAAAATAGGGAACACTAATGACAAGGACAGGTGAAACTGACTAGACAATAATGACAAGACAAGGGTAACAAGGGGGTGGAGCTACATAAGACAACAGAAGCACACAACCCAAAAACAAGTCCATGTGCCTGCACACAAAACATGGGTCTGTCATGATCCTGCCTCAAGACTACAGAAAGGAAATGACAAGAGGGCAGAATCATGACAGAAATACATTTCAGAGTAATCAGAGATAATAGTCAAATGTCATGTTCTAAATGTAGGGAAGTCACATACTGACAAGAGATATGAATAGACTGAATGCACGGTGTCCCTTTAAATAAAAATATCTGCTTAAATGTTTTCATCATTTTCATCACGTAACATTATCACTAGGTTACCTTCTTGAACATCACTGGTCAAACTATGGACCTCTTGGCTAAGTTCTGCAAGCAGTTGTTGCAATGCATCTGTAGCGGGTGGACTTAACAGATGACCTTGGGCCCATGTCAGACTTCTTTTCAGGGCATCAATTCTAAAGAAAACAATCAGAAATAGTGATTACAATATAACCCAGAAGCATGGACTTATATACACAAAAATACAAATATCTGAAAACATAATGTGAAAATGGTGCAAAACACAGCCACTTGAACTGAAAACATTTGCACAATAAAAATAAATTAAATTAAAACTTGCACTTACAGCAGTGAGCCTTGCTCATTTATTTTATTAGCAATTTCATTTAAGTTTTTTTTTTTCTGGAACAATATGACAATGCAGGAAAAACATAGGCTACCAATGTTTTAGCATTGCAGCATCAACATATCTAATGATAAAATTACATATGTCTAATTTGTATATAGGCCAACCAAATACGCTGCAATTGACACATACATTATGTAGTCTTAATAACATTTAAAAAGTCACATAAATCACTAAGTGGATATTTAATAGTCAAGACATTATTGAAGATTTATATTTCATTAAATGTATTTCTACAGTGCAACGTCATTGTTTTAACACATTTAAAAACACTCACCTGGATAATTGTACATCCTTATCGAAACTGCCAGTTTGAATAATCTGTACACAGTCGTTGAACACACTCTTACAGTGCAGAAGAAAATTCATACGTGCCATTGCACTAACTGCAGCGTACGAGCGTAGAGAAAATTTATTGGAATAGAAACCAACTAAAATGTCGTATATGCAAATTTGAGTGCCGTCACATCACATGCCTTACAATTTGACCAATCGTTAATGTGAACTAGAGAATTAAGGCGCCACTTTTAAGGCTGCAGTGGCGCCATAACGTTAAACAAGATGTCTGATCGTCATGTTCATTCCCGTTTATCGGATTTACGAGCAAGGTTCAACGCTCAAGTGGACCAGCTGATTAATGAAATGGAGGAGCCATCTGGGGAAAATCTCGTGGATCAGTTGAGTAACGTTACTGGTTTTACTGTTGTTATTATTACAAGGATGTAAAAGTGCACAATATATATATATATATATATATATATTACACTGTATTGTCCTGTATGACTAGCCTATATTTTTTTCATAGAAAATATGTCTCATAAGCGATCTCGTCTCTTAATCAATCAGGCCCTAAACTTTTACATGTGAAATAATAGCTACTCTATCCTGCCAGTATAGCGTCAATAAGCTAACCGAGTTGCCCTGGACTAACCTGGTAAATAATTTTAATTGCACTGTTATGCAATTAACGTCTGTTATTTTTCTACATTTTTTGTCAACTTACTGTTAATAAAATATTGGTGGGCTATGTATGATTACTTTTTTTTTTTTTTTTACAATGGCCAGCCTAAATCCAGTAGGTTATACGGTATGCCATTTGATAAATTGAAGATTTTTCTTTATAAATGACAAAAGATTTGCTTAAAATCATGTTTTGCAAATTTTACACTTGGAAAAGGGTTCTCATCGGGATCATTTTCGGGACAATAAGGTGTAGGCCTACAGTAGTGTTTGAGTGTGGTGATGAAAATGTAAAAATGAAAAATGAGTTATTACGTTAAAATTATTTCATACCAACATATGAGCACATTGTTATTATATTATTAGAACATCTCTTATATTCTGTAGATTCCAAATGCTTAGAAGCAGCAGAAGTTGTTCCGGGCCTACCAGACGAAGAAGAAGACAAGTCATGCAAACACGAAACGTGACTTTTAGAATTATTATGTTTAAAAAACACGTTGAGCGATATTCCTCACACACTGGTAAATTACAGTTTACTACAGTTTACAATGAATACAGTATTAAATCAATTTGAATCACCAGATGAATAATGTATATTGTTAAATGAAAATGCATGTTTTTTTTATATTTTCCCAGATGGAACTCCACAATGCAAAGTGATTGTCCCTTTAAACCTTAATGAATTTGAATTTAAAGGGTAACTAAACACCAAAACAACTTTTTTTAGTTAATGATCTAGTAGAATGGAGCTTCATAAATGCTGTTCATTGATTCGAGTACATTTTTTGACAATTGAGTATAAAGTGTTTTGATTTTCAAATATATGGTGTAAAAACGTCTGAGTGCTGCCCTCTTCAGGTTAAACGGAAAGCTCCTGCAGTAGGGGTACTTTCTGACGTAGTGAACTCTCAGACGCGACTCTGTCACGCCCTTGGTGCGAGCTCACCACGCCCTTGGCAGCCCCTGGTATAAAAGCATCTGGTTCCGTCAAAACTACTGTAGCGAGTCAGGAGTTGGATTTATGAGTATTGAAAACGATCAGGATAGCATATATTAGCATCTAGTTAGCATAGCATTTATATAGTTATTTAGATTATTTCGTATAGCCAGGTAGTTAATTAGCATAGTTGTTAGTATATTGTTAGAAGCATAGTTAGTTAGTAGGCTAGCATAGTATTGCATCAGTTAGAATAGCATAGATTTTTAGCATTAGCTTTATCTGTATTTAGTACAGTGGTCAGGATGGTACGTAGGTGTTGTGTTGCTGGTTGCAACTGCACCTCTGGACTGCATAACTTTCCACTAGACTTGGAAATTAGGCGCCAGTGGTTGCATGCACTTGGCCTGGAAGACCGGGAGTTCCCGCCTATCGCTCGAGTGTGCAACCTGCATTTTACGCGGGATTGCTTCTCCAACGCAATGGAGGTGGAAATGGGCTTCTCCACACAGCTCGCGCTGAGAAGCGACACAGTGCCAAACGCTGCTCGTCCTGCATGGACTCCACCACCGCAGCGGCGTCATGATGTGAGTGAGCATATATTTTTAATCACAATTTACTGGATATTTTTTTCCACATAGCAGCAAAATATACTGAACGTAATAGTAATAATAATCCTGGAAAAATTACCTCAAAATGACTGAATATAAAAAACATTTTTTTAGCATAAAATGACCAGAGAAATTGGGTGCCAGACTGAACCAGTCATCTCCAGATCTGCAGGTGTGCAGGCTAACTTGAAGCCCATGAGGAGAAGCAAAGGTGAGGGTAAGGGACTGTAGGACGTGGGGCTGTGGAGAAAGAGTGTGGTCAATCACCTTTATTGGTCTGTGACCACATCAACATCTGGGGAGGAGGTAGTGGCCAAGTGGAGCTCTGTAGCAAACCATATTCAGAACATCCACTGCCACGAAAACACCCTGTTTCCTTCCTGTCTTCACGAGCCTCTGGTTGGTGATCAGACAAGACACTGGCTCAAACCAAGTAAGTACAGATAAGCTGTAACACTAATGTATTTTATTTTGTAGTTGCGTCACTCACTCTCTAGATTTATATTGAACTATCTTCATTACATCAAGTCAAAGTTAATCCAAATGATAAAACACTGTGATCAACTGTTGTATTAAGAACTTTAAGTCTTTTGTTTAGGCACAGCAGCATGTGAAAAATTCACAGCAATTTTGTTGTCACCACGTCTTCTTAAAGACATGCTCAAAATTAGTCCGGAATACCACACCTCTGGAATCGAGTGTTTCCACAGCCTCATTCTGAAGTTCTCACCTAAAAATGTGGTGTTCTCCTTCAAAGGAATGTTGTGCAGGTAAACAAGATAATGGATTATGCATTTAGTGCTGCTTACTAAATACACTAAAATTTTGTAACCTGTAAAAAAACATTTGTACCTTATTATAGTCAACTTAAGTCATGTTAGAGATCGTTTCATTATAATATTGATTAATGTATTTTCTCCCTTTCAGACTACAGCTTGCTGCGATGCATTATAATGAAAATGGAGGCAGATCACAGGCATCCACTGCAGCTGGTGATCTGCGATACTCAATAGTTTTCTCGAAATTCAAGCATGGAGAATTTACAGTGAGAGCTCTGAAGAGCAATCCTACCACAGGTAACTTATACTTGTCTGAGTTATCTCAGAAAAAATATAATATATAATAATAATTCTCTTTCTGAAGGCTACATTGACAAATTAATGGAGCTGCTGTTCCACCATGTGGTGGAAGACCCTCAGCCGTACCTGGACTTCTCTGGACAAATGGCTGTACCAGAAAAGCTGTGTGCTCAGTTTATTCGGCCATACATACATTCGATAATCATGAAAACAAGTCTCAGATAACGGTTTATTTTTATTCTACACTGTTTTAATTTTTCTTATTTATTTTGATTATTTTAATTCCCTCTATGTAAAGCACTTTGAATGACCATTGTGTATGAAATGTGCTATATAAATAAACTTGCCTTGCCTTGATGAATGAAACTGCAAACTATCTTCAGTATTATTTCTTTAATTATAATTCTGACTCCGGGTCTTCATATCTGGTTCTGGGTCTTTGACTGTATACCCCTTACATTACATATTCATTTTGAGTTTTTTTTGTGTGTGTGTGTGTGTGTGTAGTGTGTTACTCCAGTTAAAAATGCTTCTTTAGAATTCATTTTTTACTGTATATATATATATATATATATATATATATATAAATAATTCAATGCAGTGGGGGAAGGAAACCTCTGTATGGTCCTTCTTCAGGAAACTCTTCCCTGATCCGTGTCACAACGCAAGAAGGTATGACCACCCGAATGTGTTTGCCAAGGTACCCCCAACACCACCTAACGACATTACGATACGCAAGGTGTCTGAAAGACAGGTAGTGCACATGTATGTTGAAGTGGAGGATACATTGGTTTTTAATTAATTATTCAATTTTTTTTTCTATATATATATAAAAAATTATTTTTTTTATATAAAATTTAACCTTTATTCCTGGAACTAACCTGTTTGTAACTGTCTCTTCCATCTCACCATATAACTGTACGTGTAACACATATGGGTTCAGAGCTACAGGCTCAAAGCCTGGATGTGCCGTTACACAGCCCACTCCACCAATCTGGTCACACCTGTGTACTACCTACAACATGAGAATTGTTTATTACTACTTTGTTAGGATGATTTATTTACTATGTATGTGGAGGTTGTGTTTTTTTCCAGGGTTCGTACAAGGTCCTTAAAATGCTTGAACTTGAATTTGACTTGAAATGTATGAAATTGAACTTAAAATATTGAAAGACAATATGTGAAATTAGTGTTTCATTTTATTGATAAAGCAAACCATAAATAATCAAGTATATGATACAGCTTACATAGCTATACCTTGGGTATTTCCCGACAACAGACATTCTCTACCAGGGACAGTGAGCTGCAGTGCCCACAGGTGCACCTGTTGAGACAGCATCATTTGTAATTGTAGAGGGAGACTTGCAATATATGTTTTTCACTTAATTATTAACACTACATCATACCTAAATGAATTGGTTTTAATTTTTTGACAGTTCCGTTAGCATTTGTAATGAACATTAGCCTAATATAGCCCTAATGCTAATTTTTACCATTCAGACACTGGCCCCATTCCTGCTTCGGATGCCGATCGCGATGCGGGAGTTAAGACCGCAGTTTGAGCCAGCGGCTCGAATTGATATGGCCGCTTGATATGATACTTCAGGTGAAGGTGGGGGAGAAAAGTCCTCAACTTCAAATGATTGCTCCGTGGCAAAGCTACTTGCGTCCAGTGTTGTGCAAGTTACTTCCAAACTGTAATACATTAGGTATTACTTGTTACTGTTATTTAAAAGTAATTCATTACCTTACAATATTACTGTCCCAGAATTGTAATGCGTTACATTACTCATGTATTACTTTTGAGTTACTTTCACCAAAATAACCAAGTAGAACTTAACTTTGGGGCTGTAACGATAAGCAATATGAAACCGAAATCGCGATTCACCACACGACTCAGATCCACGAACCTACAGAATCGCGACACAGCGTTATTCTCCTTACCGTCCAGATCCAATGCTGCCTTATCCTTAAATTAGGCTATTAGTATTATTTGAAGTTAACATTATAAAATACGTAGACCTACACCACAAAACTAGTTGAGGATAAATTACTTAAAATTGGGGAAGTCCAGCATTATGGACATGACATTTGCAGTCAAAACTTGAAATAAAAATTCTCAGAAAATACATGTATTGAAACGTATATAGGCTACTTCCTTAAAGGACTCCAGACATTAGACAAATATCAGTCTATGTTTTATTTTTAATATTAGGGAAAAGACGCACATTCATGCGTGACAAAAAAAAATAGGAGGCAAAATATATTTTTTGTAATTCTGTTGATTACACTGCGCAAATCGGATGAGGAAGGGTTGGCTCTCCAGTCTCCAAAGAACTTAAAATATTCATTTTATTTTAGTTTTCGTGTTCGCATTTATGAGGAAAAAAACAATGTTACAGACGCGACCGCTCTGAACTTGCACTAAACGACTGCTTTAAAACTTTCACATAGTCTGTTGCCTTTAAGAAGTAAAAGCAGACAATACACTGTAAGGCCATCCTTAAAAATATTTTGGTTTGCAGTAACAGCAATTTTTTTTTTAAAAAGGGTCGGTAGGTAGGTCTATATTTTTTTTTCCAAGATTCAGTGTAAAAAAAAAGGTACAATTTTGGAGATGGTGATCGTGAATTTAAAAAAAAAAATGCATATTGTGACGTCACTGACTGGGTCTTCAAACTGTGCATCCGCCGCTAGGTGTTAATGCAAAATACGACCAGTTACATTTTAGGCTAGTCACAAAATGTATAAAATATCTATTTGTTTTGCATATATACATGAGATAAGCAAAAACAAGTACAAACACATGGTCAAACAAAGAATACAATTAAACAAAGATACAAATTAGCCTATATAGGCTACACAGTGCTTTAATTTCAGGAAGGTCTAAAATTAGTTAAGTCTGTTGCTCTCTCTGAAAAGAAATTTAATTTAGCTAGTAATCAAATGTAAAATGACACTGCATAGTTTATCATAGTTAGATTAATGCTTATTAAAGTTTAAAGTTATTCATTCAAGAGCTGTGAGTGATTTTTATCTGCCTTTTGTTGTTTGATTCGCATTGGCTCAATCGTCACGTTTATTAGACTACTGCCCCTTTAAGACCGAATGTAGAACTCTACTGTAATAGATGACTGATGCACCATCGTTTTCTCCCAACTATTTACGTCCAATTAAGACATAAACTGTGTTTATGTATATTTGATGGTTTAGATGCGCACATGAAGCCCAAAATGAGGCGATAGCCTACTTTTCTTGTCTCGTTTTAGTGCATTTCGAAGCGCGCGTCGCGCGTCGTGAACAACGTCTCTTGCGCAGACTTTTGTGCTTTTAATGGCTCTTTTAATGATTGCACGCGTCCGCAGTTTAGCAACAGTACAGACTGCATTTTACAACAATCACCGATCGTGCTGATTCTGACGGTAGCCTACGTTTGGGTTTTAGGAAGAAATGACAGCGCAACGCTGTGAAGGGGAGGAAGTTGCGCTGGACAGAATGCGTCTGTAATGGTTTCATCTCAAATATCTTCTTTTTATAATCTTTGAAAGCGGAAATCTAAAATACAATTAGAATAATATCCCAGATCTAAAGTGTAACCACGTTTTGTCCTCATTGTCACTCATTAAGCAGGGCTGTAGTGCTGTGCGCGCTGTGGCTCCGGGAGATAGCTCTCTCTTCTGGACTGCGAATAGCAAAATTGCATCACAGACAAATTGTTTAATATTTTTAATATTTTTATTATATATAGAAATGGTTGATATTCAGCCCCGTTGCCCTTTTAATACCGGGTACCAAGCGGGAACACTGAAACGAGCGAACGTACAAGCCATATAGTGACACGCGTAACGTTAAACCAATGGTGTAAACATAATCTGATGAATATGACGCCACGGGTTTTTATTTAAGAAAGAACGTAGCCTACGTTTGTAGGCTATGTAGACACAAGCAACTTTCACAATACTAACTAAAATATAATTAATATTATTTTATTGAATTTGAATTAGTCGTTTGAAGAGTAAAAAAAAAAATCGGTCGGTCTGAACGCAGGTTACAACCGGCAAGTCGGTCGGACAAAAAGGAAAAAAAAATAAAAAATTGGGTCGGCCCTAAATTGACAGGGTCGGTCGGGTTACGGCAAACAAGAATATTTTTAAGGGTGGCCTAATACAACTGTAATACAAGCCTCACTGAACATGTAACGAGTAAAATATTACTGAAAATTGATTAGTAATGCCTTACACTACTGCGTTACAGCAAAAAGTAATATGTTACTGTAATGTATTACTTTTGTAATGCGTTACTCCCAACACTGCTTGCGTCACTCCAGTCATTCTCCATTTTAGAGTCTGACAGCAGCTGTCAATTAATCCGTCACTGCGGGTCTCATGTGCCCCGCCCTCGGCTTGTCTCCCCTGGGGTCTGCCCACTTTTTCAGCATTTTTCAAATTTTGCCAGTGGGTGGAGTCAGGCTTTGGCCAGGGGTTTAGTTACCCTTTAAAAACCAAAAAGTTTCAGATTTTTACAAAGTATGTGAATTAAAACAACCACAGCAGGCAATAGATTAAACAACAAAAGATAAATTCTGTTAAATTAGAATTTTAATTATCCATTTGTTTTCAGACAGGGAACACATGGAACGAATTACCGCTCCACATTTTCATTGACAGCCGTCAGAACCTACTAGTGTTTACTCCTTTCTTTTAAACCATTGGATAGGATATAAAAAACAGCTGTTGTATTTCCACATATGACGAAGCGCTGTTAGATATGTGAAAAACTATGCAGCAAAAATAATACATAAAATGCTTTCTTAAAAAGGCAAAAGAAAGAATGCATGCACGTTTTCTTAATATGATAATTCAAAACCAATAGACTGATGAAAATGCGGGACATTTCGTCAATATGCAACGCGCGGGACAAGGGGTTAAAATGCTGTGCGGGACGGGTGGTCACCCTAATGTAATAGCATGTCACTCTGTTTGCATCTTACAACAGTTCCCACATGAGCGATTTATAGATTATCATGACAGAATATTCTAATCAATGAGAAGATAGTTAAAAGCAACATAAATTCATCAACTAACCAGAAACGTCCTGTTGCTCTATATGTTGTCACTTCTTGAGTCTCTTCATCTTTGTCTGACTCCAGTTTAAACATAAAAGGCAGAACAGTTTCAGACATTTTAGTGCTGGTCTGAGTAAATCGGAGCCACACACACACACACACACACATAGAAGCAGAACTTGAAGCTCTGGCCTCTGTGCTGGGAGTAACAGTTCATTTGCATTTAAAGGGACACACACAAAACTTTTTTGCTGACCCTCAAAAAAGGGACATGCTGTACAAAATTATCTTTGGGGTATTTTGAGCTAAAACTTCACATACACACTCCGGGGACAACATAGACTTATTTTATATATTGTAAAAAGGGGCATTAGGGACTGTTCGTTTTTTTATTTAAGGGGCTACCGGAGGAGTTTTCATATATATGGTCAAAATAGACTTGACCCTCCCTTCACCAGCAATACATTTTTCTATGACCCTCCAAAATGATTGTGAAAAAAGGCATGACCCTCCCAGATAATTTACTGATTACTTCTGTACTGGTTTGCACTTGGCAAAGGTGTTCAGATAGCTCCATGCCTAGTAGACCTACACCAAATGTTCATTAAAAAGTGTACAGGACTGTACAGCGCGACATATATCTATGAAAAGATTGGTCTGTGCGCTAAATAAATGTACCACTGTAGCGCGTGCACGATTCAGTTTTGTAAACTTTAGGGGTGTAACGGTACATGTATTCGTATTGAACCGTTTCGGTTCCAGGCTTCCGGTTCGGTACGCATACAAACCGAACGATTGCTTGGACCATTTTTCCTGCCGGCAAAATTCGTGCTTACGCGGCCAACACAACGTGCGCAACATCAAATGGCAAACGTAATGAAAGCGGAACGAAACTGCGCTACTTGTTATGTGCTTCACGGTTCGTTTATCAGTTCGTTCCCTCTCAGTGCATGTGCACGCGCGCGTCTTTTACATCAACAAAATGCGATCGATTAATTTGAAAGTGAAGTTGTAATCACGGATCGAATCAAAGGAAGATTTTATCAACTGGTTCAGTAGGCAATTGTTTGGAGTTAAAAAATATATAACTCGCGCTGTATATTTAGTCATTTTGCCTCAGAAAAAGGATTATACATTTGTTTTAACAAGCAGGATGTTCATTGAATGCGATTTTCATGTTTAAAAAGTAACTATACATAAGAGAAGGAAAGATGCGGATTACTATACATTATTTAAGGTTATTTCTCGTAATGATATTGATATAGAAATGTTGTTATCAAGTAACTTCATGCTTTCCCCATTGCGAACGTGCACTCCTCTAAACTATAGCCTGGGTGCTGCTCTGCTCAAGTTGACGGCTGCCTTTCCCCCGAACATATCACGTTAACAACAATCCTTTAGAAAACGTAATTCCTTTGTGGATCCTCTTGATCTGCTTTCTCCATGTTTCTTTGACAAATCTCAGCATCAGTCTCACGCGCGCTGCACGGGAGTTAACCACGCCCCCTTATTTGCATTTCGCGGTATACACGGAATAAAAAAAAATCTGTTACGACTGACGTTTTCTATCGCGGTAACGACATATATCGCCATATCACCCAGCCCTACAGCTAATATATAAAAATAAATAAGACTTCTCCATTTAAATAGCAGATAATTTATTTATTTCGCTATATTAAATAAGAGATCTAGCACTAAAATCTAAAGTATCGATTCTAATAAATTTAGGTATCGTGAGGTTTTTAATTTCCGAGTATCGTGATACTTTTGAAGTATCGGTGCACCGTGCAACACTACTAGGGGGTCCGGGGGCATGACGCACATGTAACGGGTGTGTCTTGTCCTTAACAGTTCTATGTTAAGTTGGATGCATGTCCGTTAACTGCGTTGTGTTCTTGTTGTGCTGAATAAAGAAAAGACCCAGACCACGACCGTCAGCTGGTTGCTTGTTTTAATGAAGGCAGAAGAGTGGTTTGCCTGTACAAATCAACAAAAAAATACATAAGGCTGTCGTCACATGCAGTCTTTCCCACACAGCATACAGTTCTCAAGCTCCTCCTCTCAGACAGCCTGGAGCGAAATGCGCAAATCTACATAACTGATAAAACTTTTAGTATTATCAGCAAAAATACTTTTAAATGAAAATGAACTAAATTTATAAAATGGTCAATGTCCAATGGATAATGCACCATGTCACAAAGCTCGAATCATTTCAAATTTATTTCTTGAGCATGACAATGAGTTGACTGTACTAAAATGGCCGCCACAGTCACCAGATCTCAACCCAATTCATGGATTTCATGTGACGTCACACAGTGGCGCGGCCGCCATTTGTAGGACCGAATCGCGATTGCTAACGTGCCGTCTATCTGCAGTGCTGTAAGCTGTGACAACAGCAAATCACAAAGAAATGATAAACTAAAATTTAATAACATTCCCAAAAACCCTGAACGTTGTAAGAAATGGATTTCTGCTATCAAGAGGGATAACTGGACACCTACAGAACACTCCAGACTCTGCAGTAAGCACTTTATTTCAGGTAAGGAATGTAAGCTAATCGTTTGCAACATGGTTTGCAAACGTGAACTGTTGTAACATTAGCACCTGTTCCTTACCAATCAGCCTTTGCAGATAAATTCAATTAGGTAATGTGTAACTGGCTTACATTTTCTAACAAAATAACTTGATCGTCATCTGTGTATCAACGTTATGTTAACGTTAATTTATCCACTTTTAGACTAACTAATTCGGTAAAACTTTACTAAGGCTTTAGTAAATGGATATTCCATCACATATAAAGCATTAATAGTCATTAATAGTTATAAAAAAGCAATTTATAAATACAGCTATAAATGCTTTATTCTTGATTACTTTATTAATGACCAATTTATCATTTCTAAATGAAATATTGCATTATTTATAAACCAGTTATTTAAGAGTTTTCAATGGAGTTGTCTAAGATTACTTAAAAGTATTTAAATTCACATTCATACATCTTATATTGAGACAAACAGTAATACTTAGTTTGTTCATAAAATCTACCTGAATTTACTCCATTTACTTAAACTTTGTGATCTTATGAATCACTGAATACTCTTAAATAACTGGTTTGTAAATAATGCTATACTTTATTTAGAAATGATAAATTGATCATTAACAAAAAATGAAAATACTATTATTAAACACATTATAGCCTAGATATGTTTATAAATCAAGTAAAAAGCATTTATAGCTGTATTTATAAACTATTTATTGTCTATTAATGCTTAAAAAATTATGTATTAACTGTTTACTCATGCTTAACTAATGATTAATAGCATGCAGTTATCATAAAAGTGTAATCACTAATTCTGAGTTGGTAATGTTAATTGGTGTCTCATTATACCACTGCAGGCAAGAAAAGTGATAATCCTCTGAACCCCGATTATGTGCCAAATCTGTTTGCCTACCTGTCACCTGAGCAACGACAAAGAAAAACCAATTGCTACAAGAAATTTGAGCAAACACAAGCTGTCAAGAGGAAGAGAAGTTGTACCAGTGATGTGTCAATGTTACCCCATGGTAAATATACTGGCAATGAGATGGACCACAGTGACAGCTTTCCTGAGAGCGGGCAGAGTGGGGAACACAGCTACTGTAAAGACCCTATCCATACTGAGAGCAGTGTAGCATGCTCCGATGAAGCCTGTCGAGAAACTGTGAAGAAACTGACAAAAGAGTGTACCAGACTGAGGGCAGAGGTCTATCAACTTAGGGACAGGGTAAGCAAGTTATCTTTCCCGCAGGAGGTGTTCAAAGACAATGATGAGATGGTCCAGGACTTAACTGGACTTCCATCCTATTCCAAGATGATGGTCGTCTTCACCTTCTTGTCGGGATTCCTAAAGGGGGGACCTGGGCTGACTCCCTTTGTGTAACATTTGCCCATCTGTTGTGCCCTCAGAATAGAGACTACATAACTATATGAACTGAAGTCTGTTTTATATTTGCAATAAAAAAAGGTGACAGTAAAATTCTGTTCTCATTCTGTTTATTGTTAATCATTCGTAATAATCAAATCATTCATAAAAAATCCCATATACATTATAAACCACATGGGTAATTAGGTTGTAGATTCAAACTGCATTTCTACTGTGCAAATATTTATTCCTACCAGAAACCCTGTGCCCGGCTCACAAATAGTAACTTAACCGAATGTTATTGAAAAAGGCATTTTAAACTACTGATTGAAAACTAACACTAAATGAAGATATGAACTTCATTAAAGGAATAGTTCACTTTAAAATGAAAATTCTGTCATCATTCTCACCCTCAAGTTGTTTCAAACCTGCATGCATTTCTTTCTACAGGAGAACACAAAGGAAGATATTTTGAAGAATGTCAGTAACCAAACTGGAACCATTGACTTCCATGGTAATTTTTTTTCCTACTATGGAAGTCAATGGTTCCAGTTTACTGTTTGGTTGATGACATTCTTCAAAATATCTGAGAACTGTCCCATCTTCCTGTACTGTTATCCAGTGGTATGTTGGTGTTAAACTGAGGCTTTGTGAATGCTTCACCTGAAAATGTAAATAAAAGTAAAATTAGCAAATTACAGATTAGCTTGATAAAACATTTTTTACAATTGGAACACGTATAACGTCATTCTAGACAGCTATCTATATTTACATCAGTAATTAGTTAAACATATGGCTGAATGTGCTGTGCTCAATGTTTCTGCCTTAAATTAATAGACAGTGATTTGTCTACATTTCTGAAATTCATAACTTTGACACTCTAAAATGTAATGTACATATGCATTTTCAGTAAAGATGTTTTAAAATATTGTGAGTGCTAAAAATAAATGAGCTTATCGGACATGGCGGGGGGCGGGTTTTTGCGAACGGTCAATTTATTTCAACAATACTTTTATGTCCAGCAAGTAAAAGAGTGCCACTTACCCTTCCTGTTATCAAGAACATTTTCTTCATCTCCAGATGATAGATTCCGGGATCATTAACCCAACCTGAGGTGAAGTAGCGGTAGGCTTCAGTGCTTTTAAATGCCTTCCGGTGAATGGATAGGGATTGTGGACGAGGTAGTAAATGTCAGCGAACGTCAAATTTTTACAAGTCAGCAGTTCGTTTGAAAGTAAACACGGATCTAAACCTTATCAATTTTATTTAAATACCCTTTCATCTGTAATGAGGTGTGCTGTGCTATTTCAGTGTGCGACATCTTTCCGATCAGGAGAAGCTACGCAAAGGTCCTAAAGATGGCGGCCGCAACAAAAAAGTCACGTGACTGAAACCCATGAATAGAGCATCTTTGGGATGTGGTGGAACGGGAGCTTCGTGCCCTGGATGTGCATCCCACAAATCTCCATCAACTGCAAGATGCTATCCTATCAATATGGGCCAACATTTCTAAAGAATGCTTTCAGCACCTTGTTGAATCAATGCCACGTAGAATTAAGGCAAAAGGGGTCAAACACAGTATTAGTATGGTGTTCCTAATAATCCTTTAGGTGAGTGTAAGTCCCAGGACTGTACAAATTGACATACATTCACATCACATGTTAATGCATCAGTAGAGTTACACTCACAGGACCCTGAACTTTGCTCACAAAAGTTAATTATTTTCTTATAACTTTCATTGGCGTTCTGTTCTGACATGGCACTGAGCGCACTGTCAAACATTGTCAAACTGGACTTTATCTTGCGTGTCAGATTTTTTTTGGGTCAGACCCATCTGCTAGTGATGGGGGCTGAGACTGAGAGAGTATATGGAGTTACATGGAAAAATATGGACTAAACAAGCCACTTTGAAATGGCCACCCTCCCCTCAACAAAGAATAAAAAGACATGACCTTCCCCTATTTTCCTCTGTGGTCCATTCCATAAATCCGGATAACTTTCTATATTGCTTTTCATGTACAAAAGAGCAAATAAATAGACATCTATGCCCATATACATCCACATCAGTGTGCGAAATACCCGTCAATATTCCAGGGGGTCCCCCATCTCCCGATTTTTGCGCAATATCGCATCTAATTTTGTCTATGCAGTAGGTCTATAAACAAATGTTATGTTACTGTGTTTATTGATGTTTTTACTCTACTCTATGTGTGCAGTTTTTGGAGGATTTATTATATATTTTAAATTTATATAAATAAATAAATTAAAAACAATTATACAAAAAAGCTTTTTTTAATAAAAAAAAATAATTTAACCCTAAATTAATTAAAACTAATTTAATTTCTAAATTATATTTATGGTGATAACATGGATAATTTGACATGGTTTAGTGTATATAGGAGCTATAGAGCTCCACAATAAGCTTTTTGCTATTTGACTGACTGAAAGATATCTTTTCACAAGTTTTAGTTGGATTCATATCTAAATATTATTCATTTTATGAAATTATAATAATAAATAATACATATAATAATAAACAATTATAATAATAAAAATGATTTTTTCCCCCAAATTTAGCCTGTTTTGTTAATCAAACCTGAAAAAGATATTTACAAAGAAAAAAGTTGAGTTTTTAGAGTTTATCATTTATTTCATTTTTTTTTCTTCTTTCATATAATTGTACAAATGTAATATACACGTCAGTTACTAACTGTAACAGAACAGATATGAACAGTTATATTACATATAGAGAACGCTCAAGGGTTAAGTTAAAATAGACCAAAGTTACCGTTGCTCGACTTCTTGTGGTTGCCGTCCTGCCTCGGATTCTGTTCGCAAATCAAACCATGATCAATTTAAAGTTGGCTAACTTATTTGTATCAGTCTGATGCGTGCGAGTATGGACTGTGATTGGATGATGAGGTCGTGATAATTCTGAAGTGTCGTGTTGCTGTTGTGTTAGTTGGTAGTAAGATCAGCGTGCCGTCAATAAACAGGGCAGATAGCAGGCTCATTTACGGGGCGTTCCAGCTAATATGGAACAGACGGTAATCCCACTTGTGCTGGTAGCAGTTGCTGCGAATTTTACCTCAGCATTTGCCGCGTCTTCGGAACACTCGGCTTCAATTACCGTAGGCTATTTTCCGCACTTTAAGGCGCACCAGATTATAAGGCACACCTTAAATGAATGACGTATTTTAGAACATTTTAGAACAATAGATGTGCTAAAGGCTAAAGGGAATGTAGCGAGTGCACGGCGCCGGAGATGAGGCGTTTATTGTGTGTGAGCGCGCTGGGGCGGGCACGTAACTTACATTAGCAGCTTGACTCATATGAGCATTCAATGTGCGACGGTTCGCTGACAGCAACAGCTGGCTGATTTGAATGAGACGACCCGGTTACTGTGAACATGGAGCGCTTGATGAACATTCTGTGACACGCGAGCAGCGCCGGGGACAGTGTGTCTGTTCGTGTGTCTGCTAAGAGTGAGTGCTCGTGAGCGGGAGACACACACAGAGAGAGAAAGAAACAGCGGGCGGCACAGAAAGGACGGAGAAGGACTGAGGACGGGAGAAGATTGTCTGTTGTTTGGGAGGTGGTTATCCGACCTTATTAACCCTCTGAGACCTAAGGGTATTTTTACAATAAATTTTCCGTCTGGTGTCATTTACTAAAAAAGCTTGTAAAATATCAACCCTTTGGTGCACAGACAATTGACACACCTCTTTTTTTTCAGGACAAATTGAACTTTCAGCATATTTGTGTTACATTGATGTCACCTGAATGTAAAATAAGTTATGGGACCATAAAGACAAATGAAAAAATAAATCGGAAATGGAATCACTCAATTATTTATTGAAATCACACACAAATAAATAAAAGCTAAGCAATTTTCCTCTGGAAAATAGTTTGTTCATGTCTTTGGAGTCCTGGAGCACAGGAATAAACATTATAACTTGTACAGAACAAAAAATATTGACATTTTTCCAAAAGAAGTCCAGGCGTTTGGGGCCTCATGAAATTCACTGGTGCCAAGCCTCAAAACAGTTCCTATCAGCAATCACACAGAGGGCCACATCACAGGTTTTGCATTTCTATTTTATTTATTCTTTTATTTATTATGTTCTTTTTATTCTTTTATAATACATTTATACTACTATAATACTTTTTTACAGTAAATAAATAAATGGCACTTCAGCTGGGTCTATCCTGGTAATCTAGTTTCTCATCTGTCAAAAAGCTCTGTTCTCCTGAAAATCCATCATCCTGCAATGCACCAAAATAGACAAGCGCTTTATTTACATCCATTTCGCTGTGTTTCTCTGAGAATCGCGCGTCTCCGTGAGTCTCTCTATCTCTCTACACTATATCAGCGCTTGGTTCATGCGTAATGACGCACACCAATGTTTACAACGGATCAGCCTGTGATTGGTCAAAAACCATCACGTGAAAACATCACGTGATATCCAGGATGTCCGCTAGCATCAAGCTAGCGGCAAAAATGACCGAATATTTATGAATTATGGGCTTCAAGATTATCAAAGTTTGACATAAAGCGTTTGGATTTATTGCTGAAAACCTCTGAAAGGAAGCACAAGTTCCAGGCTGGATAGAAAACCTTCTGTAAAGGCTAGAAAGACCCGAAAGACACCCCCGTGATGGCTAGCTCGTTAGCTTTCTGCTGGAAAAAACGGTAAGAAAATCGATAAATCTGTCATCGAGTTATGTAAACATTTATCGGAGGTGACGTGTGGCATCGTCGACGACGCCGTCGGGCTCAGGGGGTTAACCCCCAAATCGGGAGTGTTTGACGGAGAAAATATGTGACGTGGAGCCGACGGTGAAGTAGATTCCTGTTTATGCCAGCGCAAGGAGATTCCACTTATCAAGGTACCCATTCGAGCCCAAACACTGCCTTTTTTAGTGAATGATCTGTGGTGCTGTGTTGATATTTTCACGTGTGAAGTGGAGTGTTTTGCAGTGTAAACACGAGTGTGGGATCCCCGCGGACTGTTTGGGCGATCGAGTGGATAAATTGCTACCCTTGACGTAACTGCGCCAGTTTATGGAATCCTGTCTTGCTATATCAGAGCTGCTGAACTGAGTATCTCCCCATGCTGTTAATCAGCCCTGTGAGTGCAAAATACCGAATTAATGTTGACATCTTCGTCTGTGCTGAAGTATATCAGAGCTGCTGAATTGAATATCTCCTCTGCTGTTATCCGGGCCTTCCTGTGAGTACAAATTACGGTTATTGTTGACATCTTCATCTGTTCTCCTGTCTGTGTTGAAGCATCAGAGCTGCTGACCTGAGTACCTTCCCTGCTGTTATCCAGTCCTGTGTGTGCACTGCACAGAGTTAATGCTGGCATCTTCGTGACATTCCCTTAATAAATAAAAGCTCAAATTGTATCGTCTGTTGTCTGGCCTCTTCTGTCTTGAGGGGTAGCTCCTCAAGGGGGTGTGGTAGTTCGGGGGGTGTTGGCTGGCTGGGTACCAGTACGCCCCTCGCCTGTGACACAAGTTCCAGTGGAAATTTACCAGCAGGTAACCATTTGCTTAGTTGTAATTTGCATTCAGACAGAGGGCCAGAAGGTGTTAACTCAAGGGCATACCCTTCTGTATGCAAGATATTTCTATATTCTTAAGAACTTTACTACCTTTTGATTTACTTATTTGGGAATGAGACATCATTACCAGTTACCCTGAGACATTTAAAATGATACTAAACAATCCTTAAAGATTATCACCTTCACATTAAAACCCTATATATTCTTGTATTCTTGTAGAGAGCGAGAGAAAATGTAGATGAGGTGCTCATAGGAAGGGGGTAGGGGGTCAAATGTTAATTTGCCATTGTCTTTAGAGGCCACTGGTCAGATATTTTCTCTCTAACCAGTTTCCAGTCTTACAATGGTATACACAAGTCTGAAAAAGTCAATTCTAGAGTGGACTGGGAGCCAATGTAAATGTCACGGGTGACAATCTGAGGGGGGCGGAACTATTGATGTGAGTGAAGTGATTATGATCTCTTAAAAAGGTGTATTCACGTGTGTTTGCCTGTGTGGATTGCAGTGTACACGAGGGTGGGAGTGTAATGCCTAGGTGGTCCAGCCTAATTCATCCTTTTATAAACGTCTGAAAAGAGAAGTATTACAGTGTTATTGAACCTGGTTTTCTGCTACCATTCTTAACTGAACACTGTAAGAAATACAGCTTTATTTAGTCTATTTTACCATTATAACGTATCATGGAATAAACGTCTGGATGGAGAAGTAACACCATTGATAGTACTCCATTATAACCAAACCCACCATTTGTACATTCTCTCTGCCTGAGAAGCAGTTACGCTTCTTTATGTTCTTTCTGCCTGAGCCCCACAGAGAAGCAGTACCGCTGCAGTTACGTTGCTGAGCAACTTGACCTCTCATTCTCTCTGTCTGAGCCGCACAGAGAAGCAGTCACGCTGCGAGCACGCTGATGAGCGACCGAGACCCATTCTTTCTGCCTGAGCTCCACAGAGAAGCAGTACCGCTGCAGTTATGTTGGTGAGCCACCTGACCTCTGATTCTCTTTGCCTGAGCCAGAGCATGTGAGCGGAGTGGAGCGGGAGCGGGCGGATCTTGGACAGAGCGCAGACCGGCATTTTTAAAAGGACGGAGCGTCGCCCTATTTCCCACTCCGCTCCGCTCACACCACGAGAAAACTCCATGTCTTTTCCCCACCTGACTAAAGTTGCTTGCATTGTATTCAGCATCTCCAAGCGTGTCTGCGAGCCCAGAGAGGGTTTTCTCCGCTACTGGCCTGCTTTCAAGAAACCACCGCATGTGTCTCAAGCCTCAGACATTGTCCAAACTTGTGTTCTTGAAGGTGAACTCAAAAGAACTGTAGGCTAGATAAGGAAATCAATTAATTTCTTTTTTGTAAGTTTGAGACAATTTAATGTTATCCACGTGCTCTCTGAACTCTGAAAAGTTCCGTTAGATATAAGTCTGGTGGCCTAATATTTAATTTACTTTTTAATTTATCACTTTGATGTAGGCCTATAGCGAAATTTTTATCTATATAATTAGGCCCATTGATTCGTTTAATTTTACCCCTTTTGTGTACAATTGATATAGGCCTAAGCCAATTTAAATTGTAATAGTGCGCACTGCGCAAAAGGTCAGTTAGGCTTTTTAAAAATCTGGCCTAATAATTAATTAGCCTACTTTTAAACATTTATGTATTTTTTTTTAACATTTTGGTTTATATCATTTTTTGCTATATTATTAAGCCCATTTATTCGTTTAATTTTACGGCAGTTTGTGTGTACAATGGTTATAAGCCAATTTAAATTTTTATCGTGCACGTTGAGCAAAAGTTGAGATATCAAAATTGTGGCCTATAGTTAATTTAC
>NW_024121444.1:3424439-3610046 GCF_016745375.1 Pimephales promelas
CAGCCTGCAAAATATTTTGTATTTAATCTAGACTTTCTGCCAAAGTCCTTTTTTGGCCAGACATATTTGTTCTTTAAGAGGAATAGATACAAATGATAAAATAGATTAGATGGATAAAAATAGTGCAAAATATCTGATTATAGATTACATTAAATCAATTAGAAACAAAACCTACATAGAAATAGATAAGAGTAAAAAAGATTAAAGAGATAATAGACATAAAATAAACTAAATATATAAAATATACACATAGTAGGTAAGTGTTTGCAATTATTCTTCATGTTAAATGTATGTCCACTGGTCACATTTAAGGCAAAATATACAATTATTTTTTAAATGACAAGTAACTCCTCAAATTGTAATTATGAGGGTTACAATGGAGCACTGCACACTCAAATGCTCGGTTGTTTTAAAACAATTTTGGGTCAAATATGGACAAACCCAGCTGTTGGATTGAATTTATTAATTGCATTTTTAAATCCAACATTTGGGTTTGTCCATATTTGACCCAAAATTGGCTTTAAAACAACCCAGCATTTTTTTAGAGTGTGGTTATTTATGGACTTAGCATTCAATCGGTCTGCTATTGTTTGCCAGGCATTCTCTCTTTGTTTTATTACAGCATCTGTATTGGCTTTTTTACATATTATATGTTTCACTTCTTCATACGTTTCCATAAGAAGCTGTTGCTCATTAGGTGAAAAGTATGCCGCACGCGTTTTGTCCATTTTTGGATCGGTGATTCTGTGATCGTTTTCGCGCTCTTTTTAAGAATGCCGTGAACGTGCATTTATCCAAACTATATACACCTGGCTTGACATAGCCACGCGTTCTCATCCTGGCTCAGCAAACGTGCAACGGATTAAGCCAGGATGCACTGATCAGACTAGGTCAAAACCGCGACTGTTCAGTTATCCTGGCTTCTTTAATTCTACTTTTGTGCAATACCCCCCTGGAAATGTTTTATTTATTTTTGTATTAGGTGTACAACTTTCCCCCCAACTTTCATAGATAGCATAAATTTACAAGCTGCTAAAATAAAGGATACAAAACATCAGCTAAAATGATCTTAGGCTATAGGATTATAATCAGAGCATGTGCATGTTTGTCAGTGATTTATTTATATTAGGTTATTGCTACATTTTAAGAGCACAGACCTGCGCAAAGGAGGTGCATGTCGAACGCCTTGTAAGAAACACTTTTCCTTTTCAGGAAAAGTAATCGGAAAAGTATCGAAAACGCAATTCTTGTCTTGGTATCGGCATCGAAACAATTTTTGGTATCGTGACAACACTATTTTTGCACACATCTGATCTGACTAGCTACATTAATAATGAGTTTTAAAAGTTGGCCACGATACCAAAATATGACTGCCTCAATTTTGTCACGATACCAAAATTATTTGTCACTTCCTGAGTGGATTTTGGCCAGAATAATCTGCATTTAAGTCTTGAAAGTCTTGCATTTACAGTAATTTATTAGCTTACCACATATCGTGCTTTTTAATTCGAACTGACTGTCTTTGGATTAATTACAAGCTCATGTCTGGTGGAGCGATCTGAGGTTAAGTGCTCAGCTCAAGGGCACAGTGGTGATAATCAGGACTGTGATATTACTATAAGTCCCCAGTTCCTGTCCCACTCCTGCTCAGGGCTAAACCTCTGTGTCCGCGGTTCAGAATCTTAACCATTGGGTGACTATAACCCATGGATTTGCTTGACAGAGAGTTTGACATCTTGAGAACTAAATCATCTTGAGGTGAAACCTCACAGGCAGCTTGAAGGGGCTATTGTTTTTCCTAGGAATACAATGTGATGTAATTAAACTGAAATGGGTTCTGACTTCCTCTCTGTACAACTGCCTCAATTTTCATTTGGTTGGTGTGTGAGTGGGCTGCATAGATTTTTTTAATATATATGCAGCTGTCAAAAAAGTCTCATGGATTTAGGGGAAATGGATTGTCACAATCCCCCCCAAAATTTTATTTTTTCTAGGAGTGGAAAAGAACATTTCTATTATTCATCTATTTATATTTGCCAATTAGAACATCCATCTGGAAAAAAAAAAATGTGTGTGACTTTCAGACACTACTCTTATTTTCTATTCTATTCTATTCTATTCTATTTTATTCTATTATATAAGTCTCATTTGTTAGCGTTAATTAATGCATTGAGCAATATATTTTTACAGCATTTATTAACTGTTGTTAATGTTAGGTAATAAATTTGTTCTTGTTAATGTTAATTCACAGTGCAATAAATATTGTTAACAAACGAAAACCTTGTAACACTGCAAAGTGTTACCAGTTCACCACTTACAAAGCCTTTTTTTTTTTTTTTTACAATGTGTGTTTTTTTATGTGTGTTTTTTTATGTGGAAATATTCATTAAGTGTATTCTTATTAAATAAGATTGTATTTACACCGGTGATTTTTTTTAACACTGCCATTCAAAAGTTTAATTCAGTATTGTTTTAAATATAAATTAATAATTAAATTATGCAAAGATGCATCAATAGAAAACATCAATAGAAAACATCTGATGGGAGAGTTCCCATCAGCCCCGAACTCTCGTTGCATTTCTTTAAATAGTCAAAACCATTTTGACCATTTGCAAGGGACAGTGGAAATTAGCGTTCATGAATTTACACCTTTTGGAAGTAGCGACCACATTCTTTCGTGTGCCAGTTATCCTTAAACTCTTAAGAACTTTATTATCTTTTGATTTACTTCTTTGGGGATGAGGCATCTGTACCAGTCACCCTGAGAGCTTTAAAATGATTCTAAATACAATCCTTAATAATAATCACTCGAATTAAAATCATATATATGCTAATATGAGTTTGAGTGATCTCTGTAAGAGTGGGGGTGAGAGTTCAAATGTTAGTTTGCAAGCAATGTCCTTTGTCTTCGGAAACCACTGGTCAGACATTTTCTCTTTAACCAGTTTTCCAGTCTTACAGAGGTGAAGCTGAATGAAACAGTGTGGTTTTATTGGAGTCGACTGAAGCATCGCCTCTCTCACTCGGCTCGATTCTGACCATCACTGCCTTTATTTTTAATGGCAAGGATTTTGACTTGGCTTTAATACGTAAACACTTCTGTCTGTAAGTCTTCTTAGGACGAGTTTGCCTGAAGAGGGAGAAATTGATTTTCATGGAAGGAGAGGCGTGGAGAGTTTGTTCTCACTGATCAGGAGTCAGTGCTTCAAACTAATGCAGAAGCTATTCTGGGGTCTTACAAAACATTTCATATTGTTTTGTTGATTTGTTGTTGATTTGTTGCTGATTTGCTTTGTACTACCCCTGGTGGAGGTTCAGACTTCACACTCGGTGGTTGCCATTTATCATTTTACCTGGCACATTGTGTGTGTGTGTGTGTGCAGTCTCTCTCACTTGCAAACCTTCCCTGAGCATTTGCAGAATATTTCTAGAAAACAGAATCTTCATTGCAGACAGTGGGAATTATCTGATCTTATAGATCAATTATGTGTTTTTATAATGCTATAGATGAATCCAAGACAAAAACAACATTGCAGTGGCTTATCCAAACTCTATAGGTCTATATCAGCAGATCTTCGCACATATTTTGTGTCAGTTTTCACAGTTTTTTTTTCTATTTTGTCTGGTAATTATTTCCAAGTGTTTCTTAGAAAAAAAAATGTCTTTGTCGCAGTGGCTGATTGGTGAATCACAGTTAAAAATGACAGAGCAGGAAAATGAAGATTAATCAGGCTCCCGACGGCCTACATTCTGTGTCCGCCAGACACGCCACGCTGCTCACAACCAATCAGAACAACGATGACTTTGAAATTTTCCGGACCACCTGTACAGATTTTATTAGCAGCACTTGCTTTGGCTTTTGATTGGCATAATAACCTTCCATGATTCCTCATGTGTTTCATGCATTTTGAGCTAATAATTATGTTGTGGAGACAATATCGCTCAGAGATTTTGCACTTAGATAAAAGATGATATTTTGTTTATGTGCCGATTGCCCAGCTTGGTCCAGATTTCAGCAGATAGAATCGGTCTCTGTACTGTATTGAAACGAAAAGGACAAGTTTGCATGTTGTTTTGCTGAGTAATATTGACTTTGCTGTACGTTTTTCACAGGATTTCAATAGAGCTTGTAACACATTTTGAATTTCTGTCAATCCTGCTTTCTCACATAAGAGTTAAATTCCCTTACGCACCTAGTGCAAATGTTAGTCATGCAAATAAGCATATTTGCTTTTCCGTACTATTGGAATAATTTACCTCATATGAACTCTCATTCCACACAGCTGACTTTTTTCTCTTTCATTCTTGCCTTCCCTCTCCACGTTCTTACCTTTCACTTTATCTTTTCTAAAAAAAAAAGGAAAAAGAAAAAAAGTAAAGCCCAGAGTGCTGCACCCGCTGCATTATCAGGTATCAGAATCGTATCATTGCAGCTAAAGCAGAATTGAATCAGGCTGATGATAGGCAGTAGGTGTATCTCGGCTTTATCAGTTATCTACATTCTCACTCTCACGCTGTGGGACTTGTTTCTATTCATTGGCGTTGCCGGCAGTCATTCTCCCCCAGTCATGCGTATCTGGAAGACATTTTAAGCTGTCAGTTGTAGACAGAAATGCACAGTGCCCGCAAGAAATGGTTGGGAAAGATGCAAATTTCTGAAGTACACAATGACAGAAAAATCACACCAGAAGGAAAGAGGAAAACTATACACACACACACACACACACATACACTCACCTAAAAGGATTATTAGGAACACCTGTTCAATTTCTCATTAATACAATTATCTAATCAACCAATCACATGGCAGTTGCTTCAATGCAATCTCCTGAACTCCAAACTGAATGTCAGAATGTGAAAAAAAGGCGATTTAAGCAATTTTGAGCATGGCATGGTTGTAGGTGCCATTTGTGAAGCCACAACACACACAACCTTGAGGCGGATGGGCTACAACAGCAGAAGACTCCGCTACAAAGATTGGAAAATGTTGCCTGGTCTGAGTCTCGATTTCTGTTGAGACATTCAGATGGTAGAGTCAGAATTTGGCATAAACAGAATGAGAACATGGATCCATCATGCCTTGTTAACACTGTGCAGGCTGGTGGTGGTGGTGTAATGGTGTGGTTGATGTTTTCTTGGCACACTTTAGGCCCCTTAGTGCCAACTGGGCATCGTTTAAATGCCACAGCCTACCTGAGCATTGTTTCTGACCATGTCCATCCCTTTATGGCCACCATGTACCCATCCTCTGATGGCTACTTCCAGCAGGATAATGTACCATGTCACAAAGCTTGAAACCTTTCAAATTGGTTTCTTGAACATGACAATGAGTTCACTGCACTAAAATGGCTCCCACAGTCACCAGATCTCAACCCAATAGAGCATCTTTGGGATGTGGTGGAACGGGAGCTTCGTGCCCTGGATGTGCATCCCACAAATCTCCATCAACTGCAAGATGCTATCCTATCAATATGGGCCAACATTTCGAAAGAATGCCTTCAGCACCTTGTTGAATCAATGCCACGTAGTATTAAGGCAGTTCTGAAGATGAAAGGGGGTCAAACACAGAATTAGTCTGGTGTACCAAATAATCCTTTAGGTGAGTGTTTATACACACACATATAAATTCACACACATATACAATATTTATATATATATATATATATATATATATATATATATATATATATATATATATATATACACACGCACACACACATGTATATATATATATATCCATCCATCCGTCTGTATAAAATATATTTACAAAATAGTATGTCTTCACCGTTAAACACTATATAAAGAGCCCTCAATCTTTCCTGTTACATTCGTATCATGAAAGTGAGATGCTGTAACAATGAAGTTGGAACGAATCAGAGAGAGAATCCACATGCAAGCACTACTTTAATAAAACAGGTAATCCATGGCAAACACGGAACTCAGGACAGGAATATAGGAAACTGCTACAAGCAACAACGACCTATAAACAACAACTGAAGTACAGGGGTTTAAAAACACATGCAAACAAGCTGAACAAGATAACAAGGGGGCGGGGCTAATTGGAAACACCTGGAGAGATTAATAAACATAACGGGGAACTGCTAACATGGGACAAGACAGGGGAACACAGACGTGAATCATGACAGATGCCTTGCATATTTGTACAGCATCTTTATGAGATTTGTTCAAATCGTATTTTCACTCAGCTCATGTATTGTCCAGAGTGCAACCTTCATAGATATGAAGTCCAACCAAAAGTTCACTAAGTTTGGAGAAAAATTAAAAGTTCAAACCTGCCTCTCCGAGGTCATGTGTACTGGACCGCTAGATCACATACAGACAATTTAAGTCTGAGCTGTAGACCAGGGATTTTATTAAAACCATCCATACTGTCTTAAAGTCTATGACCATGTTGTGTGGTTCGGTTTAAATATTGTAGAACATCATGGAGGCTGAAAATGAGCTTGTACCGATTAAACCTCCCATCCAACTATTACCACGGGAACTATAAATAGGTGTCTACAGAAGGGATCCAGATAAAGAGAGGATCATCCTGGATAGCTGTCTCTTGGGAAATTCTGTGGATTGTCATTCCATGCAGCTCTCTTTTACTGAATACTGCAGAGTTTATAGGGAGTGCTGGCTAAACACCCTCAGGTTCTAAGACCAGAATCCTTTGTTTTGAGTCCAGCTGCCTGATGTTTCCGGAGGGGGACTTTCTTCTTTTCATCTTCAAATGAGACCTTGCCAACTCTTTTCTGGTGGCCGTGAACTTCAACACCTCATGCTGGTATTTTTTGTATGTATAGTATTGCAAGTGTGTGAAAAAGTGTGAAAGTGCTGTTGGCTATTTCTTAAAAAAAAAAAAAAAAAAAAAGGGGTTCGGATTGATGGCATTCAAGGTACATTTTCTCAAAAATTGTTTTTAAAAACGTTCACGATAGCTTGCTTGGTGGGTCTCAGTTATTCAAGCTTTTTTTAATCTCTTTTTTAGTTTTCAATATACATGTTAGTGTTTTCCTTGAACAGTATTAAAGTACAGTTCTCTGACCAACCATCCTTTCGTAAACCCTTCCGACTGAATGGATTTTGTCTGGTATATGCCTTGTTTAGGAGATGTTGTTCACTTGGTGCATTTTCAGTGACTTGTCCTTCCTCCAAGGTATATTCAACATCTAGTTTTTCTCTCCTTCATGTCTTTCTACTGTTTTATCCTTTTATGGTGCATTTGCTCTCTGTTCGGCTGTAATGTGACATTCAGTGCACAATATAGACACAGTGAATGTACTCCCACTTAGCAGTATGTCCTTCAAGGTTTATCAAGGAAATTTGTACCAAAACGACAGCATATGTAGCACACGTGTGTACACTGGATTTGATGTTACTTGAGGTTGAATACATATCTCGAGGTAAGACTTGAACGCAAAAACTTGAAAATAAAATACCACTTATTTTTTATATACAGTATATACTGTGGGGGCCATTTTAGTGCAGTGAACTCATTGTCACGTTCAAGAAACCAACTTGAAATAATTTGAGCTTTGTGACATGGTGCATTATGTAGCCATTAGAGGATGGGCATGGTCAGAAACAGAAAAGTTTGGCAAGAAAACATCCCCCACACCATTACACCACCACCACCAGCCTGCACAGTGGTAACAAGGCATGATGGATCCATGTTCTCATTCTGTTTACGCAAATTCTGACTCTACCATCTGAACGTCTCAACAGAAATTGAGACTCATCAGACCAGGCAACATTTTTCCAGTCTTCAAATGTCCAATTTTGGTGAGCTCTTGTAAATTGTAGCCTCTTTTTTCCTATTTGTAGTGGAGATAAGTGGTACCCGGTGGGGTCTTCTGCTGTTGTAGCCCATCCGCCTCAAGGTTGTGCGTGTTGTGGCTTCACTGCATACCTCGGTTGTAACGAGTGGTTATTTCAGTCAAAGTTGCTCTTCTTATCAGCTTGAATCAGTCGGCCCATTCTCCTCTGACCTCTAGCATCAACAAGGTATTTTTGCCCACAGGACTGCCCCATACTGGATGCTGTGACCTAAATTGAGGTCCCAATGATGAATCAAGCTTATAAATCATACAGAATGTTTTTTTTTTTTTTTTAATGTAAAAAAGCAGAAAGTTTTCTGTAATGGTTGGGTTTAGGAGTAGGGTTAGTGTAAGTGGATAGAATATACAGTTTGTACAGTATAAAAACCATTACGTCATTTGAGAGTCCCCACAAAGATAGTGAACCAGACATGTTTGTGTGTATGAGAGGGTATGCATGTGTCTCAAAAAAACACATTTGCTCTATAAAATAAGAAAAATACGGTACCACTTAACAATAAGGTTTAATTAGATAACATTAGTTAAGTTAACATGACCTAAGAATTAACAATAATTCTACAGCATTTATAATTCCTAGTTCATGTTTATTTTAACATTTAATAATAAATTAGAAAAGTTGTATTTGTTAACATTAGTTAATGCATTGTTAAATAACATTAACATATTTTTGTATCTTTATTAACTAACATTAACACATATGTATAAATACTGTAACAAATGTATTGTTCATTGTCCATGTTAGTTTTAACAAATGAGACCTTATTGTAAAGTGTTACCATTATTGGCGATTTGTTTTTTTTTTTTTTTTTATTATTTTCATTCTCAATGTCACATTTTCCAGCACTGTGTCTGGTGAAGCTTCTGGTCTTCGATGTGGAGATACTGCTGTGTGGGACAAAGCAAACGGCTGCGTTTCTCGGGCTTGTCTGTCTCTCGTGTTCTTGAGTGATGGGCCAAAAATGGCAGTTTCTCTTCATACTTCTGCAGGCCATTCATCCACATGACTAGTTAGCTATAGAGGTGGGCTGAGGCCTTCAGACGAATCCTCAGAGGACTGACACAAATAGAATGTTAGTGCATCCACCTTGAAAGCAGTGACAAAAGTGGCAATCACAAGTGGCGCCCCGTACTATTGTACTGCTATTTCAATTCAAACGAGGACCACGGCTCACTCAGGAGACTTGAATGGGGTACAGAAAAGCAAATGCTTTTGCTTCTGCATGGGAATATTTTTGAAGCATCCGTGGGACATCCTGCTTAGGAACCATGTTTAGAGTCTTTCTCATTAGAAATATGACATCTTGTTTAGCAAGAATACTATAATGTACTTCCCCAACATAAGTCAATTCTAGTTTGACTCCACGTCATAATTATTTATAATTTGCTTGTATTTATTTTTATTTAACAGTAATATTTTGAAATATCATTTCAATTTTAAAAGTTTGCTTTCTATATTTCAAAATATCTTAAAACCACATTTTTTTTTTTCTGGCAAAAAACATTTTTCTATTCTAATATGATGATTTGCCGCTCATTGTTGAAAACAGTGTAAAACAAATCTGAATAGCAACCGTATAAATATCTTTACTGTCACTTTTGATCAATTTAATGCATCCTTGCTGAATAAAAGTAATAATTTCTTTAAAAAATAGTACTGACTTGAAACGTTAGTATATAATATTACAAAAGCTTTCTGTTTCAGATAAATGCTGTTCTATGGAAAAAAAAAATATTCTTCTCACATTATCCATTTTGGAGAGCTCAACTCGAAGCAGATCTTGCTGAAGGGTTATGTGAATTCACTATCTTAATACATGATTGTCTGTGTGACAATATTTGTGACTAAATCCCACGGCTAATCCCAATATGTAACTCTCGACACTGCTGTCTGTGTCTGGTTGGGGAAATCATTCCTGTTTCCCCTCTATCTGAAAGCCCAAAACAGAGTGGCCACCATTCATTGCCCCTGGTGTAATGGCCTTCATCAGTCTCCCATCACATAAAGCCTGCCTGTCATTAATCTCACCCTGAGACCACATGGCCGTCTGCCGACAATGATCTGCAAGCACCGAATCCCCAGAGCACAGTCTCAGTGACCTACTCATATCTTAAAAAAGGCATAGCAGTGATATGAAAAATATGGCAGGTGTCATTATATGAAATAGCCTCTCGTTCTCATCGCCAAAACAATAAAAATTGTTGTGCCCTATGTTTGTCACCGGTTTAACCCCTATAAAGGCCATCAGTTTTTTCTAGATTTATTAAGAGAGTTAATACTAGATCTAGAATTTATCAGAATTTAATATTAAAGCACCAAAAAAAGCTCTAAGATGGTGTTTGGTTTTAGTTGTTGTAAGTTGGCAGACTTTTTTATGATGTACGAAATGCCCTTAAAAACATTTAGAGGATTTAGCACGGCAGATTTTATTTTTTTTATCATTAGTTAAACAGCTTTATCGCGATCTCACAAAGTTCGATTATAATCAATGAAGCTGATGCACAATGAATGTCTTATTTACATAACTGCATGCTTTATCTGAATTTATATGCATGCAATTGCGACTATATATCACACAACTGCATTGCAAGTTTATATCATAATACGCAAATTTGATTTAAAAAATACCTGTTGTTAATTCAATGTGGAAAGAGGTTTTTCTTTTTCAGAGTTGGAGCCAAACTCTGCAGGTCAGGAGCTCTCTTGGACCGAACTTGCCTAGCCTTGGCCTAGATGATTTAGATTACTTGAGTTGGTGCTCAACTAGTTTAGCTAGTCATCTAACTGGGTTTCTCTAAAACCAGCATATCAGATTATACCACTATTATATTACATCTCCATGTGACATCGTCATGAAAAGTCTGCAAGATTTTTTTTTTTTTTATATACATTTAAAGAATACATTCCTCCAATACATAAAGTAAAACAAGCTTTATTCAGACAACGTAGCCTTTTTTCTCTCTGAATAAGACTGTTGTGGAAAATATTGGTAATCAATCTATGTATTTTAGAACATGCATGAGTTTAGAAGATATTTCTTCATATAAACGATCTCGCACCAATGTGGCTGACAGTCCATTAGGCTGAAGTGCAAGGGACTGGTGTGACAGAGTCATTAGTTCACTGAATGAGGCCTGATCTCACCCTGTCAATGCTGGATAATGGAGGCTCTGCCTTCCAAGAAGCACCTCTTACTTTTTAGCTCTGAGTGGAAAAATCCATATGCTTTTCCCTCAGCCTTACATTTAAGTGACAGTCAATTCGAGCACAGTGAGGGTGGTCTTTTTAGCATATTGCATTTATAATGGATCCATTGGTTGATATGCATATGTAAATGTGTGCGGCGGCTGTTTGAAATGGATCATTATAAATGTATGCATGCAGTTTGATGTGAAGCATAATACTGCATGATGACATTACAGAGTTCTGTTTGACCTGCTATTGCATAAACATAAATATTTGTATATTTGAAGATTCAAGATTGTTTAAGATAATTATAATCACCTCCAACGCTAAGTTTGTATTAAAATCACAGCTTCTTTTCACATTTTGTAGGACTTTTCAACCAGCCACTATGCAAAGTCGTTATCTTGCAATATTGCTAATCTAATCTGTCACCGGCAGATGCAGAAATTCAGAGCACGCAATCATCTGTCCCACAGCACCCCTGGAGCAGATGAGGTGTGTGAACCGTCCTGCTCAGAGCGGTCAGAGAAGGTGCCCACTGTGGGATTGGAACCATGACCTTCCAATTCACAGTGCAAGGCTTTCACCAATAAGCCCCTTAAAATGTAACTTTTGTACAGAGAATTAACTTTTGCCGCAGCCTCCATCATGCTAATGTCATTATATTGGTGTTTCAGGCTTAGTTTGTGGCTTTCAGCCAGAATAAGGGTAAATCCATACACTTATCTACTAGACGCATATTGGGACATGATGAACGGTGCAGTTTTGGAAGATGGAGGGTGCTGCGTACAGAATTAATGTGCATAATAACATTTTGCAGGACGTTTTTCTGGTAGTTATAAGACGTTTTTGGTATGGAGGGGAAAGCAAGCATTAAGTTGAGGGATATTAGGCCCACAGCACCAATACGTTAAATATGAACAGTAGATTTCGCAACACGTTTAAGGTGTTAAGGCCAAGCATAGAGCGACTATGGGGTTATTTTTAGACCGAAACTTTTTAAAACATCCATTCTATTGTTTGAATGTACACAGTGATTCCCAAGCAAAAACTGCAGAGCATGCATGATTATAGACCGGAGCTTAATCTTGTGGTTTTCAATGGTTCAAATCCTCTGCAAGCTCTCTTGCGCTCCAGCACTCTGCATAGATTAACAGAGTCTGAATGAGCTTTTCCCTTTGAAGAATATCCTGAGAAAGCATTCACTTCACACTTGCAATTGTTGCCCTCCAGATTTGCCAAAAGAGAGCTCTCTTGTTGACTAATTTTCAGAGCCGGGAAATTCACCAGTAAAGGGTCTGATAATCCATTTACTGATATTGACCTTGAGCGTGAAGCCCTCTTAAAGACTAATATGAATTATTGCAGTGTTTTGGCATGCTGACGTGAACGGTTTGGCAATGGTGTTTTGAAAATTCGTTGATGTCATTGATGAAAAACCATGTCAACGCAGCACATTTTGTGCCATTGTTAAGCCTGTATTGACAAATAAACCAAATGCCAGATAGCAAATGACAAATAAAACCATGAAAACAGTGTGTTCCTTTTGAGAACATAGATTTCTGTGCATGCGATTATGGCCTCCGTTTTTGAATATGTAACTCTGACTTTCAATTAGTCCTAACCTTTAGAGCCGTCACTCAAAAGTTTAGAAAAGGGTAAAAAAAAAGATAAGTATATGAACGCCTCTAGGTCTTTTTCTGCAGTTTTAAGAAATGTCCTTTCCTGTGAAGGAGACAAATGTAGTGTCATATCTAGATTCTTCTGAACTGAAAGGTGGCTGTTGCCCAGAATTGCTCTAATTTTTCCTCACGGCTATTTGAAATGGATAAGATGAAAAGCTATTGTCATTTTCTAACTGGTTTTCAATATGTAATAGAAAAGGAAAGAAAAAGGACAGTTATACATATTTATATTACTCGTTGCCTTGTCACATATCTCTTTTGCATTCCAAGGTAGGAAGCGGAAGTGATATTATGTGCATTATGATATTTCTCCTGTAAAGTCTTTAGAATTGAAGGTTAGACCCTGGGTTTGGACTCCAGGGTTGCTTCTAGAAATAAATGATTGTTTTCTTAGCATATAGCTTGACCTTTTCCTACTGTTAAAAAGACATTAAGGAAAGTGTAGCACATAATTGAACATGCTGTCCCAATATGACTTCTTCATTTAAACTATAACACTTTGGGCCCTAACTTGCACCCGGTGCAAATGCGTACACCGACGCATATATCTTTCCTATTTTACACCCGCGCAAAGCGGGCTTTTCCCTCGACAGACGCACGCCGGCAAACTTGAACTTGCGCTTCCTGGGCGGGTTGGCACAAAAAAGGAGGCGTGTTTCGGCGCTAACATTCCTTGGTGCTATTTTGCAGTTCCAGAAGAAAATTGCGCCACTGACCAGAAAAAAAAGACTAGTCTAAAGTCAGTGGGACGTTGCACATACATTCAAATGCTATTTTAAGTGTGCATGCTTGGCCGTAATACAGAGTGTGAACAATGTGCATACACTGTAGATGATTCTCTCATCTCTCATCTACACAGATGCATTTTACTTTTTGAAAATGATACATTATTATAAGAAAAACTATTAAAACCTGAGGGAAATAATTGTTGTGTTCATGGCGATGGGAAAAATAGGCATAAACCTTACACATTTACCCAAATTATCATATATATATATATATATATTAGGGGTGTAACGGTACACAAAAATCACGGTTCGGTACGTACCTCGGTTTTAAAGTCACGGTTCGGTACGTTTTCGATACAGCAAAAAGAAAGAAATGCCAGAGAAATTTCCTATTTGTTTAAAGAAAAAATATTTTTAAATAAGTGTGAGTTTTCCTAGATCTTGAAACTTTCAGGTTTATAAATGGGGGTCATCTTTGAAGGGTGAACAAATAATGTTTTGGTCATCACATTAAAAATAACATTTAAATATATATTTATTTATATAATATTTGAATTTTGAAGTGCTGGTAAAAGATGTGTGAAGTACTTGAAAGCATTTCACCATTCCAGCCAAACTGGTTCCAGTTAGTGTTACTATATTAAATCCATGGTGAATGTTGCTGGTCTGTGGACGTAAAGTTCATTCACGGCACAATGTTTCTCCTGGTTTCCATGACAGCGCTGTTTGATCTAATAGAGATCTGCGGTTAATAACGGAGAAATGTGAATGCATCTCACTAGATCTCGCAGCGATGTTATTACCTCAGTGGCGAATTCAAATGTTTTCTTTACCGGACCTCTTAGCGCGGTGTGGTAACAGTGTCGCTTGGTCGAGATCGGCTCGCGCTGCACAGATGTTGCTAGTCCGAACTGATAAACGATCCGTGAAGCACATAACGAGTAGCGCAGTTTCGTTCTGCATTCATTACGCTTGCCATTTGATGTTGCGCAACGTTGTGTTGGCCGCGTCAGCACGAATTTTGCCGGCAGGAAAAATGGTCCAAGCAATCGTTCGGTTTGTATGCGTACCGAACCGGAAGCTTCGAACCGAAACGGTTCAATACGAATACATGTACCGTTACACCCCTAATATATATGTTTAACCGAAGCTAATTTGGGTGGGTTTTGTCACTTCTCTTTCTTTTACGGCCTTGACGAGAACATCGATCTCTTCGGTTGTGAACCGATTGTGAAGCACGCCAGGTAAATGCGCCGTTATAATAGCATTGCGCCATGGAACAAGCGCACCTCGTTCATCATGTTCTTAAAGGGAATGTGATATATGACACTCTGGTCCATTGGGTTGTTTCCCGTTACGTCCAAACCACACCTATGAATAATAAAGCTCTTTCAGACCAACCCCTTTTAACCCCGGGCGCAAGAGTAATTTATCCTGCTGGTTAAATAGCAACAGCGCCCAAGACCCGCCCACAAAGTTACGTGCGTTTCAGATCGTTAAAATAGTGCCCTTTGACTTTCATTATAGTTCCTCAAAATATATCTGAATCATTTCAAGAGCTGTTAAATTGCATAATGATGTCTTCTTGTGTACGACTGAGGATCTTATTTTTTATATGTAACGTACAGCAAATAATCATGTTTTTTTTCTTCTGTTTGTGTCGTTCAACAGGTGCAATGTTGACAACAAAGTATCACGGGTGGCATGGCTCAACCGAACCACTATCCTCTTCACGGGGAATGAAAAATGGTCGTTGGACCCCCGGGTGGTCCTACTAAACACAGCAGTCACTGAATACAGTATAAAAATCCTAAACGTGAACTTATACGACGAGGGACCGTACGTATGTTCAATCCTCACGAACAAGAAACCAGAATCGACAAAAGTGCACCTCATTGTACAAGGTAAATCTTAAGGGGATCTTTACCATGTCTTATAAAGTGGAATCTTTACATCATGTGAAGGGTGGATGACGAAACCCTGTCGAAAACAAGCTTCGCTTTGGTTTGGGATTTTGTGGACATTTCGGTGTGCAAATAACGGTTGACAAACAATTTTGATTCTCCTTTTCTAGGCTGATGTAATTAAATGAAACTCAGCAGATGTGACTCCTGGTGATGAAATTGGGATTTAATCTGGGTGTAATTTCAAAATCGTTGATGGATATTGATTGAAGACGTGCAGCCCAGAGAGCTCCGGAAAAAAAGAGCAGATGCTTTGTTTTCTCCTCACTAAATCAAGTGTCGATACTCAGACCTTTGTCATGATTTACAGTGCAGTCGATCGCCTTCATATCTGTGAGCAAAAAATGATTAATGTCGCATATGGCCAAATCTATCCCGGCTTGGGGTGCACAATTCTGAATTGTGTAACCATTTTTAGCACATTTCTCAGACCATCTGTGGAGTCAGAAAAAGTGTCAGAATTTCTGTTTCAACGAGGGAAAAAAAAGTGTTTTGGTTAATAAAATGGCGCCTTATCAAATGCTCATTAACCTTTAGTACTTTGCCCTGACACTAATCACCGCAGGCTTAAATAACCGAACCAACAGCTTATTTTTTTCTGATTAGAAACACAAAGCGTAAATTGGAGTTTGACTCACCTGTTCAGTTCCCGCTTAACCTGCGATTCAATTGATTATTAAGTCTTCATCCCAGTTTTAATGAATCAATCATTCGCCTTGCTTGTTTTATCGTGCAGTTCGACACTCTGCATCTACGTGGCACAACATAAACATGCTGGAGTCTGTGTTGTGGCACTCAAAAGTGCACTTAAGATATTGAATTGTTTGCAGCGCTCCTTTTCCCTTGCACCCTATGGTTGCATGCTGAGTGGTCTACAATTTCCGCCTAGTGTTCTTGAGAACGGATCTGAGAGCTTTCTGAACAGATGGGGCCTCGGTGTGTCTTTACTGTAATGCTTTGTCTCAGCTTTGTTAAATCTTGCCGCGCTCAGCTAAAGTCTGCCTACACAAACTGTAGCACGCTGTCTATTCCTGTCATCAAGTGTGGCTCTATTTCTCTTAAACCCTTAGCCTCTGAAGCTTGTTATTGCCTCATCTCTGCTAAAAAATCAAAGTGTGCCTACGGTAGCGTTCTCACGTATCTCGCTTGACATCTGCGTGCTTGTTTTTAAGTGTCCTAACATATTTCACACTTGCTCTCGTTCCGGTTTTAGGTCATTCATTAGCATTTCACGAACGGGACAGTTTTCCATTCGATTGACTGTAGCATATTAGCGCTACATCTATTTATGTGTTTGATGACTGCAGCTGGGGGTATGTGTCTCTGTAAATGGCCTCATCGTCTTCCGCGTCATCGATCGGATGCATCGATCGGATGAAACGCGAGAGGAGATATGCGACGTGTTAGCGTCCAGCGCAATTCGAAACCTGAGGTTTTCCTCTGAGATCCTTATATGAGGTACACAAAGCATTATTCTTATAAAACCACTACATGGAGAAGACAAATGAAGGTCATTATAGTCTAGGAAGGAAAAAATATTCTTATTTTATGTACTTGCATTTAGAGGAACATTGCTGATGAAAAAAAACCAAAAAAAACATAGACTACTGGTTTATTCTTGTTAAAAAAAATAATCTGGCTGGTTATGCTAGTTAAAGGGATACTCCACTTTTTTGGGAAATCGGCTCATTTTACAACCCCCCCAGAGTTAAACAGTTGTGTTTTACCGTTTTGGAATCAATTCAGCCAATTTTCTGATATTTAGAAGAATATCAGTAACCAGACCGTTTCTGGTCTCATTGACTACCATAGTAGGAAAAAAATATACTATGGAAGTCAATGGGACCAGAAACTGTCTGGTTACTGATATTCTTCTAAATATCAGAAAATCTGCTGAATTGATTCGAAAATGGTAAAAGGCCTTTTTCCAAAAAAAAGTGGAAGTATCCCTTTAAGTCTTGTGGGAAAAGCTGGCGGCAAACCATGTATTTTGTAGATTCACTTTAAAGGGATAGTTCACTTTGAAATTAAATTTTGATATGTTTTATCTTACCTCAAGGGCATCCAAGATGTAGGTGTCTTTGTTTCCACAGCATTTTCAATTTTGACATTTTTCTACGTCACGCATTGTTTACACAGAGATTTCGGCAGTTTTACCTTTCACTAAACATATTTAGATGAACGGGAAATCGCAATGGAAGACGATTTCGATATATCTAAATATGTTTAGTGAAAGGTAAAACTTCCGAAATCTCTGTGTAAACAATGCGTGACGTAGACGCGCGAGAGATCACTTCTGGCGTAACGTCTGGAGACAGTTCAGTTCGGTTCAGTTGGAGATCTGATTCAGATCAGTTCGACGGCTGTTAACGAGGTAAAAACTATATAAATACTGTTCGTTTTCTCACACAAACCGCTCGTTTCGTGTCTTAGGCCATCAGTGTGTACTTACATTTACGAGTCATTAAATCATGTTTAATTTGGACTTCCCTGTACATGCTCTTTGAGGTGGTGACCATAGACCTCCATTATATGACTGACAGACCGAAAAATGTCAAAATTGAAAATGCCGTGGAAACAAAGACACCTACATCTTGGATGCCCTTGAGGAAAGCTAAAACATATCAAAAATTAATTTCAAAGTGAACTATACCTTTAAAGTAACATTTCTGAAGAGAAAAGTCATTTTGATAGCATGTAGGTTTGTTGAAACGAAAAGCAATAGCTATTTTAGTTATTACAATTGCGACTCAGCAGAAACAAAATATCCATCGCCATTGTTTTTGGTGAAAAGCGATCGTATATGACTAAATATGATATCCAGCTTTCAGTTTCAACATATTTTTGTAATATAGTAAATCTGTCTGTTTTTATCTCTCAGGCATATGTTTACTGAAGCACAGTGCACAAAAATTCAAAAAGATACAAAAATGCAATATTTGTAGCTTATGAGCCGAGAAATACAGCTCAGTGTAATTTTATTTCAGGAAACTCTGACCCAAACCCTGCACTCAACTAAAGTGTCTTTTAAATGAATATCAAAATGTCTAAGGTAGGGTAAGGTAAACAGGCTAATATGAGATGAGTCCATGATTTGCATATTCATGGTAGGTACAGCACATTAGCTTGTTTCAAGGTCATAGGGTAGTGAGATCTGTAATGGATGAGCTCACAAAATTGTGTTTTGTCTCTCTCAGCTAGCATCAAAAGAACAGGCACACACAGGTGGTGTGTAGACTGAAGCTGGCTAGAATGGGGCTGTTGTAATGAACTCACAGCCAATTTGGCCCTGTATTCTCATTGAAAAATATCTCCAGTGTTTGGTCTATCACTTCTTCACCAGTGTCCTCTAATGATCATTTAAAACAGTATATGCTTTGTTTTAGAACCCAAGTAATCATAATTGTTGTACCGGCCAGTGATATGCAACAATGTACGATTTCATTGTTGCATATCATTTGTGTTTCATAGTGCAGTGTTAAATGGGTGGCCTATATGCAGAATATGAAGTAAAGGTCATCTCCTGATTCTTGAAAGAGAAACGTTTTAGAGCAACCAAGGTCGTGGCAATGATGGTCGTTGATGATGTAAAATGGAGCACTATTGTCCCTGTTGTTATATCAACAAAACCTCTTTGCTTTTTCCCCCGAATAACAATGAAAACAAGTACAGAAACAAAGAAACAGTGAGACGATTCCCAAGACGTCATTGCACAGAGGATTTGTTCAGACAAACAAAAAGCACAGACTTGAGCAAACACATTTGAGTGATGCTTTGATGCCAGATGAAATTATGCCATCTAAACTAATGAGAGAAGTGTTGTTAATTTCAGATTTTTGCAAATATTCTTTTTTTTTCACCTGTCAATCCCAGTTTTCAAGATGTTTCTCCATCTGCTTGAAGTTTGATTTTAATAAACAGAACATGGTATTTTTTCACCAGGGTTGATTGGTCATAACATTTTTTTAAATGGCTTTTTTTTTCATATGCTGAATAATACAAAAATGTGCTAAAAATTAAACATCAGAATTTTTATCACAATTTTTTCATATTTACTTTTCTATTTAATATTGGTAACACTATTACAAAAAGGTTTCATTCATTAACATTAGTTAACTGCATTATTTGCATGAACTAATAGTGATCTGTACTTATACAGCATTTATTAATCTTTGATAATGTTACTTTCAACATTTTCATACATTATTAAAATCAAAAGTTTTATTTTTTAACATTAGTTAATGCACCGTGAACTAACATGAACAAACAATTAACACATTTAGAACGCTTACTAGATAGACCAGGAAACTATAAATCACACCTGAAAATAGACCGCGTTAGCTTCTGATAGGCCGAAACAAGTCGATCACAGGCATGCAGGGAGTATGGCAGGGCGAACCTGCAGGGTGTCTGAAAAAATCCACAGAGGTTTGGAAATTTGAGCCTGGGAAAGAATGGACTTTAGAAATGGAAAATGTATAGAAATCCTGCTAATCAATTAAAGATGAATTCAACAAAGATTAACGTTATATATATATATATTTTTTTTTTATTTTTATTTTTTTTTTTAATGAAATTGAAAAAAAAATTTGAGAATGTATTTTATTAATGCAGATTTTTCCAAAAATTCAATTAAAAAATTAAAACCGTCCTTCACCTTCCTTAGTGTGTTTGCCAAAGTAGAGGATGAGATGCCAGTGCGGGTAAGCAGAGGCATATGTAGGCCATGCGGGAAGTCCAAGACTGTTAGCAAGCGAAGAAACGGTGAGGATAAGAAGCAAAGTGCGACTCAAGTGGGAAAAGGGGAAGGAAAAATTCAGTTCAGAGTTGGTAGTGCATCAAAGGTGATGATCACACTCCATATGTTCTATTAGCTGGAGGTCTTTGCAGGAGGCGAAGAGGATCATCAGAAGTTTAGCTTGTGTAGCGTGGTGGAGGTAAACGGCTGACAAATACCAAATCATATAGTGGTAATTAAGTATGACAAGCTGACTACACCACCCCTTCTCAGAGAAATGGGGAAGTAACTACCCATTGGAAATAGGGCACACAGGTTTGTTACCATGGAGGGCAAAGAGACGTGGATATCAGTACAAAAGTTAGTTTATTAAGTTCACATCAATAAATAAAACTTTCAGGTTACTGCAAGGGAGAATGTCACTCCAATGACTAGTACAGCACCATTTACAGTATCAACACACATAATAAAATACATTTAATTGAGATGGCTGAGGCTTACCTATAGCTAGGTATCTTATCCAAAAGCCACACGCAACTTAATAAATTACAAATTAATCAATATCAAAACAAAAACAGAGTAAAGAAACACACAAACTTGCACACAAAGCCAATAAGTAATATGACTGAAGAGCGAGCCCACGTACGTACACAACTTCAGCACATGCAGCGGTGAACGAATCAAATGGCCGTAGCGTTGAAAACGAACAAAACACAGCAGCATTTTCCTAAAACTTATTTATTTTTTAAAAATGTATTTAAAAATGTATTTTTTTAATTTTCATTTTGTATATTTCCTAAATGGCCTTTATGCAGAAAACGATCAGCCCAACGCCCACGTTAAGACAGAGCATCCTCAAAGGAATCAATATCCTGCTAAAAACATCAGTTGGTTAGTTAAAATATTTAATTAAAAGAATAACACTGTTGTCTTGCTACAGCTGTCTTAAAGTAGAATTAGTGAAGTTTCATAATTGATGAAGTTTGCTTCATTGATTCTGTTAATACTGCGAAGCTGTTATGATTTTTGTTGCATAAAGTGCCATAAAACATAAGTTGGCTTGATTTGAATTGATTTCGGGTGTTCTTTGGGTAGGCAGGGTGCTCACTAGGTTTTGGAGCTCTTGAATGTTCATCCAAATCAAAGCACCTTTGTTGCACCATTTCATTAAAGTCATTCAAACACGTATTACCTGATGAGCAGGATGACATAAAGACTACTATGTGTCACAGGGCAATTTAATTAGATGGCCGCGCAAACAACAAGCTGGATTATAGTCTTTCGTTTGCTCAAGTCTAATGATGTGTCTCTGTTTTAGATTAGTCTCGTACTTTCTCCTTCCACGGGGAGAAGGATAAGACGGCCTCTCAATTCGCTGCACATTTGTGTAATAAGCTTCGCCTCTTGTTACTGGATTGAGGAGTAGCTCTTTGCCTCATTTTAAAGCAGTAATGAGCCATTGAAAAGATTCAGTACGGTTATGAGAATATAAATGGGAGGACAAAACCAGTGCAATTTGCCAGGGTGACACATTAGCAGCAGCTATATCACCAGAGGCAGTGCGGGATCTGCTTTTCACCCACTGAGTTCTGTGGGTGCCCTGCCTTCTGCTTCAGTTATTTTAACCCTCTGCGAGATTGAATATACAAGTGAAAATACAGGGTTTGTGGGAGACTGTGGGAGTTTGGACACATACCACATTCAGAAATGACATTCTGCTATCGTAGCTAAAGTAATACTTTTGAGGCTTGTTATTCCAATCTGCATCTCCATGTTTTGTTTAAACATTCAAACATCTCTAAATATTAGCCACTTGCAGTATAAGCTTTTAACAAGGTTTATGTTGTATATGTTAGGTTTTGGTTCTGTTTGGTGGACATTTGACTGTAGTAGTACTGACAATTAAATCAGTATTGAGTGGTCCGCCAGACCTTTCCTCTCTTATAGGTGGTTCATGGACCAGACTTTATGCCAATAACAAAACACCAGTCTAATGAATAACTGTCGATAATAAGGCACAGTTGATGCTGCTTCATCATCATCGACCTCGAAACATTGTCATTGTGAGTGTTTTGAGTTGTTTCGGCCGCAGCAGTGACAGTCAGATGGGATTGCAGTGCTGTGATTGCTTTTCTCCACAACTGTAATAACTGAAAGCGGCTAAACGAGCTGCTCTCTCCAGAAGCGAGAGACCTGTAGCTTGCTCTGATGGCACAATGTGACTCATTAGTATTGTTATTAGAAAGGAGTGAAGAGGCAATCACTGCACAAAACACACCATAATGTTCACTCAGCATGTGTTATATGAAAACACCCTAGTTGTTTGATTTCCCTATTGAGCTAAGAACAAACCACCAATATTAAAAAATAATAAATAAATCCTTGCAGGCAGACAAGGGTAGTCTTATAATATGTAACGCAAATTGCTTTACATTTTTTTTTTCTTTGTGGACTTTCTAATGGAGCATCTAAAAGACATTTAGATTTTAAAAATAAAATAAAATTACAGTTCTCTTACGAGAGGTTCTCTCGTACTGCGTAATATCTTACGCTAGAAGAAAACTTGCATCTTGCAAGAATCTTGCATTTCCTGAGAGATATATTAAAGCTTTTCTCATGCATAAGAACAAGGTGAATGATATGCTAAATGCTCTAAAACATTACTGACAATATGTAAAACCCACAGGCATCAGCGACTTAACATTGCAATCTTTTAGACATTGAGACATACTGTAGGCTTTTGGTGGTATTTTTGGTAGTCTACAATGATTGACGCTGTCACTCCATAGTGACGGATGGAAAAAAAAAAATTGATGATTGACACCTTTTTGACCAACGAATTCTCCAAGGATATAGGCTGTGTCATTTCTGAATAGGAAGCCATATGGAAATTGATTGCTGCCAGTCTTTATCCTTTAAGAGATCTCAAATGAAAACACAAGCAGTGTCAGTGGCAAAAACTTCATTATAGAGACTTATTAGCAGCTACAAAATATATTTTGAATTTTCTATAGTTTGCTTGTTTGGTAAGGTTTACAGTAATGATACATATGTTATCATCAGTTAACTACAAAAACTAACAGTGAAGCTTTTATGTTAACATAAATGCATTATCAAAATAAAAAGTTAACATTATTGGACCTTAGCTAACAGGAACTATGAACATTTGATGTTGACAAAGATGAATAAATACTGTAACAAAGAAATTGCTCATTGTCAAGTGTACTTAAAAACGCAATAATAAAGAATTGAATTAAACAAATATGACTTCTAGTGACATTTTTAACTTTAATAATCTTTCACTTTCAGAAAGACTTATTGAAAGTGGGTGTGTAAAAATATATCACAATACAAAAATGCAACGATATCGGGGATAGTGACAATATGTATTGTGTATAGTAGTTAACCCAAAATACTATTTCTGTGTGAGGAAAAAATTAAAGTTTTCAGAATTGTACTGTCAGTACCACATTAAACTGATATATATAATGTTGAATATAATGTATAATAATGCAATGGGGGAATATTTTTGGGTCCTGATAATGTTACCAGTAAAAAGTAACTATTATTTTAAATATATCTAGTCAGTGACACAGTGCAAGCATATTCGTCTGGAATAATTCAGTATTTTCAGTTTCAGAATCATGAATATTTTTATTCTGGTGTCATCATTGTCCTGTGAATTGGGTTACCAGCACCCACAATGTACCAAATTTAGCATTCCAATCAACTGTACATTTGTTGTTAACCTTTGACCATGTGTCTTGGAGTATCGCAACAATATTGTGATATGTATCGATTCGTGTCATGAGGGTATCGTTACACCCCTAACTGGAAGATAATATTGTTTTCATTTTATTTCATTTTAATGCAAATCTCAAACTGTGGAACTATTGTTCTATGCATTTTTGTCTTTCATAAGCTTACTACATAAATGTATTTGTTTGTAACACTATTGTGAAGGCTGCTGCTTTTCTAGTCCCGTGTGTCTGTTTTCTATGTAGTATGCTTTAGTTTTCAGCATTGCATCAGGAGGCAGCTCTTTTTCTCATTTTAAAGAGCAGTAATGAGCCATTGGAAAGATTCAGTAGGGTTATGAGAATATAAATGTAGACCCGAAGCCAGTGCAATTTGCCCGCGTGGAACATTAGCCGCAGCTATATCACCAGAGGCAGCTTAAGAATTAGTTTTTCTCCCACTGATTTCTGTGGGTTTCCTGCCTTGTGCAGTTATTTTAGTCCAATGCATGTCCAATTATAAATACAGGTATTGCTCAGAGATGGAGGGAATTTGGACAGTAGAAGATACTCCATCATGAACTTGAGGGATGGCTGAGCCTTGTCATTTGGCAGAGAAGGGATAGATTGATTTTCAACAGTTTACCACAAACACACACAGTCATGGGGAGAGGTAACTTGAGTTATATAACTCGGCGTGTGTGTCTGTTTGGAAAATGTTAGCATAGTCTTTTTCCTGTTCATGCACTGAACTCTGTCCTCTCTCATTTTTGAGAAGCTCAAACTGGCCTGTTTGAAACAGTGGCCTGAATTTGGGATTCATGGTTAGAAAGCCGAAGCCATCCATTATAGATTGAGATACAAGGATGAAACAATACCTTTGATGTAAGGGAGGGAAGTGGTGAGAACACAAGGAATGTGGGTTGGGGAAAAGCACAGTGACTCAAAGAAAGTGCTCGTCACAAGATGAAATATTCACCAGAGAGAAGCGAAGGGCTTTCTTACACATCTTTTACTGTGATTGTGGTCTCTGGAATATTGCAGAGGTATGGTCAATGTGGTTACCCTCACTATAAACAAACACATACGCACATATTGTACAACTGTTGGGGTTTAACTTTTCAGCGGAGCTTAAATCAAAACAAATCCCTGTTTGCTTTTTACTACTGTAATATCCAAGCACAAAATTTTTATTTAATATTCCCTTTCATTCGGGAACTCTTACGTCTCGTCGGAGGAGTTTCCATCGAATTGGGATCATGCTAGGGAGACCAATTGCCTTTGAGTGAATTAAAACGAGCCAATGAACATTGGCATTCAGGACTTGCATTCCTCTCTGTGTTGGTGTGACGGCGCTTCAGCGATCTTCGCAATCTCTCGAGTACCAGCTGTTTTTTCATGCGATCTGCCTTCTTTTCAAAGAGTTGTTGTCAAAGCTGGTATTCAGTTGAGTATTCTGGTATTCGGTTGAGATTATTTAGTGAAGTTGTACATAGTTTATCACTATGCTTAATGCTGTCAACCTGGGACCTCACTCGTATGAATTTGTTCAGGGTTAGAGGTCATTCGTTTGAATTTATACGAACTTGGTAAAATATGTACGAATTAGCAAAAATCTTACAAATTTTTATGATTGAGGTTGTATATATAAACGATATATATATATATATATATATATATATATATATATATATTTTATTTTTTTATTTTTTTATTTTACAGTTTCAACAATGTTGTATAGAAAAATAGAATATACTGTATTGTATACGGATGGGCAACGATTAATCCAAAATAAAAGTTTGCGTTTACATGATATATTTATGTGTAGTGTGTATAATTAATTTGTATATATAAATACCCACACATGCATGTATATATTTAAGAAAAATGTGTTATTAATATGTCAAATGTTTATATTTATATGTAATATTACTTATGTATAAATATATATAAATTATATACATGCAAATATTTCTTAAATATAAAAATGTGTGTGTGTATTTATATATACAAATTAATTATTCACACTACATACACATATATTATGTAAACACAAAATATTATTTTGGATGCGATTAATTGCGATTAATCATTGCCCATCCCTAGTATTGTATATTGTATTATATATATATTGTTGTATACAATTTGTATTTGTATATTTTTGCCAGGTTTGATCCTTCGACCTTGTGCCAAACACACAAACACACAAACTCACCAAAGCTGTAGTACTCATGAAACTTGGTCTTTTGAAGTATTTTCAATTTTATTACAGGCAGGAAATGATTTTTCTGCAGTAAAAATTTAATTAGTCCCATCAGGACTTTCCTCCTGCTGTTATGATTTGATAGATAAGACACAATTGTGTCATACACTGGTGGCTTATGTGGTTAAATGGATTTATTTAAAACAAAATTAATTTATGTTTTCCATTACGCATTTGTATGAATCATTGCCATTAATATGCTAAATATTTAATGTCATGTGAGCAAATCAGCAGAAAAATTGCAAGAACTTACTGGAAGTCTCGGACCTCGGTATCTGTATTAGCAGATGTGTTGTGCTCGCAGTCCAGGCCTCATTTTGCAGGTCATTTATTCAGTCATATTGGACTGTGTATGTGCATGGTTGGTGTACATGCGTGTGTGTATTTATGCGTGCACGACATCCCTTAAAAAAATTCTGGATGCTTCACTAAAACTTTAGTAAACTGAATATAACATAAAATATTTACTTTTCCAGCAAACATAGATAGCAGGCGCTCCCATGTGAGGCAGGCCTGATAGGACGCCAACTAAATAATATCTCTCTGAAATACTGGCTGGCTGGTTTATTCAGACTAAAACATGGAACACATTCAAAGAAACTGACAGACTGTCTGGGTACCACTTCCAGTTTCAGTCAAGTTATAAACAACATTACCTTAACAGACCATGACCTGCTCATCTCATCACGTCAATCAAGCGACAGCATGTAATACTGAGACACTAATGCGTTGTTCTAATGAAGATTTATCTAAGTTTAAAGAAACATTTGATTGACAATATCAAGTAAGAATTGTACAATCAATTAAATTACTGTAAGGTTCTAAAATGGGAAGGATTTCAAAACTCAAAGTGGAGTAACACTTTACATCAAATCAATGTCAAATCAATGTCATATATCATACACCAGTCTCTATGGATAGGAGAAAATTTTATATATATATATATATATATATACTTTTTAATACTTTTTGGATCAAATAAAAGCAGGTGAGCATAAAGCTGTGAACACACTACATGACTGCCAGGCTGATTATGAATTATGATCAAACTGGACCGTTGTATTATTGTTGCATTATTGTTTATTTTTCTGTTGCTTTTTACATTGCTTGTATTTTGTTTGTTTTTCTTTTTAAAATCATACAACCCAATAAAATATGAATAACAGCATGCCGTGGATTATTGTTGCAAGTCTTTTGGATAAGAATTTTCTAGGGAACACAGAAAACATGTAACTTGCATCTGCTCTGCTGCTTGCAAGTTGCATAAGTGAACACAGTTCAGCCTTACACAATTATTAAATAGGACGGAATAGTGAAATACACTCCTGATCAAAGTGACTTATACAACAATAAATCGAAAACATCCTCTGGGTACTGATGATGTCATGATTTCTTTGCTCATTGATGATCACTTTTTAAGTTTTATCAAATGTGTGATTACAATGTTGCTATATTTTCTTTTGCAGTTCCTGCCAGGATTGTAAACGTATCCACAGATGTTTCAGTGAACGAGGGCAGTAATGTGAGCCTTGTGTGTCTGGCCATCGGAAGACCTGAACCCACCATTTTGTGGAAATTCCGTTCTTCAAAAGGTAATGTTTGACTTTAAATGAACTTATAAAGACTAATCCTGCTTATTTTATTTTCAAAAGTCTTTCTTCATGTTGCAGTGTTATTTTAGTTGAAGAAAGTAAAACTAGGGCAATGTTTTTGAAGGGGTTTTGGATCTGGCATCAAATAATGTCAAGCAGTCTCAGCACAGCTGAGTAAATCCCTCACGTTTACTATGTATTCATGTCTTCCTCCACTACCCGACTTCCAGGACACTGGCTGCATTTTAATTCATCTGTTATAATGGAAACCATAGCAGTACACGTGTCAGGCAAGAAAAGAAAAGATTCAGCCCGCAAAATCACTTTGCAGAGAAAGCAATATAAAAGTCTGTGCACGGGGTGTCATTTAATGTCAGCCAGCGTGCAGGAATAAGACGTTATCTGCGTTGACATTTAAGTGTAAGGCCCAATGAAAGAAATAAGACGTGAGGGATGTTTCCTTCTCTTTTCTGTCAACTTTTACAGCTGAAGTGAAAAACTGAATATTCATTTTTCTGGATTGTTGAGCGGCTCTGTTGACTTAGCTAAATGTTGATCTGCGTCAATCACAGAATCCCAAAGATAAACTGAGATTTGACTATCTAAATAAAAATAATCTCTTCATTCCATGAATTGCACAATGGATCATTTGAGATTGAGACCGTTTTCTGCAGCCACTGATCTAGAGTCAGCTTTTTCCATCCAATTTATAGTTAAGGTTAGGATTTGGGTAAGACAGACTGGTCCTAGACCAGCAGTTATACACTCTTAAAAATTCTATGGAGAACCTTTGGAATCTTTCGACTGCACACAAAGAAAATAATGGTTCTTTTAAGAACTTCTAGGAACCAAAAATGTTTTTTCACTGGTATCACTGAAAATATAATCATCAGGGATTTGAATCCAGACCACCATAAACATTTTATATCACTGATGATTTTTTAACTCCTTGTGCAATTTAAATGTTCTGCCTTTTCAATGTAAAACATCTAATGCATATCAAGGTACTGTGAAAATCAATACATATCATTGATATTATACAGGAGACAATAGTTTGTATTATGTGGATATATCACTCATATTGTGATGGGTCGGCCCAGAGATGTATTCTCAGTGCATCAGTGGAAAGACTAGAACAATCCTAACAGACACATTAGTACTAGAATTATCTCGAGGGTCAGTGCAAAGCAAAACACAATAAATCACGACTTGAAATGTGAAATGCGCTCGTTGTATGTGCGTAGCTTGCATATTATTTTGAACAGCTGAGAACAAAAATGTGTAAAGGAGTCAAAACAGGATCAGGAATCCCTAAGTCATACACACAAACGAACTGATCTAAAGCCTGTACCGCACTGTGATGGGTAATATCGTGACAATGACGATAAAAAAACAACATAATTTCGGGTTTGTATGTGTTTAAAGAGATACACACATTTGTTTTGCTTAACCTATTTATGTACAATTTAATTCTAAAACACATTTTAAGATCACACTTCATACAAACCATAGTTCAAAATGATAGCATTTATCTGAAATAGAAAGCTTTTGTAACATACACTACATTTGAAAGAAATTAAAGAAAGCAATAGCCTACTTTTTTCAGCAAGGATGAATTCAAGTTTTCAAAAGTGACATTAAAGTTTATAATGTTAAAAAAGCTTTTTTATTTTGGATAAATCTACTTTGAACCTTCTATCCATCAAAGAATCCTGAAAAAAAATATGTTTCTTGGTCAGCAAATCACATCAGCGTATTATTCTCTCAGGAAGATTTAATTTTCTTGCGTGGATGGATGTTGGATTTCAGAACGATAATCACGTATAGTATGAATTCACCAAAACTGATTTGTCAATGATTCAAAAAACAATGATTTGTCCCCAAAAAATAATTAATTACCAATTTAGAGTTTGTTATTTATATGGTCTGATGCTTGTGAGTGTGGCTGTGATTAATTGGATGATGACCGTGATCATTCTCAAGTGTCGTGTTGCTGTTGTATCAGTCAGTGGTTAGATCCACGTAGCAGTCTATTTAATCGGGACAAGTGAGGTCCCGGATGGGACAAATAAATTAGGCCCAAAATACGGGACGTCCCGGCTAATTCCGGACAGTTGGCAACCCTATTGGTCCATGTTGCATATTATGCAAATCACACCAAAGTTTGTTTGGAAGCGGACCGAGACCCACCTTTTCAGAGGTCTCAGTCCATTTGTTTGGGGCGCACCAGGGTGCGGATGACAGCGTTCACACTTATTCAAATAAACCACACTAACAGAGCAACCACAGCAGGGTTAATTTTAATCAAAGCAAACATGCCAAGTGTGAACTCACACTTGTAAGATAATTATAATTACTTTGGAGAACCAAAAATGGTTGTTCTATGGCATCGCTTTATTTTTAAGAGTGAAAAGCCATTGGGATCATTCCATGGATCTTAAAGGTCCATGGAACCCTAAATGTCAATTTTGACAGAATGAATTGTGAATAATTTGATTGATTAATAAATAAAATTGACATTTAGAAGGTCTTTATCATTTACAGCAGAATAAACAAGAGCCTGGCTACGGCATGAGCACGTGCGCTGTTTTCTGAACAGCTTTGAAAGGCAGAAAAGAATAAATCAGTTTTAATGTCAAATTCGATAAATGTTTTAATTGCATTAAATACACGTAATGGTTTAACACTTATTTAACTAATCTCATAAATTAGCATTTAAATAGGAAATGTTGCCATAACACATATTGCATATTTCATCATTTTTGTGGGCCATTTAATTCTTAGTTTGAACTGATTCCATAACCTGTTATGTTGGCAAGAGAAATTCAACCACTGAAAATTGCTATTGACAAACATTGGCATGAAAGATGTCAGTGCATGAAAGGCAGTTGCATTCTTTTTTGGAAACAGAAAATGCATTTAGAAAAGTGCTTATCAAATTGTTTGAAGAATGTCTTTGAGTGCACTGCACTGACTTTGACGATAACAGATTTTTTTTTTCCTCAACGTGCAGTGGAAAGTTCAAGGCCTTTAATTTGGCATTGTCACGATTTGATTGGCATGCTGGTAGCACCGCGGTCTGATATTGTACTATTCTTGTTGAATGGCAATCATACTCTTATTGCAGTGCATACCATTTGCAGAGGTAGAGCTGTCACGGGCAACAAAGAAAGCATTGTATGAAAAAGTAGGGATGTGAAAATGTCGCTGTTATTTCTCTACTGTTCTTGTGCGATGAGCGTACGGATATATCATCACCTAGATGAGTAAACTTGTCTCGTAATACTCTGTAGCAGGGTGTCTGAATGCATGCATGCCATGCATTTGCACAAGAGCAATATTTTTACAGCTTTAATGATAATTGAATTAGACGGATCTGCAGTTACATGATGCAGCAATGAAAATTGTGTTTTCAAGTGGCCAGCTGTTGTAGTTGTTTTCCGGTTCTTCATTTGCAGCATATGGCAGACAGGATTTGTCCCCTACAGATGACATTGCACCATTTGGCACTTTAGAAAATGGATTTGCACTCATCATGCGCAGTTTGTGAGCACCCACAGGCTGCCGGTGTCCGTGGGAATATCCCACTCTAATGGGTTTAATACTGAGGGCTTCTGTTTAACTTCTCACACAGAACTCTAGAAAACCAGTGAGCTCTTTGAAGGAAATGTACAATTTTAGACAGTTGCACATGTGTGATTAATATAAGTGCTGAATGATTTGTGTTTTATTGATGTTTAGAATTTGTACAACAGCATTTACAGGCATAAACAAGGTCTGCAGCTGCACGGAATAAGCTTATATTTTTTTACCTTAAGGCTAAAGTTTGAAATGCTGACAACATGAACTTGCTTTTCATGCCCACTTGAACATTAGTTGATCAGTCTGGAATGTTGTTTCTGCCTAAGAAAGAGTAAGAAAATAAAATGTTAATTACTTCAAATCTCACAAATCTGAATTTATATATCACAGTTGTGACTTTATATCTAAAAAATGTGACTTTGTCTCATTGTTGCAACTTAATATCTTACTATTATGATTTTATATCTAACAGATGCAACTTTATTTCTTTCAATTCTGGGCTGGTATACCTAGAAATGGTATACCTTCAGTTAAGTTATACCTTAAGAGTCTTAAGAGACAATGCTATCGGGAAACTCAGCCCTGATTTTATATCTAACAAATGCAACTTTATTTCTTACAATTATGATTTTATATGTTATGTCACAAAAGCAGTGTTGTAGTCGAGACCACCTCACTCGAGTCCGAGTCGACACCGAGACCAGAGAGAGTCGAGTCCGAGTCAAGACCGAGTCCATAGAGTGTCGAGTCCGAGTTGAGTCCGAGACCAGAGACGTTCGAGTCCGAGTCGAGACTGAGACCAGTGAGGGTTGATTACCTAATTTACTTTTATTTACTTAGAGAAATCCTTTTTTTTTTTTTTTTTTTTTTTTTCCTGAATTTACTTAGAGTTTAAAAAATATGATCAGTTTAGGGTAAAAAGGCCACATAGTAGGTGGTGTTAAAAGTAATTTTATTACAATTTGTCATGCGCAGTTGCGCACTAGAAAATCACCAATCACTGGGCGTGTCAATCAATTTAAAGAAATATTTTATTAACATACATTAATAATCATGAACAATATTTTTAATTGAACTCGAGTGGACTCGGGAATAATTCCGAGTCCTAAAAAAAAAAAATGTTCGAGTAGGAGTCAATTCCGAGTCCAAATGGACACGAGTCCATGACAAGACCAAGACCATTAAAATATGGTCTCAAGACCGAGTCCGAGAAGAGTCCGAGTCTCGAGTACTACAACACTGCACAAAAGCGACTTGATATCTCACAAGTGTGACTAAATCTCACATTTTCAACTTTATATCTCACAACTTTTGACTTTATATCTTACATTCTAAAAAATGCTGGGTTGTTTTTAACAAAACTTTGGGTCAAATATGGACAAACCCAGCCATTGGGGATACATTTTTACATTGCATTTTTAAACCACCGTTTGGGTTGGTCCATATTTGACCCAAAGTTGGGTTAAAACAACCCAGCATTTTTAGAGTGTACTTTATATACAGCTGTTACTTTATATCTCGCAAATGTGATTACGTCTCAATTGCAACATATGTCACAAATCTAACCTTACATAATCACATCCTCACTTTTTATGTTAAACAAATATTTTCTCTTAGATGTTCTATCTCTGTTTTTGCATGGGTAAGATTGAAAGCATAAAATCCATTCCTCATGAACAATGGCTTTTTGTGGTTTCAACCTTATTTCAATGAGTAATCATCTTACCCTTACATATTGGGTTGAAATTTTTTTATTGCAGTTCTTGTATCACATATATTTATTGAACCAAATACTATTAGAGTATTCTTCATGCTGATTTTCATAGATTTTCCACCAGCATTGTTGGATTGCCCTTTTAAACATGTTACATTGTTTTCTCACGCCTTGAGGAGGAAGGGGGGTCTCATTATTTTATAGCCGCAAAAGAAGGTGCTTCATTTTGCTTTTCCTTGCGTGTGTTGCATCCAAATATTCAGCAAGAAACTAGCCACGTGTCAGTGACCATGTCAAAGAAGGCTTGTTGTCTGCAGATGAGGTTGTCTGAGGTAATGCAGGCTTAGCTCTGCTTCCTAGCGGCCACGCGTAATGGCTCGGAGAAAAATGAGAAGCCGGTGCCTGAAGAGGAAATGGGGGTCAAGGGGAGAAAATTAGCTTACACGCAGTGCCAATGTTTCTCAAAGGCACGTCAAACCAGCGACCGTTTTTCAGCTAAGAAGCGGACAGGTGTGCGAGACCTCCACTCCACGCTCTCTGTGCTCGGCCACCTAAATCACCAACCCAACAAACTGGGCTCATTCCACCTGAACTTTGATCGTTAATAATTCAGAGGTGGTGAAACGGCCGCTGCCTGTGTCTGGAGTATATTTTGCGTGGAGGCGATGGAATCTCATTTTGCCTGACATGATTGGTCTCGGTGGGTTTCTCCGTGTGGCAGCCCCCCTGCGAAGCAGTTGGATGAAGCGTCAGCCGGGAAACTCGGCAGTGCGAGTGCTTCATAACAGCTTAATAATGTGTCATTGTGCTCCTATGAGTCCGACTCTGACTAATTTTTAAACATAGCTAATTCATCATTGCGGGTCCTTTTGTTAAAATCCCTTCACAGGCTTTTGATTCTGACACTGCAACAAACAGAATAGTTTCTGTGGCAAGATATGAGGCTCGTCAATCTGTTTTTCTGCCTACTACAAGCTGAGAGAGATTAGCGACTTTTAATGGGAGAAACATTACAGTTTTACCTCAAATGAGTATTGTTGACAGATTTTTTTTAATGCACAGCCATTATTGCTTGCAGAAACCTAAAACAACATCTATTCAAAATCAGATCAGTTCGTAGTGTTTGTAATTTCAAATCACGCAATGTCATATAGAGCACAATGACAAGAGATGTTTTAATTTACCAGGAAACTCTGTTTGAGCTCTGCGTACAGCTTTTGTGTGGAAAGTGATCCCGGGGTATCTGAAAATCAGTGTGTGACAAATATAATTGCAGCAAATTATGCTTTCTTAGTCGTTAAATGTCTTTTTACTGTAATTGTATTTCAAGAGATGCCCTGTTGTACATTTAAAGACACATTATATATTTATTTAAACATACAGGTGTAACTCGAAAAATTGGAATATCGTGCAGGACTTTTATTTCAGTAATTCAACTTAAAAGGTGAAACTAATGTAATATAGACTCATTACATGCAAAGTGAGATATTTCAAGCCTTTATTTGTTGTAATTTTTATGATTATGGCTTACAGCTATGAAAACCTTTTCACAATACTTAAATTTTGAATTTGGGGTTTTCATAAGCTGTAAGCCATAATCATCTTTCATAAGGCTTGAAATATCTCACTTTGCATATAATTTCTATGTAATATATTATTTTCACCTTTTAGGTTGAATTACTGAAATAAATTAACTTTTGCACAATATTCAAATTTTTCAAGTTTCACCTGTGGATATATATGTGGAGATATATATATTATATTAAAAAAAAATCTGTTTATCTTTTGCAAGACATTTTGTCGATAAACATTTTGTCGAATTTTATTACAGTTACACTCTGCTGGAATGTACATTAAACCTCAGATATCTTCTACGTAGCAGGTTTGTGTTAAATATAGACAGATAAATTGCTTGTCACAGGAAATGTGTCACATTACACCTGGAAAAAAACTTTCCTAAAGAAAACTACAAGCCAAAATAGTAACATCTGTGTTTATTCTTTGAGTTGCTTATCAAAATAAGACATTAATTGTTGAATGCAGTGAAGGATTTAGCATTTTCCACCAGATTTTTTTTTTTTTTTTAAGTTTAAATGTCAAATTTAATGTAAACCTTGCTACTATTTTGTTTCTAATAGCATGACTTGATCAAATGCTTAGTCAGGTTTCTGGTCCACATTGCAGCTTATTCTAGCCAAGCGCCTTCTATTCAGACTGCAGGAGGCCATTTGACCTACATGTACAGTAACCAAGCACAGTTAAGTTATTTTCCTGAAGGTTTAGGGATGGATACTTCTGAAACTCAGAGGACAAACACCCGAAATGCTCCCATGTAAATGTCATGTTTACACATTGAAGCATTCATGCACTACATACTATTCATACTTTTTTCTCCCAGCTCCCTCTGCCCTTTGAGTCACCCCGTGCTTGTTTTAATTAGACTTTGAGGAAGCAAAGCTGCTTATTGATTGGTCATTGTTTTCGGGAAAGGTCATACATCTAAATTAGAGTGGATGTGAGAGCTGATGTCAGATCTCAGATTAAGTTTTGATGCTAACAGGGGGAGTAGTCAGGGATGAGTCAGAGAAGTGTAGGTTGATCAATGTGGCGGCACCAAAGCCCATCATTAAAGGCAGAGGAGGCTGAAATAAATGACTGCATGATTTGAGGTGTTGGAGGCCTCTCAGGGAGAGCTGCGAGATTGAGAGGTTGCAGTCATTTTGTCCTCCGATGTCATTTCACACTGCTCAGTGAAACACGTTGCAGGCCACTGTTGACCATATGAGCCATATTGCAGCTTGTACAGTCTGTCCGTCTATCTATATCTATCTAATAATAACACCACACAATCAATGCTCTCTGTGATCGCTTTAATCTGCATGCATATACACAATTCAATATATACAGTCTATATAACACTTCAGTAGGAGTCTATGGCAGATACCATTGATTTTAATGGAGTTAAGATCAATTATCATTGGACAAGAGGCTCTGATCTTTGGATCTCACATAGACACCTTTCTTCACCAAGTATTAATATGGTAAATGGACTGCATTTATATAGCTCTTTCACAGACCCAATGGCCACCAAAGCGCCTTACATTTTGCCTCACATTCACCCTATAGCTGGGGTTAGGTGTCTTGCTCATGGACACTTGGTCAGGTGGAACCGGGGATTGAACGACCAACCTTCCAGTTTGTATACAACCTACTTGAACCACTCAGCCCAATATCTATAGAAAACATGTCTCTGCCAACACTTTTTCAAAACTCCAAAAACATACTTACAATTCACAACTTTTATTCCTTTTCACTTTGATTACAAATTATGATTACAGAGGCAGAATATCAATTAATAAAGAGATTTCCATGCAGTTCTTTGCACAAGATTGTGTCATCAAAACACTTCCATTGCGTATGATTTTAATCTAAAACATTTTGATTCACATTTCCATATAGGGCTTTTAATACTTGAAATGTATTTCCAGACTGTGCTGGAAATACAAAGTTCTGTCATGAAACTGTAGATGTCACAGGCTGATAGGTCCATAACTTAGTCTGCTTGCAATCTCATCATTTTCCATTGGGCACAGTGGATTGGTTCCTACTGAATCATTTCCATGTCAAACACTTCAAAGGTTTTCATGAAATCGTAACATTGGCTCGACCAATGGCTTGAGTTTGGGACTGGACTACCTGTTGCCTGACCAATGCCAGAAAGGGATGTTTTTTTAGGTTGTTACAAGACATTAAATCTTTTTTTTGTTTGTTTTTATTTAATTATCTTTGCCATTTTTGCCATTCTTTTTTGTTTAGTGCTAGTGGTACATAAAGTATACACTTCATCTTTTATGAATTGAATTGATTAGTGATCATTTACAAAGCAACATTGTAAACACAAAATACTGTAAAAAAGGATCTTCATACATATTTTGCAACAGACAAGAGAGTTATGTAAAAGAACACCAGCAGCAGCACTACTATTACACAATCTCCCCCACACTTTCCACACAACTCCCTCTTTCATCTAGTTACCTGTGAAATGGCTAAACTGAGCATCATATTGGTTAAGCAGAAGAACAGCTTTGCTTCAAGAGAATTTGATAACTATCAGATGGAGGTGAAGGCGTTTTCTTGGGTTTGCGTCATAATTATTGTAGTTTCTTTTGGCACCATTGCTCCAGGCGCAAAGTGACCTCCGGTGAGCGGCCCCAGGATAATTGTGTAGTTATTTTGTGGTAATTAGGGCATTGTAAAATAAAGCGTTATCATTTTTCCTCATAACCTTTCTTTCTGCTCTGCTGAGAAGGTGTGATTGTATCACCATACATCAAATTAAACTGTCCCCATTCTGTCTGTGTCTAGAAAGCCCAGCCAGGAAAGTGGAAGTAGTTTCCAGGCTCAAAAAAACATTTTCCTATGTAGCCTTTTTTTTTTCCACTTTAAAACCGGATGTGGGTCAAAAGCGTGTATGAAACCAAGCAGATGTAGTCTTTAAAGTAGAGGCACTAGAAGGAGCAGAAGAGGCTTGTTTACCTGTGTCTGTGTGTGTGCGTGTGGGTGGTTTTGTGCATGTTCATGTATGCATTTACTCTCATATATGAGTGGGTTATATGTGGGCCAGGCAGTGGTACAGCTCTAATCTCAAGTACTGTTTTTTCACAGTTGTCATATTGTTTCTGTATCACATTATCTGTCCTTTTTCAGTCTAGCTTTATTCTCTTACAGGCTCATTAAGTAAACAATCCCTTTACAGCTACAACTACGAATTCAATGAGATTTCATTTAAGCGCTTTAACGGCACGTTTCTGCCTACCAGGTACAACTGCTGTAGCAAATTGGTTTAAAGAGAAATCATTTGGATTACTTTTATATCTCCATAATTCTCACTGTGTTCTTACAGGGCTTTGTATTTACCAAAGAGATTTAGCATAATACGGCCTCATTTTACGTCACAACACTGGAAATACAGAAAACAACCAAATGTAAATTTCACTGGTCCATTGGTAACTTAGATAGATAAAATATAAATGTTTCCAAATGTAAGCAAACATAGAGCATAAATGTCTTCAAACCTTAATCGTTGGATCTTAATAACTATAAGGTTTAAATCTAAAGCCTTTTTTTTCTCTAGCAGTGGTTTTGTGGATAATTTTGTGAATTCCATCATCCAAAATAAAATAGCAGTATCATCAGTTTTGCTTCAGCTCTTGGGTAAACAAGTGAACCGCATAACTAACACTGGCAGACATACAGAAAAGAGAAAGTCATATAATTAAAGTAGATTGTAACCAATCTTTGTTTTTCCTTTTCTCATAAAAAGTTTGGTCTGGTGAATTCATATTTTGAATTTATATACTGTATATAAAACCTCAGTTTACAATATAATAAAACTCAGTGAGACAACATGCCCTCTGTCCTAGAGGCTATTGTTCAGTGAACTGTATATTTTTTTCTTGGGCAATAATGGTGTAAATATTCAGGGTTTTTTTTTCTCTTTTAGCCAATACTTTAAAATATATGCCTATAGAAATGAATAGGCATATACTTTAAAGATGACATGTCTGTACTTTATATTAAAAAATCTAGCGCTAAACAGTTTCATTAAAAATAGTTATTACCCCACCACGTGCGAGACGTCATACTTTGCGATAGGTTTCGGGAAACAATCATGACTAGCTAGTTGATTTCTCGATGCATCGTACTATGGTAGTGAAGCAGCGAACTACATAGTTGTATGGGACACGCACCCCTGAACGGGCCAATAGAAGAAAATGAGCATTGATATATTGAAGGGCACATAAACATGACATTTATTATAATGTGTTTATGTGAAGATTGTTTAAATTCATTAAAATTAAAAGTTAAAACGTAACATATCATAGAAACTCTCATGACGAGGAATACTTCAAGTAGACAGGCTTTAATATCAAATACTATAAACAGGATAAACGCAGGTGAAAAAACACATATACATTGACGAGAACTGACGAAGACTGGGGGTAAACACAGGGGCTAAATACAAGGAGCTAACAAAGGAGCTTGATGAAATAATTAATGAACAAAGGTGGAGACGAATTAACTAATCAGACAACAGGGAAGCTAGGTCAACTAAAAACACAATGAAAACAGGAAAGACCAGACATGTTACAATTTAAAGTCTAATACATGTAACAAAAGATAACTGTAATGCAAAATGTTTATAATTAACAGCAACAATTGAGGGGAAACAAATTTCATAGACATCATAGCGGTATTGGTGATCAGTGATGCCTATTATTCATAAAAATATACCATTAAACAAATATTTATAATACAGACTACTGTCTTTAGGTTGATTCAACATTCATTTGAAATTATTGCAATATAAAAATATATTAAAAACTTTAATATAAGGTTGTATTAATTGCGATTAATTACAGGAATTGCTTCTATGAATCTCGCCATCTCTTCCTTCTTTCCATTTGGATATCTAACTTTCCTAACTTGCTGCTTTCCAAACACGTGAATTTCCTTCTGGGTATGCAAATCTAGTTTTAGAAACAACATTTATTCAAAATGCAATTATAATGAGGAAAAAACAAGGGGAGGAATACATATGAATGATGGGAGTTCATATTCTGCAGAAATCTGCTGAGCTTTGGCAGAATTGCAGGCCTAGATATCCACATATTATATAACCTAGTACACACATATAAGATTATACTCATAGTTAGTCTTGTGAGAAGTTATGCTGGCCCGATAGCCTATATGTAGAGATGTGACCCCATAGAGCAGGACTGGCCTGGTTATCAGCTATCTGTCAGATTAACAGTGGGATCAATGAAGAGCTGCCAGGACAAGCCTGACTAATCCACTGTAGTTTTACTCTGATGGGACGAGAATAAGTGCGGTCACTATGCGACTGTTTGAAAGCCTTTACAGTAGATGTTTTCTCTCTACTATTGTGTTGAGAATCATTTTGTCAGTAAGTGCACATTTCCACAGCAGCTTCCTTTGGCGGCGGCAAAATATATAGCACATTGCCTGGATATTGTTTCAAATGCAAAATGATATTGCAAGTACAATTGCGGTGTACATTATTTGTTACATTATTCATTCATGCAATGAGCAACCCTCCCTGTGTGCTTGGGTTTTTATGTGAAACATCTGATGGAGATGGCATTATCTGAATGTTTCATTATTTGCTAACGATGAACATTTTGAATAATGCTTTCACACAGGCTCTTCTCTCTTCCCACTGAGTGAGGATATTTCACAACCCAGCTGTAGCATTGGGGAGGAACGAAGTAGCAATTCTAACTTAACTATTTTTTTTTCTCGCAATTTCGTGACAGTAGTTAAAATGACTCCCTGAATATACATATATATATATATATATATAAATTAAATTATTTATTCAGCAAGGATGCATTCAATTAATCAGTTAAGTTTGCTACTTTCAAATAAATGCTGTTCATCAAATATTTCTGAAAAATATTATTACAATTTAAACAAAAATATTGAACAGGACTACTGTTTTTTTTTTAAGATTGATAATGATAAGAAATGTTTCTTGAGCTGCAAATCAGCATATTAGAATGATTTCTTATGTGGTCATGTGGCACTGAATTCTGGGGTAATAATGCTGAAAATTCAGCTTTGCATCACAGGAATGCGTGTATTAAAATAGAACATTTACTTTAAATTGTAATAATATTTCAAAACATCAAATATTTCAAAACTGTATTTTTGGTCCAGTAAAGGCAACCTTGGTGAGTAGAAGAGACTACATAGTGTCTCCACACAAGCATTTCGTAAAGAGTAATAGCTAATACATTAATAAGTGTACTTTTTATGCTTATATAATATTTATTATTTATTTATATAATATAATAATTTATATAATTTATTTATATAATATCAGTCTACAGAAATGAAAACTGCTTAGATGAACTGGTTTTAGCTGGTTTAAGATGGCCTAGCTGGTCTGCATGGTCAAAATCCTTCTAAGACCAGAAATACAGAGAGATGTTAATAAGCTTATGTATTTCTTTCCAGCAAGCTGTTTTAAAGTATCTTGAGAGTCTAACTGGCTTAAATGATGAATATCTTAGTCTAAACACACTTAACAGTCTGAAATCCGACCTTGAGGGTTTTCTTTCTGCATTTTCCCTGTCAGTTCAGATGTCTCTCATTTGAACTGCTGCTGTCCTTTTGTGATGTGATGAAAACTGGGATTGTAAACATGGAGAGGAATCAGGCTGATGTGGGCATCTCCATTTTGTAGTGTCTCAGCTGTGAGAGGGCTTTGTTTATTCCTGGAATCATGACAGTTTTCACATCATTCTCTCTCTCTCTTTCTCTCAAGCGCTCCTCTGTCATGCTTCTCTCTCTCCATCTCACTGCCACTGTCATTTCTTTCTCTCCATCTCTCTTCTGCTTTTATTCTCTCTGGTTACACTTGACAGAGCTGCTTATGGTCAGTTAAGGACCAAAGAACAAAAGTAGCGGCTTAAAATGACAGTTCACCTAAAAAGAAATATACCTCATGTACAGTAATGCCAATGTATGACATTCTTTATTCTGTGGAAAACAAAGAAAGATATTTAGAATTTGTTTCTTTTTCATACACTGAAACTCGATGGGGTTCAAAACAACATGGGACAACATTGACTGTTATTGTTTGAAAAAAAAAGAGAAAGAAATCCATCTTTTAAAACAAAAGTATATTAGAAATATATCAACTTGCCACTCATAATAAAAGAAACACAGATAATTATCTGTAATAAATCATAATTTGTGTTGTATGTTTGTGCTCTGATGTTAAATACCTAATCACTATACAGCGTGTAAACATAGAACAAACAGAATTTAGATTTTCTTTCCGTGAAATTACACATTTGCTAATTTGCTCTTGCGCTACACCAGTGACTGTGCCATCCCTCCCTTGGGTCACATACTAACTGGTTCATATTCCCTATCCCAAAACCAGTGTTATCAAGCCATGCTCATGTGTTTCAAGCACAATCAACCTCTTCTCCATCTTATTAAACCAGTCACATAGTCGATGAAGCCTGAATAGAACGTGTATTCCCTGGATGCATTCCTGCCCCCTTATCTTTCCATTACAAACTCACACATGTGTCTTATGGGGCCGAGGGGACGGCGTCATGCTTCCCCGTCACGCCAGCCAGGAGAAAGAACGAAAGAGGGGGCAGCTGGGAGGCCGTGGTGATAAATCATTATTTATTTCTATCTGACAGAATTAACACTCTGATGAACGCTCAGAGCTTGACTTGTTTTTGGCTGCACTGATTTATGGGACAAATTTGCCAAAGGTTTTTTAGGGTGGCCGGATGATTTTTTTTCTGGCGGAATCTGTTGACAAGAGCAATTCATTGTTACACTGTACGCACAAGTGAAGGTAATATTGTGACGTGTGTGTAAACCTCAGTCCCCTGGCCTTTGGAGGAGCACTAGCGACTGACGCTAGATGCTACGGTCTTTAGTGTCCTTGTTAGCACCCACCTCCCACGTCAGAGACCCTGGTTAGTATCCCGTGTTCGGAGCGGGTCGAGTAGGGCTGGTTACAGAGGCATAGGTTCAAAGCGGAGAATATTTATGTATCATATTTCGTCAAACGAAGGTTTAAGCGCTGTAGTAAAACTGCAATAACTGTTTACAACTCTTTAGAAAACTTGATTCTGACTGGTCAGCTTCAGAATTCTGCGGGTTTCATGACTCTTATAGCATTTTGTGATATCTTTCTTCTAAAAAAAACCTTGTCTTCCAATTTATCTAATTACTTATTGTATAATTAACCCGTTTAACAATATGAACAAGACTTGGCAAAGGTGGCTAATTCGTACAATGTAAGTTTTTGTAAATTCGAAACGTACAGTGAAGGCTATCTTTTGGGATGGATTCATGCTTACTTTTTTTTCTAAAAATCATACATTTTCATATGATTCAGTTTGTACCAAATCTTCTTTGAGATCAGGTTGCTGACTGTACATATGTCATCAGATACTCAGACAAAAAAAAAAAAAACTGTTTGGATCATCTAGACATCGCCCTGATTTATATAACATAAAATATATGAAGAGTTCAGATGCAAAAGCCTCTAAATGCCATTTGAAATTTTCTTCTTTAATGATGATTTTTATCAAACTTGTATATTTAAGTTGAACTTAAATATACAAGTTTGATAAAAATCATCATTTTAAATGCCATTTGAAATTTTCTTCTTTAATGATGATTTTTATCAAGTTTGATAAAAATCATCATTAAAGAAGAAAATTTCAAATGGCATTTAGAGGCTTTTGCATCTGAACTCTTCATATGTGTATATATAATATATATTCCACATACAATATATGTGTGTGTGTGTGTGTGTGTGTGTGTGTGTTGCAACATTTTTTTGCATGTTATTACAGCACACCTGTCAAATGCATTAAATCATAGACAAACTACTAGTAATTATTTAAATGTAAAATAAATGAAATAGCAGTTTCTGCACTTGAATATTAATATGCATTTAGGTATAAGGTATACAGATAATCCAGGATCATAAAACTTTACAGAGCATCAATGGGTTTGTATGTTAAACATACTGAAGTTTCTGCCTTCTATCTGAATGCGAAGGCTTCAAAAGCATACGTGTCTATATACTTTTAATAAGCATTTTTTTATGCAATGGAAAATAAAATAACCCCTATTATCAAACAGTTCTCACTGTTTTTAAATGGAGAAGAGGTCTGACCGGTCTCTTTAACAGCCCCAGGCTTTGTAAATCACACAAAAAAGTCAGATCCTATTTCTTTTTATGTTTATGCATATAAATCCCTATTTTCAAAATCACTGGCTTCCTAAAAACACTTTCAAAGAGAATCAAAGAAAATGCAAAATAAGTATCACTACTTGGGTCTCTGAGGGTTAAACAAGACCAACGGAAAATAGAGTATAATAATGTTAAATAGATGTATGTGCCAACCAAAGGATATGGTCAATCATAGGAGCTTATCACTCCCATCTTAACTTCACCATCCCTGCAGAATGACAACCAAGAGAGCAGATCCATTCGTTGTAAAAACCACATCCCACTGAGCCGTAATGGCCTCTTCCCTCTCAAGGGGCCACATTACTAGACAGTAATTGATTGGCAGTTAAAAACGAAATCTCTGTTTTAATTAGTGTGGCTTGACTTTGACTGGCTTAATGAAGGTGCGTTTGTATATTATTCTTTCTGTAGCGAGTTATTTGTTTGGAGGAACTTGTTTAAATGTGCAAGAGTAAAAAAGAAGCATAGAGGAAGAGTAAAAAAAAGAGAGAAAGGTCATTCAGGAGTGGAGGGCCAGCAATGATCAGTTTCACTGAACTGTGTAACCATGGTGACCTGCTGCCTACTGGGGCATGATTGGAGGATTTAGACACTCTGCTTGAGAGATGACAGCAAAATACAGACGGCGTTCTCTCAACAGCTGGGGTTCAAGTACTGCTTTTCTTTCAGTCTGCTGGCAGTGCAGGTATTCATACAAAGATGCATTGATATCCTCAAACATTCCTTTCCTAGTTTTGAAAACAACCTTTGTTCAATAATGAAATATCGGCTCGCTAAAAATGTCTCTCAAGTATGTATATTTTGTAAGGTTTTATTCCAGTGGGGTCCGTGTATCATCATTTGATTTCCAATTTGAAATGAAATAAGCAGAAATTAGAAAAAAAGCACCTTTATTCATAAAAAAAAGATTTCAGCTTGATATTTGCACCCTTTGTATGAAAACTCATTTTGTGTTCCACAGAAAAAGACAAATCAGGGCTACACTGTACACACTGTACACTGTACAGTGTATACACTGTACACATGCACACACAAACACACACTTTGCTCCCATTATTCACATATTAAACAAATGTAACATTTTGCAAACATAATGCATAGAGTTTTGAGTTAATTGTTTTATCTGTGATAATGTAATTAAAAAGGTGGTAAGTTGACATAAGCTGTCATAATTTTTGGCCAGGCTGTCATATAATTTAAAACGAAAAGAAAAGATGCAGTTTTAGGGCTGCTAAGAAATATTTATGACCGGTTCCGGTTCATGCTATCCACCCTCCATTGTCTAATGTGGCTATAAGTAAATTTGCCACTCTGAGGGTGAGTAAATAATGACAGTTTTAATTTTCTGGTTTACTGTCCCTTTAAATTGGGACTCTCTTTTTACCTCGTTTCCTCTTTCTTTCTTGCTCTCTCATCCAAATGTCAGACCTTTCTGCCTTGCAGCTTTCCCAGAGCCCAGGTCAGATTGAATGGGGTAAGGTGAGATAAAGCACTAGTGTTTTTAACAATAGCCCACAACAAAGTGATAATAGAAAAGGAAAAATATCAAATCCGAGAAGCTACCTCAGGTCCATGGGTGGTTTTTGAGGGTGTATTTAGGCTCCAGCCTGCTTTTTTTTTTTTTTTTTTTTTTTAAAAACCTGTTTATCAGAAACGTTTTTTATGACATGTAATGTCATAAAATGAAAGCAAGAATGAAAATGAAAATTACTGCATGTAATGAAAGCAAGTTCTTGTGACATCCTCCATTTCCCAGTTATAAACATTCTGACTTCCTTTAATTAGCTTAGTCATAGCTTTACAATCTGAAGTAATCATCATTTGAATATCTATTAAGGAGGTAGTCCATTTAGGGACGATTGCAAAACGCAATTAGGTATGTTGACAAACAGTAATGACGGTCAGTGGCTTATTACGAAACCATTAGCACACTGAAATCTCATTATATGTGTAATATCATTCCATAATGTGTTTATTAGTTGATGAAGGAGCCCATAATTCCTGCTGTGGAGTGTTAAAGCACATGCTCACATGATGATACAATGAAGCAGTAGGACCGCATTTGAAGCTCAGTCATTGGCTTAGCTAGCTTCACGTCGCATTACCGGAGATATTGAATGACCCGTTTTAATGCATGGAGCGATTGACCCACTTCAGTGTATTGCCTGTGTGATGCCTCAGAGTCTGGAAATGTTCTGATTCCATTTCATTGTGATACATGGATCCCCTGCTTTGCGGGCCAAAGCACTTTAAAAGCATGCTATTACAGTTAAGGATTGCTGACTAGTCCTCTAGTTTAGCGAGGCTAACTAGGCTAGGTTTCAGCATGCTGATATGGTGTGCTTCAATGTTCTGAAACTATCAACATGGTAAAACTCTCTCAGAAAAGTTGTACACACACACACTACAGCAAACAAGCCCTTACTTTAAGGGCTTCAAGGGAAAATTACGATACCCTCTTGTCATGATTCGATACATATCACGATACTGAACTCACGATACGATATTATTGCGATACTCCAAGACATGTAAAAGGTTAACAACAAATGTACTGTTGATTAGAATGCTAAATTTGGTACATTGTAAATGAATAGGCTTGGACTTGGTGCTGATAACCCAATTCACAGGACAATGTTGACACCAGACGTAACGTTAACCTACTATTTGGCGGCTCGCAAGCCCAAACGAGTGTGCGCGGCGTGCCTGTTGTTTTGTTTCCAGTCTAGTTAGATCCAATTGCAATTTGGTCGACGAAGCAACAAAACGTCCTCGTGCGGCACAAGCCATTGAAATTAATGGGTTTCATAGCGCAGCGCGCGCATGTCACGTCCTGTTGCAAAAGCATGTGAAAGAAAACTACATAGTTTGCTAGGCCAAAAAGACTGTTAATCGCGCAATAAAAAAATTGACGCTGTTAAAATGTGTTTGCGTTAACGCCGTTAATAACGGACAGCCCTAATTATTATACATTATATTCTACTTTATAACAGTCTAATGTTGTACTGACACCAACAACTCTGTAAACTTCTTTTAAAATTTCTTCTCTCACAGTTTTTTTCATTTTTGGTGAACAATGCACAATACAGATTGTCACTATCCACAATACATATTGCTGCATTTTGGTATTGCGATGATATGTTACACCCCAATTAGTAACGCATTACACCCGTCTCTGTCTCTGATTGCAGTAAGGTGCATAAAACATGAATATAGGTTTATGGTAAATTATTCCTGATGGATAAGTTTTAGTCAAGGTCTAAAAAAAAGTTTTCAATGACATACATTAAATCTGAGACTGAAAATTCAATGTGTCTGGGAAATATAAAATCTTTCTCTCTCTCTCTCTGATAGTCATGTATAATAGGAAAAGTAAAAGAAAAAAGGTAAAAAGATGAGTCAGCTTAACTCACTTCTGTGCTGATATTCAATAATACAACCATAATGAAGTCAGACATCTCCTAAATAAAGCCTTATCTAAATGTTGTCCCGTCTGCTTCAGTGGCGTGATCTGTATAAACTAATACTCTCCGACTGTAACATGAGAGCGAGTCTTTCCCCTTGATCTTAATCTTCTAAATTTAGTTATAGGAGCATTTCTCACTCGCTTCTGACTGTACGCAGACAGCACAGCACAGACCGTTTTATTTATTCCTTCCTGTTTACACTGTCATTCTCCTTTACATTCTAATAATCTTCTGCTCTGTTCAGAAAGACAGTCTCATGACAGCGGCAGGATTATTACTCAGTGCTGGATGTAATTGCTATGGGCCCGGTGTTTGCTTTCTGTCTCTTAAGTAAACATTATAAATCATTGCTGTTCACTGTGGCTATCTACACTAACCCCATCTCCATTCCAAAATCAAACTGACCGCTTTAATAGCTAAATATAAATGAAAACTACATGAGAATAAATAAAATGTTCTATCCGAGCTACACGTGTTACTGTTCTTCTTTGTCCAATTCATAACCACCGAAACATAATAAGTGCTTTTTTTTGTAGAATAAACAAATTCCCCTTGAATAAAAGCAATTCCCTGTTTGAATAAAAACTTGCTCTGTAAAAGTTAGAAACATATTTCTTCGTGGTGAATGTAAAAGTACAGCAGGGTCAAACGTACAATTGCAGTTGATTCAATAAGTGTTGTCTGTGAAAAATTGGAGGAAAATCATTTTGGCTGTAGTTAACATGGATTAGAGTGAAAAGTGAAAAAAAAAAACACTGTGCCATTTGCTTGTAATTTTCAGTCTTTTAGTGGTGGTTTGAACATGCATACAGGATCTTATAAAACATAACTTTTATACAAGAAAACCAAAAAGTTGCTGAGAGTGAGATTGTTAGAAACCATGATTTGAAATGTCTAAATTGCTCTGATTATTTATGGCTGAACTTCTTTTTTTCTGAGGCTTTTGTAAATAATAATACTCAATTTATACATTATTATTTGCGTCTACACACATTTTGGCTTGAACATCTGAGGCCGTTGATCATTTTCAAAATCCTAAAGGAAGTAGATTTTCTTCTGTGGAACATAAATATATATTTTAGGTTTTATACAGTGAAAGTCGGGGGCCCAAAACAATGTTGTATGGACAAACTTTGTTCAAAATATCCTCTTTTGTATTCCACAGAGGGAAAAAAGTCAAGTTTGGATTAAAGGAGTAGAGAAACTTTTGCTGATAATTTACTCACTCGCATGTCATCCAAGATATCCATGTCATTCTTTCTTCAGTCGAAAAGAAATTAAGGTTTTTGATGAAAACATTCCAGGATTTTTCTCTATATAATGGACTTCAAAGGGAACCAAACGGTTCAAGGTCCAAACGACAGTTTCAGTGCAAACTGTTCAAATGGCTTTAACTCCCTCAGACCTGAATTATGTTTCAAGTTTCTAAAAAATATAAAAGTACATTTTCCCAGCTCCTGAGGTTTCTATGAAAGAAAACAAATGAAAAAATGTGTTGTATAATTGCTTTCATTGTGATTTTTTTTTTGTCCATTCCAATGGACATCAGGTCAAAACAGGTGTACTTCCCAAAAATCTACCAACATGAAATAAATTAATAAACACAACATTTGTTGGTCTATACTTTATGCTTTTTCTCAAGGTCAAAAAAATTCCAGCAGTAGACCATTTCAAATATAATTTTGAGGTTTTTGTTTTACAGATTGCACATTGTTTGTAACAAACTAAATATATTAGAATCAATCAATCTGGTCATATTAGAGTCATTTTCTGCGTGCATCTTTCTTTTTTTTTAGAACAAAAACTTGAACATTATAACATTACAACTTTAATCGTAAGGTTTTTCCTTTATATTGCACATTTGTTTATTCATAACAAAATAAACCTAGGAATCAATCAATGCATTCATGTCAGAGTCATTTCCTGTCTGCATCCTGTGTTTTCTTGTATTTTTACAGTACTGGCAGGACGGTTGCCAGCAAGTCACTGTATTTCGATTTCCAGTAACTCTAGCTAGTCCAAGGCTGAAAAAAAGGTCCATTCCGTCGTTGGGCCATAGGCGAACGGACGTGGGGGCCGAAAGGGAGGAGCCCGAAGTTTTGGGACCCCCGAGGCAGTTCCGAAACATCCCACAAACCCAATATTCCTCTGACCGACCACCGCTTCCACAGGGCGACCGCATATTGTTTCAAAGTAGCTTTACAGAAAGTGCATTACAGAAAAGTACATGGAAAAATACATTTAGTTAATCATGTAATATTTAGGGCATAACAAATCACCGGCGTTGAGTTGTCTCTTCACAGGTGTTGAGTCGTCTCTTCACAGGTGTTTAGTCTTCTCATCGCAGGCGTTGGGGCATCTGAAGTCTAGCTGATGTTCATAATGTTCATAACGTAGCACCAAGCGCCATCCCATAATTCCACCATCCACGAACCCACTATTTTTATAATGGCATAAATGATACGTGGGATGTCCATATCTCAGCTCTGGAAGGGTCTAGAGCCTCCATTTTTGCACTCAGGTCAAAGTCTCATGGCCCTCTATCAGAATCCAGAGTTTCAAGAAGATCAGAGAAACTCAAAATTTCGACCAAAAAAACAAAAAACAACAGTGGTACCCCTTTCGTTTTTTTTCTGGGCGAGAAATTAAGTTTCTCCAATCTTGTCAAAACTCTGGATTCTGATAGAGGGCCATGAGACTTAGACTTGACTGCAAAAATGGAGGCTCTAGACCATTCCAGAGCTGAGATATTGCGATCCCATGTAGCATTAATGCCATTATAAATATCTCAATATCTCATCTCTGGAAGGGTCTAGAGCCTCCATTTTTGCACTCAGGACTAAGTCTTTATATTTCCTGCTTAATATTTTGGGGTGAAGTGTGACCAGGATCTGGTTTTGTTGATATTCACACACTGACTGTGGTGTGTGTATTTGTGCATGTGCACCTGCTGTCTGGTCTAGTACACAGTAGTGCAGTGCCAGATCAGTGCTGTAAGCCCAGCAGTGTTTATGTGGATGAGTGCGTGTTGGCGCTGATTGTGTCCTCTTCACATCCATTCCTCCACTCCTCCAGCACCCGACTGCCAACACTCACTTCAGTCCCTAATATGAAGACATGTTGTGATGGATCCGTGTCAATATCGGGATTCTGATAACACCTGGTTTGGCCTATACATCCTTTAACATATCTCAGCTCTGGAAGGGTCTAGAGCCTCAATTGTTGCACTCAGGTCTAAGTCTCATGGCCCTGTATCAGAATACAGAGTTTCAAGAAGATCAGAGAAACTCAAAATTTCGACCCGAAAAAAAAAAAAACGACAGTGTTACCCCTTACGTTTTTTTTTTTTTGGGCGAAAAATTAAAGGTGCAATGTGTAACAAAGTTGAGTATCTATTAACAGAAATGCAATATGACATCCATAACTATGTTTTCAGTGGTGTATAAAGAACTTACTTATTTAACCGTAATGTTTTTATTACCTTAGAATGAGACATTAATAGCTCCATAACCGCGGGAATCCCCTTCTATGAAGGTCGCCATGTTGTGACGTCATATTCCTACCGTAGCCGAACGCGAACAAACAGAGCTACAGAACGCGTTTCATCACTACCTTGAAAGAGAAGTAGCGGAAAGCTGGAAGCTAGCCTTACACTCCGTGAGTAGTGACTTTTCCCTTGTGAGTGGTGTAAAATATGTAGTTGGGATTGTTTTATGTAACTTAGTTCTCCCTCGCTGTGTTATGGGTTTGTTATGTTGGGGATAGATGTGCTGTTACGTTCGTGAGACAGCTGATGATTAGTATTCATGTCATTGACCGTAAAACAGTACGTTACAGGAATCACTAACCCGTCGATAGAGACTTTTAGATCACTAAAGTCGATCACGAAGAGTTTTCAAAATCAGAGAAAAAAGCCTATTGTGTGTAGTAAATAGTGTCTATGGGATGCGGAGATGACATGATTGTAACAGCGCGCGCACTTCCGACCTTTGGACTCATGCGGACGCGTCCCAGCTCAGCTCACAGTAACAGCTCATATTAACCAGCTAAACTATTACTACCCTGTTAGAAAAAATATATAGCTGCTCCCTCGCTGTATTATGGGTTTGCTACAGTATGTGTGGATAAATGTGCTGCTGGTTACGTTTGTGAGACAATCAGCTGATTAATATTATTATATTAAATTATATATTAAAACCCTTGATCCTCACCTGACTACTATGGCTTTGTAAACAGTATCCATGATGTGGTTTATAATGGACTGTGGTACAGAAACAGTGACAATGTTACACACTCTTGGCTTACTCTGGCTATTCTCTGCTGTCTCAGCCGACGAGATGTTTGTCCCGTTTTAGCAACCGTAGCTTCTTCGAAAGGGAGGGGTGAGCAGTGGGCGGAGCCATTAGTGCAAACCTGGTGCAAACTCGCAACCGAACCACTAGATGTCGCTAAAAGTCACACATTGCTCCTTTAAGGAGCATACAATTTATACTCACCTGCTGGTATTTCGATGTCATTTTATTTTACTTAACCACTATTAATGCAACTTTTTTTTTTTTAAATAAATAAGGAAATGTACTTTACTAATAAATGTAAGAAATTATATGGTATAAATGCACTAAGAAATGTTCAAAACTTGTGTATTTAATTGGTGAGTTTGTTTAATGAGTTTGGTAATTAATGAAGTATATAAATAGAGAACTGAACTCGTTTCCAAACTTAACCATGGCGTGTCCTTTCATAGATGAGGTGTTGAGGGAGCTATAGTCTCGCGGAGGGCATTTCAAAGAGAGAGAACTTTCAGAGACAGGTCAGAGCCATTGGCATTAAATGACAGCTAACTATATGAACGATATAGGTTCTCAAGAGATGGGATTGCATATATTTGTAGATTACCAAGCCCACACATATGCAAATAATTATTTTGTTTAATTTGGTCTAAACCATGACTGTGTAGCCTTTAAAATTTTCCCTGGCCCCTCAACTTTCTCCTTAGTTGAACAAACACACAGAAGTCAAAGTATTTAATGTGATTTGTCTTTATTCAGAGTGAATCTGCCTGTTAGGTGTGAAAACACACAAATAAATGTTGTGAATGATCAAAAAGATAATGGTTCTTTTTTTCCTTTAAAAAAAAGGTAGTTCTACTTGCATTTTTCTGTAGCTGTTGAATTTCCAGCTCCAACTTCCTCATCTTTAGTTTTTTATACTCGATGTCGATATCAGTTGCTTCCATTTATTTAAGGCAGTATCGTTTATACTCTCCTTTTATGTTTTCTGGGTTATGTAGCAACATTTAAGTTATTTCATTACTTTTGTCACATTGTTTTAATTTCTTAATACTCTAGAACAGAAATCTAGAACAGTGTCAGCATCCTGAAAACACATTATGATCATTTTATCACACAAGTACACTTTTTAATATTCAATACCAGAGGTGGAAAGAGTACTGAAAATTTGTACTCAAGTACAAGTACAAGTAGTTGCTAAAATAATACTCGATTACAAGCAAAAGTACTGGTGTTAAAAATGTACTTAAGTAAAAGTACAAAGTACCCCTCTCAAAAACTACTCGAGTACTAATTACTAATTACTTTTAGCCTATGATATTTATTTACTTTTTTGGAAACCAAGTTATAAAAATGGTCTAATATGATTATTATTATTAATTAATTATAATGCAAAATAAATAAGCTTATTGGGTTATTTTATTTATAAACTTCATTTTTTTCTTTTTTTTTTTTACAATAAAGATTTCCAAAAGTACCCTACTAATATTTCGAAAGTTTCAAAAGTTATCAGCATTTAGCACTGACACAAATGTGCCATCTAGACAGACTGTCAATCAGTGCAGTGTTATGCCAGTGGGTCATGGCCGGCAAGATACTGTTTTTATGAAAGAGTCATTATTAAACTCTTCATTCTAAGCTTAAAACACGGATTCAATATTAATAAAACAATGTGTTGACAATGACATACAATGTAACTTTTTAATCTAAGCTTACAATGCTAAATCTTTATTACGGTATATGTGCTTGTCACCTGAGTAATGCTGAAGCTCATGTTTCAAGTGATGTTTTTAGTCAAATTATCGTGAGGTCTACCCAACTTTAAAAACAAAAACAACTGAACTATCACATATCACTGCAGAAACAAAGTTTCTATAAAACGTCTCCTTTCCTTCCTCTGTATAAGAACAACTCCTCCATGTGGGGTCATGGGCATTCGTCATCTGGTATTTCTTCTGAATTTTCAGTGAATTCAGTGTCTCGAATGTCCATGTCCATTATGGCAAAGTTCTTTGATAACACTAAAATACAAACTGAAGGACGTGTGAGGACGAATATAGCTCTCCAGGAACCGGGCTTTTTTCCCGCTCCAAATACAAGGGTTTTTATTGGCCCGCCCACGATCAGTTATTTCCATTGGATACCCAAATGCTGGTCAAAGATTTGAATAATTGTTGAATTCAAATTGTACAAGTACTTTGTAATTAATGGGATTTTTAAAGTAGTGAAGTACATTACTTAACTTAATTTGTACTCAAGTACAAGGAAAATTACAGACTAAAAAATTTACTCATAAAAGTACAAGTACACGAAAAAACTACTTAATTACAGTAATCTGAGTAGTTGTAATTCGTTACTTCCACCTCTGTTCAATACAGTATAGCATGGATGGAGTGCCTTCTCCTTGAACATACAGACAGTCTCCTCATCCTCCTCAACTGATGGGCCTTCTCAAACTCAGTTAAACTCATTAGCTTACATAACTGATTTAAAAGGTCTCATACTCACAGGCAACATGATGTCTGGTGGATCCATAAAGCATACAGAATCTTGATAGAACATTTTTTTTTTTTTTTTTTAACAAAATGCACCATTACAATAGCACCAGTACCACATGACATTACTGCTATGATGTACTTAGGCCTACAATGTAAAACACACACACACACACACACACACCTTTTATATACTCACTCCTTATACTACGTGACATCATTTTAGATGATGCCCTCCCCCCCTCAGTCTTCTTTTTGGTCGCTTCAATAAAGAAAATAATTAACAAAAAACAAAACAAAAAAACCCTGAATAGTTGTAACTTCAAGCTGGCAAGATTTCAAGATTTACTTGCATTCAGACTATATTTTGATATTTTATTTTCACCTGCTGCCAGGTTCTTTTTCCTTCACTTAAGTTGCTGCTGCGTGAAAGCAATTAACGTTAGCCTACTGTTATTCACACACAAATTTTGCAATGTATTGTGACACACATTAAATGTTGAAGTATTTTAAATAGTTTACACCGCTACTTACGCATTGAGACGATCAGCAATTTCCTGCCAAACTTTCTCTCTTGCTTTATTTATTGCCGCTGTATTGACTTTTTTGGTGATGACATCTTTAAATTCTTCATTACATGTTTCCGTGAACATCGCTGCTCTATCTTTTCCTTTTGTTGCCATGGTAGCCCACAGTAAATCGATTGACCCATGCTCGACTTTTCAGGACTTTTAGAGAATGGCGTGCACGCGCAATTATCTAGACTATTTAAACCTGACTCAAATTAGTAAGATCATATGATCCTCAACTTACTGTTATGGAACCAATTTAAGCGCGGATGTTTAACTCGGCTCATTCAAGTCAGGTTTTGGACTTTAATCCCCGCTTTTCTAAGCGGCTTTTATGAAACAGCCCCCTGGTGCTCTAGAAAGTGTGTCCGCAAGCACTATGTATTTACCTGGCGTGTATATTAGGTCAAAATTAATAGCGCTGCAATGTCATCATCATCCGTTGGATTCTGGGCGACATGTCATTGAGATTCTTTTTACGGATTGATATGAGCGGTTTCTGCTGTGAATGTGGGCAGTCCATACACATAAGTGTGAAATTTTCCACACCCAAACACTAGGCCCAGCATCTCTCTCTCGATCTGAGCATAGCGTTTTTCAGTCTCAGTCAATGATCTTGAGGCATATGCTACAGGTTGCCATTTTTCTTCGTTCAATTGTAGCAATACGGCTCCTAGTCCGTCTTTTGATGCATCAGTGGAGATTTTAATTGGTTTTGTTGGATCAAAGTAGGTTAAAACTGGTTCAGCAGTCACAGTTCTCTTCAGTTCTTTCCATCCTTTTTCATGTTTTGTTGTCCACTCAAATGCAGAATTGTGATGCAACAGTTCTCTGAGGCATTTAGTTTTTGAGGAGAGGTTGGGTATGAACTTACCCAGAAAGTTAACCATCCCCATTGCTCGCAACACTCCTTTTTTATCAGTTGGAGCTGGCATATTCAGTATGGCTTGCACTTTTGTGTTGTCTGGGAGTACGCCGTTTGCTGTGAGTTTGTCTCCCAAGAATGTCATTTCTGTCACTCCAACAAGACATTTCTCTCTTTTTAGTTTTAGTCCATACTTTTTCACTCTCTGTAACAGCTTCTCAAGTCTCTCATCATGTTGTTGTTTTGAGTTTCCCCAGACAACTAAGTCATCAATGTACACTCGTGTTCCTTCCAGACCCTCTATTATTGACTCCATAGCTCTGTGAAAAATCTCTGGCACCGACTTGATGCCAAATGGAAGCCTCAGAAAACAGTAACGCCCAAACGGCGTGTTAAAGGTGGTGTCCATGCGAAGCATCTAGTTTGCTGAAGTAATTTTCACTGGCCATGTCGCTCAGGATTTCTTCTCGCTTAGGGATTTGATAATGTTCTCTTTTAATATTTTCATTCAAATCTTTAGGATCTAGGCAGACACGTAATTCAGAGGAGTTTCTTTTTTTAACACGTGATGGAATTAACCCAGTCTGTGGGCTCTTCCACTCGCTTGATGACTCCCATCTGTGTCATTCTGTTCAGTTCCTTTTTAAGTTCAGCTTTCAGAGGGGCTGGCACTCTCCTTGGGGCATGCACCACAGGTTAAGCATCTTCTTTGAGCTGTATTTTGTATGTGTAAGGCAGTGTTCCATGTCCTTTAAAGACCGACGAGTATTTGTTCCCAATACTTTTACTACCTTCGCTTTGTGATAACTTTTTAGTCTGATTGTCTATTTTTATGTTGTCGCTGTTGATCTGGTAGATCCTCTTGACTAGTCCAAGATCTTCAGATGCTTTGTCTCCAAGGAACGACTCGTGTCCAGTTGGCACTATAGTAAACATCAAGTTGTGTTGTCTGCCTTTTGCAGTTACTTTGAGCCTACAACCACCCATAGTTTGTATTGGCTGATTGTTGTATGCTTTTAATGACATTTCCTTGTCAGTGACTCTTTTTGGTTTCTCTGCAAGAGCTTTCAGATCATTTTCATTGATCAAGTTGGCTTTGGCCCCGGTGTCAATTTTGAAGGTTACTAGTGTCCCATTGACTAACAGAGGTGCAGTCCATTTGTCATCTTTTACTGCACGTATTGACTGCTCTGTGTCACTAGCATTTTGGGGCTGCACGTAGTTTTTCTCACACGACACCATTTTGATGAAAAATGAATCGCTCAAATCATCACTGTCATCTGGGTCTTCCTGCACTGTATTTGTTTTTTTTTTTTTTTTTGGTATGACACATTCTCACATAGTGATTTTGCTTTTTACACTTTGCACACGTTTTCGCAAATGCAGGGCATTGTCTTGGTCCGTGCATTTCACCACACTTCTTACAGTCAAACTGTGTTTGATCATCGTCTCTGTTTTTGTCTTTTTGTTTGAATTTGAACCGTGCTTTTCCTTTCATTTTCACTACATTCACGGATTCGCTTTCTTGGGATGCGGCTGCTTGAAAAGTAAGAGCATGTTGCTTTGCCAGCTCATTAGCTTGACATATCTTTATTGCACTTTCAAGTGTGAGATCAGTTTCCCTCAGCAGCTTTTCTCTTAGCTTCTTCTCATTTGTGCCAAATACAATCTGATCCCTAATCATTGAGTTTTTCAGATCACCAAAGTTGCAGGACTGAGCTTTTATTTTGAGATCGGTAAGATAATTATCAAACGACTCACCAGGCTGCTGGAGATGAGAACGAAATACGTATCTCTCGTAAGTTTAATTTTTCTTCGAAAGACAGTGATCATCAAATTTTTTAGGACCTCGTCAAACTTGTCTTTATCGTCGGGTTCATTATATACAAAGGTGTTGAATACCTCAATAGCTTCCGCTCCGGCAATGGTTAGCAAAAGGGCTATTTTTCTTTCTTCCTCCCGACGATCAACTCCTACCGCGGCAATGTAGAGCTGAACAGTTCTTTTCTTTACCAATAACTCCTGGTACCATGTAATGTTCTGCTTTATATTATTCAATAAAGACACTCATGAACATTTCTGCTGCTAGCTCCATGTTTTACCAGGCTCTCTTTATTTTGGTGTCTCAACACTTGTCTTGTTCACTGCATGTAACTCAACTCAACAGGAAAGGCTATACTGCCACCTTGTGGTTACTCAATAGAATGCCTATCTTTACAGGAGGTACAAATGTCTGTCTGCACTTCAGAGTCTCTACACGATCCCATTCGAGAAATAAGGGTCTTATCTAGCGAAATTGTTCACTTAAAAAAAAAAAAAAACATTTCTAAACTTTTTAAGCACAATTGTTCGTCTTGTACTGGTGTGCGACATGCTGGAAAATACTTCGAAAATTTGACACTGTGTAAGTTGACACTGTGTTTGTTAATGTTTATTCTTTAATGCCCACTTTGTTGAAACTTTGTTTTCCATAAAATTTAAACTAGCATGTGCATTTTTATTTAAAAAAAAAAAAAAACACTTTGATGCCATAAAATATATCAACATGTTATCTTATTTTCACAATTATCTTATCTCCCGCAGGTATTGCATCTGATAAAAAGCAAGGTAGTATACAGCATTCATTGTTTCCACTATTTTTTTTTAAATAAATACATAACTTAAAGCCACAATATGCATTAAAAATAGCACAAATAATTGTATCTATGTTATATATTTCTGTTAGATGTGTACTTGCATTATCCTGACAGTTTCCACCAAATTTCAAATACGGAGAAATTTATAGTTTAATTCGAAGACACGGGACGTTTCTTTATTTCCGTTTCGTCGCCCGTCTATGGCGTCATATAACCTTTGACTCCTCTATTTTCTCTAACTTCCTTGCGGAACCCGGCGAAACCGCCAAACACAAAGGGGAACACTGGACTACCGCCAATAAAGCAAAGAAAATGACGAAGAAAAAAAAGTAGTACGTATTTTTATGTGTGTAAATCACGTGCCCGCTCACGAGCGCTCACTAACAGACACACTGTCCCCGGTGCTGCTCGCGCATAAAGCGCTCCCCGTTCACAGTAACCGTGTTGTCTCATTCAAAACAGCCAACTGTTGCTGTTAGCGAGCCGCGCACATTGAATACTCATATGAGTCAGGCTGCGAATGTACGTGCCCGCTTCAGCTCTCTCATGCTTACTAAATAAACGCCTCACCTCCGCCGCCGCGCATTTACTACATTCCCTTTAGCACATAGTGGATGAATAACGCAAACCCAGTCAAACGTTTGACTGCAGTATCTTATGTGCTTTATAATCCGGTGCGCTCTATATATGAAAAATGTTCTAAAATAGGTAATTCACTGAAGTAGCGTAATATTAATATTTATATTCGTCTGTATTATAGTTATGGACCACGATTACGCTTTGCCTGCACGTTCTGCTGCTACAGCCAGCTCATTAGCTAAAGCTCAAACGTACCTGAAAAATATGACCCGAGAAGGGTTTGGGACAGGAGAAGCATGACACAGGTAAACATTGGGGTTGCATTTAAAGCTTCTTGACAAGCTGAATCTACAGAGAGATGCCGTATATCCGTATATTTTGTGAAACGATGATGTCATGTCATGAGCTGAGCTGGTTGTCATTGACAGCGACAACAACTCCCGTGAGCCCACGCTCTTTCCCGACGTCATCAAAGTACGTCTTTTGTTATTATTTTAAACGAGTGACCCCTGGTGGCCAAAAATCGCATACTGTACGTTTAAATATGACTTTTTTAAAAGGCTTATGATGTTCTGTTGTGGTGATTTGTGTTAAAATGTGACATGGCATTCTATGTGTTCTGTGCAGTTTATTGTTTGTTTGATGGCAATATCATAATTTATGAAAACATTTTTGTGTTTGTCTTTCCTTGTATGAAAAAAAACAGGCTAAACAAAGTCTTCCAAGCAGATATTTCAGAATGTTGTTTTAACATTTTTAACCAGTTTTATCTGTTTGCAGAGAAGATAAGTTCATTAAAACGAAAAGCTGATGATGTGACCAGTGACTCTGAGGCGAAATTGGACTCTGAGCTGGACTTAAAGACTCCAAAACTTTTTCCATGTCCACACTCAAAGCTGTTTTTCCATGTTCACACTAAAAACCTAAGACGACATATCACGGATGCACACAACTTTGACACTACTCCTATGATTTGTATTGATCAAAGAAATGGAATTTATGTCACTCCAAAATATGACCATATTCCTGTTTTTCCAATTCATGTACTCAAGTCTACCAATCCACCAAATATTGACTGTGAGATAGAAAATTGTCGCCGATTTATGCAGATTGCTTGGTCTTCTGGAAATCCTGGAAAAGTGTGTGTTCACCTTGAGAGAACCAATAATGCCTAGCCATATGTAAAACCTGCTGTATTACAGTTTAACTCACTGAAGGACATGGTCAACACTGCAAACAACCATGGATTTGAAAGTGTCTTTCCTGTATTTTTTGGAGATGAAGGATACTCTCATCGGTGGTATTTCTTTTCAGTATTCACGAATACAACAGACAACTGGTGTCAGTTTGGGAGAACTAGAGTGACATTTGATGCAGTGGTAGGACAGTAGAACTGTCAGTGTCAAGGAACTGGAAGATCACACCGTTGTGTACATCGAATGATGGGGATGTGGTGGATTTTCCAAGAGTCTCCTGGCACCCTAGGGTCTACCTCTGATATTCACAGGACATTGACGATTTGGAGACTCACATGAGATCTCCTTCCACACACCGAAACTTAAACTGTCTCCTTCCGCGCACCGAAACTTAGCACATTGGCTCCTGATTGGCTTATTGTCAAGCAGCCAGTTTTATCTGCCTGAAAAGGGTTGACCTTCAACACAAACTGTGAAACTAGATTCTGTAATTAATCTTAGAAGCCTTTATCGTCTCATGGACAAGATATGTAACAAGAACATGCAACAAGATATGTAAATCAAAAGCCTTTCAAGGCCTTTCCGTGATTTCAAGGGTGTATATAACAAAAATTCTCCTGCCTAACTTTTTACATTTGCCTTTAAAAAAAGACAGGACTTTGAAAAGTTCATGACTGAACTTGTTGATAAAAGAAAATTCAGAGTCTCTGCGAGATTTGAGTAGCAGTGAGTCCTACTAAACAGTAACCGAAGCAGCTGGCTGCAGTGCAGCTGTGCATAGAGCAAATTAATGTTTTATATTTTGAATATGTAGCGTTAACCATATGGCTCCCTGTTCATTGTTCTGTTCCCAAAGGTCCCATCTTGTAATTGCTCATTAAAATGTAGCATTTACTTATCTACTGTTTGTCCTTGTGTTTTATTCTCTCTCTCTTACCTTTGCCCTGTTGTTTATTTATTAACAAACTAATAAATAAATTATGTTTTATAATTAAATCATTAACCAATCAATTACTAATCGCTTGTAAATTACTTGTAACCGAATTCACAAAACATACATAAAAATGTTAGCATATCACTTGATAATCATTTAAGAATGTATTGTAAAAATAAATCGGCTATTAAATTAAAATATGTCCAGCGGCATCTGCAGTCAGAGATGTCGCTCACGGATGGCCGCTGGAGATGCCACCGGAAGTGCCGCTTCGAGATGCCGATGCCGCATTTTGCGCTTGCTCTCTCTCCACGGTCACATGCCAGATAACCAAAGAGGTCTGTGAGCACGTCATCAACCAAAATTTGATGACTGACATGGACTGTGACACTGTCGATTATTTCCAATTCACATGACTTGTTTTTTAATCATGCACATTATTAGCAGGTAAGGTTAGCCATTTTTGTTTGACAATCAATCATTATAACCATTGTTTCAGATTAATAAAATGGCCTTTACTTTTACATACACTGGTATGGTTCAGTGTCAAAATTGAGTTAACTTAAAATTGATAAGCACAAAACAGCTACGTGTAGTCTACTTATGAATAACTAGCCTAATTTTTTTCCACTGATCAAAAGCTTACAGTTACTACAACAAGACAATTATTCATTAGGAAACAACATGAAAACACACAAAGCATTTTAACATATTCAAAGCATTTTAAATGTTACTTTGAGAGTCTTACCTTAAAATGCTTCAGCAAGTCTTCTGCCATTGAGTGGCCCGCAAACTGAGAACCGAGATAGCGAGACCTGACAATCGGGGTGCCGATTGCAAGTCCAACTGTTTTCGTTGTTTTGTTCATGGACTCATCAAACATTATGATGAAAGCATCCTTGTTTGCCCGTGAAATTAGTTCCTTCTTCAGGTATGAGGCAACACCAAATCACGCTAAGTATGCGGGTTTTATCCCTTCCACATGTGAATGTCCTTGCACACTCTGAGTCAGGGAACATTGCTCGAAAAACTAGGTGGATTTCATCATTTGAGGTGTACGAGTGGTGGCGGCTTACGGCTTGATATACCCACAGTACTTCAGCCTTACATTCGCAAAGCTGCCGAAGGCATTGCTTGATAAGTGGACAGCCTTGTGGAAGGCTGAGAGGTCGAAGTGCTAGGTTCAACAGGAGAAGATGAAAAGATACTTATGGGCAAACTACTTGCCTGTGACTACAGATAACGTAGACTCACTGTATTGCGGACACTTTGCACAGTAAAATGTCCTATAAGATATCAATCCGCTGAAAGATAAACCTGATTGGCTCATCTGTCTCTGGGGACATGCCTTCCACACATTTCAAAGTTTGATTGACACATTTTGGACTAATGATTTTAGAGAAATCTTGAAAAAACTACCGGGAGACGCAGTCTGCGGATTACCATGAGTACTCACGTGTTCCGGACGGCTGAATATTTCTACTCACTGTGTTTTGGACAGTTAAGGAGGAGTCATTCTAATATAAAACGCATACATTTTAACAACTATAAGTTGGTAAAGTAATCATATTAATCTTCATAACTTTGTTGTATAAGCGTCCATACACTCTTTTAATCGACAATTGCTCATTTGAGGATTATATTTTAAAGTTATATTTAAGAATTTTAAATATGAAATTTTTTAAATCCCTTAAAGTACAAATATTTGCAAATTGTAACTCATAATTATTTTATAAGACCATAAGAATGTTTTTTTTCGTCATTTTCTGGTGGGTGATCGTGTTTTAAGAGCCGTTTTCTATGGAGGTATTCTCCCCTCGTCTTTTTGTCCTGCTGGAAAACCTTCCCCTCGTCATTTTCTGAACAGTCAATGGTGTACATTAGAAACTCACGTTGATTTCTTTGAAACGACTGGCTCTGGAAACATAGGGTTGGTTGGAATCGAAAGAGGAGTACGCAAAGATGACACGGATATATATATATGCCAGAGCTAAATTACGATCGTCACTTTCAGGAACACATAATCAAACATAAATTGTATCCATTGTTGACGAAGTACAGCGTCCGTGGGAAGCTCAAACACAGAAGACCTGACAGCTGACAAACATAAAGTGTATCCATTGTTGACAAAGAACAGCGTCCGTGCGTGGTAAGCTCGAACACAGAAGACCACACACTCGCTTAAATATGCGCATGCCCTTTTCTGCATATTCCGGAGGGAGGGTTGATACAAATGTGTGGGTTAGTGACGTCTAAAACCCAGCTGTAGTCCCAATCGAGTCGTTTTTGTAGGCAATTATACTTCCTGGTTTTTAAAAAGACGATATCTCTGCTTACACTGAAATTTCAGCGCTGCAACTTTGCAGATACTGTTCATGCACCAACAGCAACATTACACACTATTTAAAATCAAAAAAGTGAAATCGCAGTCAACCCCCCCTTTAATATACATGTATAGATTGGGTTGCATTGAAGGTTTTTATTATGGTAAAATTCTTAACAACCAAGACCTTGCTAATTTTAAAACTGGGGTTATATGAGGAATGGGTGATTATACGGCCAGGACAATGTACAAACATATTTTATAGCCCTGCTTTTCATGCCTCCACAGGCGAGGTATCAAGACTTTTTCACCATACCCTCAGAACAGTTCTCTGGAATGCGTAGAAGACAGACTTTAATAAAGCCATGCAACAAAAAGACTGACACTCACAATTGTTTCTGTTTGAGTGGACAACGTGACTGTAAAGTACCACAGCTGTGGGAAAAATCCATCAAGATCCATCATCTTGAAAGTTCAGGGTTGGGAGAAAAAAAGATTTAGCCATGCAGAAATCCAGGACCATGTGGACAAATATATCTTGTGGGTAAATGATGACCTATGGAATTTAAGATATTGATAACGCTATATTTCAGTAAGCTGCTTTGAAAGTGTTCATTATGTATAGTACTAGATAAATGAGAAATTTTCTTCTAAAAAAATAGATCAGCAAAAGAGAAGAGCATTGAAAGAGATGAAAACAGCAGAGGTCAAAACTGTAACAGGCAGGAGATTATTGACCTTGAAGTCAGTGACAAGGTTTTAGAAGAGACCTGTAGCAGCAGACAGGAGAATGATGAGCAGGTTACACAAAGGAGTCGTAGCAGCAGACAGCAGCATCATGATCTGGCTTTTGAACAGGGTCCCCGCGGGTCCTTAAATCTTGAAATGTCTTAAATATTTTTTTATTTCTCAAGACAAAAACTAGAAATGCAAAGTCTAATTACTATAAAGAATGTCTTTCTCTTCATTATAAAAATCCTAAACAATTTTGGAATAAAATGAAAAACATTATTAATACACCAAATAAACATTTCGTTAATCAAATTAGAGTTGATAATACTATACTTCATGACTCCTTATCTATCGTGCAAAAATTTAACCAGCATTTTTCTTCAGTTTGGTCTTCTTTAGTATCTGCCTCTTACTTGAACACTAATATTTCTAATATGACTGCATCGTGCAATAGTTCATTTTCATTTGGGAAGATTGCTCCAATTGATGTTCAGAGTGCCATCGATGAATTAAAATTGACCAGTGGTGCAGGACTAGATGGAATTGAAAATAGGTATCTTAAATTAACTTCACATATTCTTATGTATCCACTAGCTGATTTATTTAATCTTTCTTTGTTTACATGTGAATTGCCGGTGATCTGGAAATGTGCACGTATTACTCCACTTTATAAGGGAGGTGATGTACTTGATATCAATAATTACAGGCCAATATCTATTATATGTTCTATATCCAAAGTTTTCGAAAAAATAATTCATAAACAACTCTCAAATTATTTATGTATTAATAATATTCTATCACCATCTCAATCTGGTTTTAGGAGTAACCATTCTACAACTACTGCACTACTAAAGTTTACAAATGATGTGTTTTCAGCTTCAGATAACGGCAAGCTCACAGGTGCTATTTTTCTTGATTTGACTAAAGCTTTTGATTTGGTTGATCATTATTTGCTTTTAGATAAACTTTATGCTATTGGTTTTTCAAAAAATACTATTTTGTGGTATAATTCATATCTGCACAATAGGAAACAATGTGTTGTCTTAAATGGAAACAAATCTGATTTTTTGGTCCAACAAAGTGGTGTGCCTCAAGGTTCTGTTTTGGGACCACTTCTTTTTTCCAATTATGTGAATAATATACCATTGCTTCTCAATAATTGTCAAGTGCAACTTTATGCGGATGACACTGTCATATATACTTCTAATTCAGATCCTATACAAATTCAATTATTTCTTCAATCTGATTTTAATAGTCTACAAGACTGGCTTTTGGCTAATAAATTAGTACTGAATAAAACCAAGTCATACATCATGATCTTTGGTTCTAGACATAAACTTAACTCAAAAACCTGTTCTTGTGCTATATCATGTAAAGACAGCAGTCCTCTGCATAGAGTTGATACTATTAAGTACCTTGGTGTATGGCTTGATTCTGAACTCTCCTTTAAACCTCACATTAATCATGTCTTACGAAAAGGCAATGTTGGGATGAGTATTTTCGAAATGTTGGGATGAGTATTTGAGGATCTCGAAATTGCTTTACTCACAATGTTCATAAGAAACTAGTTGCTCAATTAATATTTCCGTTTTTTGATTACTGTGATATAGTTTATCAGACGGCATTAAAATCTGATCTTGTTTTACTTAATTTAGCATATAATAGAATTTGTAGATTTGTTTTATGATGTTCTTTTTCCACTCACCACTGTACAATGTATGATGCACTTCAGTGGTCACCCTTGAATGTGAGAAGGCAGATGCATTGGCTTCAATTTATATTTAAATGTATTTACTTTGATTATCCTAGTTATTTACAACAATATTTTGTACTCTTTTCCTCAAACTATCAAATTAGGCATTCCGTTCAGACTTACTTTTTTGTTCCTCGTGTTAAAAGAACAATTGGTAAGAGAGCATTTATGTTTAAAGCTCCATTAGACTGGAATAATTTACCTACAGGTATTAGATCCATTACTTCACTTCGGTTGTTTAAACAATCTTTATTACTTTATTTAAAAGTAGACTGCTCATGCTATTATTGAAACTGGTGTTGTAGCTTTGTGTATTGTTGTTGTGTATTGTTGCTTATATGTATATGTGTGTGCATATATATATGTATATGTATACATTGTTTTCTTTTCTTTTTTTTTCTTTCTTTCTTTTTTTGTGTATTGTTGGTGTCTTGTTTGATGTATTGTAAATTGTAATTTTGTTATGTTTTTGTTAGTTCTAATTGTTTCACTGTAAGGACCCCCTCGAAAACGAGATGATACATCTCAAGGGGTTAATCCTAATAAATTCCTAATAAATTCTAATATTTTATTAAAAATATCTAAATCTATTTATTTTTAAGGTCTGAAAATGTCTTGAAATTAGACATTTCTGATAAGGAGGTCTTAAATTTCATGTCCGTCTCGTCATCAGTTTTTTTCCCGCAATTTGACCAGCGCACCATTTGGGGGCAGCACTTGTGGGTCTATGTGAGTGCAACCTGCATCATAGGTGACTGACGCGTAAGTGATTGATGGAAATGGAATGCGTTTCTGTTGATGGTTCACCAGCACAGCATTTTGGTTGAAGCGAAATCACAAAAACCAGAGGCAGCAGTTGTTGGGCCACAACCTGTAAGTTGTAGGCTAAGACTTAATCATTTTAAATGTATTTGCATGTATAATTCCAGACGTAGCCTTGTGTTTTATTTTTTTTCAAATGCCAGTGCTGGCTATAGTTATGCTATTTTGTGTCTACGAAAAACGCGTACAAACATTATGGACCTGAATTTTCTATAAGTACTAATGTTTTAAACGTATTTTTCATGTTTATATGCTTTATGACGTTCTTTTCGATTTGATCAAGAACATAAACTAACATGCTGTTTGAGTATAACATTAGCCAGTCAGTTGCTATTGTTGCCAATTAGATGCTATTGTGTAAAACAAATGTGTATAAAGTTAAAAAATGTAGCAAATTATCATTCAGAAACGTTTAGTAAGAGCAGTGTGTGGTGAGGTTCTGCTTGACTCTTTATCGCCGCTTACTCGGTCTGATTCTGCCTCAAACTGATACAGCTGTTCAACACATATTTACATCTGGACCGGAGCTCATGACATGCACGTTTCGCCCGTAAAGGTAATGGGCGTTAACCTTCCAGATAACGTGAGCGACAGTTTAGCCAATCACAACACACCGGCCCAAACTAACCAATCTGAGCCCACTGCGTGTTTCTGAGGGAGTGTTTTCATAGAATCAGGAAGTCAACCGCTCGTTCAGGGCACAGAGAAGAGCACAGCTTAAAATAAAGGTGAAATTTATGAAAAATAAGACTTTTTAAAAAAGAAAAACCACGTAATACATGGTATATTGCACCCCATAAACACAATCATGCGAAGAAAAAAAGCAGTCACCCCCCCTTTAAGTTATTATCATAATGCTGAATGGAGTATGCTGCCAGTAAAAATAATCTGCCCACAGTTTACATGTGTTTTTGGTTAGTTTAAGTTTGTACTGTGTACAAAAAGAATCACAATGCTGATTTTTATTTTCAGTTACAACTTCTGAATTGAAATCAAAATTATGAATAAATGTTTTGTGTGGGGGGAGGGGCAATTTATAGTACAGACACACTCACAGCGGACATTTAACAATCTAGGCAACTGTCTAAACTGAATTACACACGCAGACGCTCAGGCAGACGTTTTCACCAGCTGATTTTTTATTCAGTTTTATATAGTTTCAAATATATATTTTTTTTTTTAATATGAAACATTTTCCGAGGTCCGTTGTGGTCCTCTGTGACAGATAGATACGTTATCTATCGGCATAGCAATAGAATGTTATAATGTCTGGCTATATTTGTTGTAGAATTGTGTTAATAAGGGGCTGTTTACACCTGGCCACTTCATGCGTTTTCTCAAATCGGATAGCTATCTGATTTATCAAAACGATTCCATTTACACCTGGTCACATAAATGTGTTTTTGCATGTCTTCAATTCCCGCGCTATATGCGGATTTAATGAAGTGCATGTCACCGAAAGCAACAGATATGAGCTGCATTTTATGTTTATCGGCTAATTTCAAAATCAACAAAGACGGTGATAAGAGAGAGCGGCAACAGAACTGGTCATTTCGTTTCTTTACTTTTAATGAAGATGGTAGTGTTAATCGTCTGCGACATACTTTCACTTTGATTTGCGATAGAATGTAGCGCGTTGGCTTGATAGGCGTTCAGCTGCTCATCTGAGGTGATGCGCGTCGCAGTAGCGTCGTCATATCTGACTAAAATAGCATGACATATAGCCTGTAACACACTCTCACACGTTTTTTTTTTTAGCATTTTTGGGAGTAGTAACATTTACATATGTGGTTTCAAGAACCAGATGCATTTACACGTGTCCAGTTTTGTCTGGAATGCGGCCCAGACCACCTCCTGAAGTGGTTTGAGCGATCGGATTCAAATCCGTCTCGAATGCATTTCGGGGGGCATTTACACCTGGTCTTGATAGCTATCCGACCTGATAGCTATCCGATCACAGAAAATGCATGAAGTGGCCAGGTGTAAACAGCCCCTAAGATTTTAGTATACCCAACCAATGGGTTGACATCACAAAATAGGCTGATACATGACTGAACCTCATCGATTATGGTCTAGTCATCATAACATGGCCTACTTATGCTGACCAGTTTCTCTGGCAACTGAAAATGCCCTCGACACAGCCTGAGGAACTGCAGAGGCTGAGGGTTTGACCTTGCTGGATAGTATGGTTTGGGTTGTTCTCCTCTCGTTCCAAAACAGATTTCTCCATGACTTTCAATGACTTTGTATCATATCACACTTTCACACTCACTCAATCACCCTCATTCACACACGGGGCGTCGACGACGTCACTTAATGGAAGGCGTCTGTAGCCCCATTACTAGAATAAGCCACACTCACTCATTAACATATAATTTGCATACAGGTTGTCTTTGAAAATGAAAACTAAAACTGTGAAATAAAAGAGGAAATAAAATGATAACTAAACTTTACATTTGAGTTTGAATTTTGTCACTATTATTGCGTGAGTGTTAAAAAAAAGCTTTGTAAAAAACTGTATTTGCAGTTTCTTTTCACGTTTGCCTTTTAAATTTAATATTTGCAGTCTTACCTCAAGATTGTAGTGAAAATGAAAATTGAAAAAAATAATGCATTTTATTTTTCAATTTGACAGGGATGATGCACTATCACCATGAAAATGAAATCATTTAATTTCATTATCAATTTTGTCACATATTTTGCGTACAGATTTCTGTAATGAAATGGTTAAACTTGTTTGCCTTCCATATGGTTGTGTGTGTGTTTGTTGCTTCTGTAGCCATTTAAATAGTTCTAAAGAGTTCTAAATGTTCTGACATCATAGAGGAGCGTCATCTCTAAACTGCAGCTCTCACTCTGTTCTGCTGTTGGTGTGTTATATTGGAGTGAACAGATCAAAAGACTTTCTGCAGATATCGACGACAAATATTGAATTGACTTGCAACATTCGGTGGCCATTATGCTGCTGTTCAGCTGTGTGTGTGTGTGTGTAGACAACTGTTCGAGTGTTTCACACACTTTTTACTTCAGAAAGCAGCGCAAGAACCAGAGAAACTTCAAGAGGAGTGTGAGGCCTTCACTACCAACGACAAACACCGCAAGGTAACGCTACCGGAGAAGAGCCAGCATGGAGAGAGAGAAGAGAAAAAAGGAGGAAGACATAAAGATGAGGCCGAAATACAAACACGAAACACCCGCCTGAGGAAACCTATTTTGGCCGCTTGTACCCGCTTGTGAATCTCTTTTCGTCACAGCGGTGCGGTAAAGCAAGTGCAATGCTCCAATTTTCCGGCCAATCTCCTGCTCCAATCTCCCCTTACTCGTGAACACAGACCCAGAGGTACTTGAACTCCTTCACTTGGGGCAACATCACGCTGAGTGTGAGTCACTCGCGCTGTGTTTGAAAAGCAAAACATGCCAAACATTATAGGCATAGGTTTTCTCCTATCTCATTTCATAACGAATGGAAGCGTTTGAAGTAACATGCTGTATAATCCATATATTTTTGACTAGTGTTGTGTCACTGAAGTGTTCCTTTTTAACGATATATAGGCTGCCTGCTATTGTTATTATTTTATGCAGCCCTATACATAGGCTATAACAATGCACAACAAACTTGGTGTTCATATATATTTAATAATTGTAACCAGAAAAATAAAAAATGTAATGTAATAAAATGTAATAAAAAAATTCCCCAAATCGTGCAGCCCTATAGTTTCTCTTGATACCAGCATGTTCACATGCGTTTAATTTTTACAGGGACCAGATGCCACGGATGAGTCCTGCTGACTTTCTTTCATCACAGGAGAATCTCATTCTTTCATCACAGGAGATTCATGAACATGGTAAGGTGAAAAATAGAAAAACTTGAAAATGACAGGTATGTTATGTTTCAGGAATGACAAAGTGTGACTGTTCAAGCCTCTGTCTTTAGATTTGTCCTTTGTTGTGTTTTTTTGTATTATATTGTGTTGTAAATAAATGCAAACATTTTCTTCTATTTAAAATCTCATTCTTTGTCCAAGCCCCCTACTGATGTAGGGCCCCAGAGCACCTAATAGGGCCATTAGGGGAGGGTCTTTGTCTTTTTCAGGTGTGAAAAGCAGTAATATTAATGGGTGGTTAACGCCTCCCCGCATAAAGCTATCTTCCCCAAAACACATCAAACATTTTTTAAAAGTCTTTATTGTCTTATCTGAATGAGTAGTCAAGAAGATTTTCACATAGTTTTGGAGCAAATACTCTAGGCTATGTGATACAATTTTCAAAAGTCTTGTGAAGAAACAATCAGTATGGGTTTTGTCACCTTATTTCAGTGACAATTGTTTTTTCACAAACCACGCATAAACGTCATTATCTCAAAACTACAAAATTTTACATACATGCTGCTGACATCTTATTGTAGCAGAGTTTGTGCTGAATACAGTGTAATAATACTTTAGCCATGAAAATGTAAGAAGTAACCGATAAAAGCACACATGTCAGAGCATGTCAGAGCACCTCCAGGACCCAGAAAACAGCTCACACCCCTAAAGGCCTCATTATGCTTCTACGTCAACTCTACGGCGTAGCTACGTCGTCACTGCTACGGCGTCTTGGCCGTTTTTTGCTTCTGCGTCAGGCTGTGGTGCTTCGCGGTGCATTTCGCCGCCAGAACGCTAGGGGGGTTCGCGAATCTCTTTGGTTCCGTGCGCAGCGAGCGAAAGAGAGAGAATGTTGTTGCAGCTCCCAGCTGGAGCTAATCGACGTTGAATAACAAGATGACACAAACTTTATCCCCACAGAAATAACACGGATAATAATAATAATAAAAAAAAAGAAACAGCACGGATGTCCAGGGCCCGTTCCACCCATAGACAGTAAAAAGAAAGGTTCCACCCGAGCTGCCATAACGATAGCTGTTCGGAATGACTTGAAGGATTTTTTTCAGTCTCCACATGGAACTGTGCTATGGCCGGATAATGTGTCCCGTGGCAGACTTGGTTAGTACTGTATTATCAATGATGTAACCGTGAACATTGTATTGAAAATAAACAACAAACTGTGTTTCAAAACAAACGTTGATTTATTGATTGATTGAAGTTTATTGCGAGCAAAAAAGAAAGAAAAGAATATAGACATATATATTAACAATGAAATAAAAAAAGGTTTATTTTTAGTTTAAAGCCACAATATGTATTTTTTCTGCTTTAAAAATAGCAAAAATAACTGTATCTATGTTATATATTTCTATTAGATGTGTACTTACATTATCCCGACAGTTTCCCCCAACTTTCAAATACGGAGAAATTTATAGTTTAATTCGAAGACACGGGACGTTTCTTTATTTCCGTTTCGTCGCCCATCTATGGCGTCATATAACCTTTGACTCCTCTATTTTCTCTAACTTCCTTGCGGGACCCGGCGAAACCGCCAAACACAAAGGGGAACACTGGACTACCGCCAATAAAGCAAAGAAAATGACGAAGAAAAAAAAGTAGTAAGTATTTTTATGTGTGTAAATCACATGCCCGCTCACTCTTAACAGACACACTGTCCCCGGTGCTGCTCGCGCATAAAGCGCTCCCCGTTCACAGTAACCGGGTCGTCTCATTCAAAACTGATTCAAAACAGCCAACTGTTGCTGTTAGCGAGCCGCGCACATTGAATACTCATATGAGTCAGGCTGCGAATGTAAGTTACGTGCCCGCTTCGGCGCGCTCATGCTTACTAAATAAACGCCTCACCTCCGCGACGCACACTCACTACATTCCCTTTAGCCTTAGCACAGTGGATGCTAACGCAAACCCAGTCAAACGTTTGACTACAGTATCTTATGTGCTTTATAATCCGGTGCGCTCTATATATGAAAAAATGTTCTAAATACGTCATTCATTGAAGGAGCGTAATATAAATATTTATTCATCTGTATTATAGTTATGGAACACGATTACGCTTTGCCTGCACGTTCTGCTGCTACAGCCAGCTCAGTAAAGCTCAAACGTACGGGTGAAAAATATGACCCGAGAAGGGTTTGGGACAGGAGAAGCATGACACAGGTAACACATTGGGGTTGCATTTAAAGCTTCTTGACAAGCTAAATCTACAGAGAGATGCCGTATATCCGTATATTTTGTGAAACGATGATGTCATGTCATGAGCTGAGCTGGTTGTCATTGACAGCGACAACAACTCCCGTGAGCCCACGCTCTTTCCCGACGTCATCAAAGTACGTCTTTTGTTATTATTTTAAATAAGTGACCCCTGGTGGCCAAAAATCGCATACTGTACGTTTAATTCTTTATTTACTTTCTTTATAAGAGTATTATAATTATCAGAACGAGGGTGCAAATGTTAAAAATAGCGCTATAGCGGGAGGGGGAAATCGGAAAAGCTACACTCCTGAAATTATGTATAATCTGACCAATCAAAGCCCTTGCTGTCTGCGTCGCCTCGACGCGTAGTTACAAATTTTTGGAGTTGCACTTCGAGCTACGGCGGAGGGGTCGGAGAGGGGTTTGCGTCGACGGATAGGGATCTGCGGGGGGTACGCCGTCGATTCAACGCAGAAGCATAAAACAGGCTTAAGGGTTAAGAGGAACTTACAATGTAACTTTCTGTAATTATAGTGTATCTATAAAGTACTTACATGTAAGTATAAGAGAACAATATGTTAAGTTTGGGTAACAACCAGGAGACTTAAAAACTATTTATACTGTATTATAAAAATAAGGGGTACTTATTCTACGATTATGATACAACAATCTTACATTTGGGAGCAATTTAGCGAGAACATACACTGCGTACCATTTTGCAATAATTGTGTACCAATAGATACTGTATGTCTTTTTAGAAATGACAGGGGACATACAGTATCTTTGCATATATATATATATATATATATATATATATATATATATATATATATATATATGAAGAGCTCTTTTCCAAAACGTGATAAAAAATGAGTTTGGGCAGCTTTTGATCCTATCTTACTCATCTCATGCAGTTCTCTTTTCATATAGCCTACTCAACATAGATGAAATAATAAAAATAAGTAACATAATATTATTAAACACAAATGTGAAACGTAGCCTATGTTTTTTTTTTTTTACTTAGGCCTACCACATCTACCTCGGAATCTGAGACGGCCATACCGCGGATGTCGGGCGGGCGCTAAGGTGAAAGCTAGGCGCAGGGAGAAGCTGTGGAGATTTAAGCCCTGATGTTCCATCAGTGGTCATGGGGAATGTCAACTCACTGGCTAACAAAACCGATGAACTGGCTGCATTGGTGAAGAATGTGAGGATCTACAGGGAGTGCAGTTTACTGTGTTTCACCGAGACATGGCTAACAACTAGCATCCCGGATGCCAACTTGGACTTACCTGGCTTCACTACAGTCAGAGCAGACAGAGATTTGAAGGCTAGTGGGAAGCGCAAGGGAGGAGGGCTTGCGATATTTATCAACAATAGATGGTGTAATCCTGGACATGTTACTGTGAAGATGACAACCTGTGTTGGGGACATTGAGCTGTTGGCTGTAAGTCTGCGTCCTTACTACATGCCTAGAGAGTTTTCACACACTATCGTGGTTTGTGTTTACATCCCCCCGCGAGCACAAGCTGAAGTCGCATGTGACGTCATCCACTCGGTTGTTGCGAGACTGCAGACACAGCACCCAGAAGCCTTCATAATTATTTTTGGGGATTTTAACCACGTCACACTGGACTCCTCACTGTCTGCTTTTTATCAGTATGTTGACTGTTCCACCAGAGGAAATAGAACTATTGACTTACTGTATACTAATGTTAAGGATGCATACACTGCAATTTCTCTACCACCACTGGGGAGATCAGACCATAATCTTGTTTTTCTCCAACCTCACTATAAGCCCAAAGTTGTAAGGGAACCCATCACCATACGTTCTTTCAGGAAGTGGTCTCCTGGGGTGGAGGAAGCCCTGCAGGACTGTTTTCAGTGTACCGATTGGGGAATGCTGCAGGAGGCGTATGGGGAGGACATTGATGGTATCACTAGCTGTACAACTGACTACATTAACTTCTGTATGGATATTGTTGTTCCTACTAGATCTGTACGCTGTTTTGCCAACAACAAACCCTGGATCACAAGCAACATCAAAGACCTCCTCAACCAGAAGTAGAGGGCTTTCATGATTGGTGACAGGGAACAGTTAAGATGCATACAGAGGGAGCTCAAGTTCCGGCTGAAAGAAGCGAAAGATGTTTACAGAAGGAAAATGGAGCAGAAGTTACGGCAAAACAGTATAAGGGAGGTGTGGGAGGGCATGAAGACCATCACAGGCTGTGGTTTGAAGCGCGGGAACCTTGTGGAGGGGGATGTGGAAAAGGCCAACCAGTTTAATACATTTTTTAACAGGTTCGATTTCCCTGTGTCCTCCACTACCGCTGCTACCGGGGCATGTACTGCTGTTATTTCCACACCTTACCCGCCTACCCCATGCAGTGACATTAACAGCACTGGATGTGAGATTAATATCCCACTTCCATTACCCATCATCACAGCAACCCAAGTGAGTGGGGAGTTGAGATGGCTCCGTCCCAGTAAAGAGGCTGGCCCAGACAGAGTAAGTCCAAAACTGCTCAAAGCCTGTGCTAGAGAGCTTGGTGACCCATTACAATATATTTTCAACATGAGTCTGCATTTGGGGAAGGTTCCTGTGCTGTGGAAGACATCCTGCATTGTGCCAGTACCAAAAAAGCCACACCCTAAGGAGCCAAATGATTTCAGGCCAGTTGCCCTGAAGACCATGGAGCGGCTGCTGTTACACCACCTCAGACCACAGGTCCACCATGCGCTTGACCCTCTGCAGTTCGCATATCAGGAGAGGGTGGGGGTGGATGATGCCATTCTCTATCTGCTCCATCGGTCTTTTTCATACCTGGATAGGGGTGGCAACGCGGCGAGAATCATGATTTCTGATTTCTCTAGCGCATTTAATACCATCCAGCCCCCACTATTAGAAAACATATGATTTCTTATATAATTCCATGTTTTATAAGAAAACATGGAATTAATTTCCACTGTTACGCTGACGACACTCAATTATATATTTCATCGCGACCAGATGAAAACACTAACTCATCTAAAATGACAGAGTGTCTCAAAGATATAAAATGCTGGATGACGCGTAATTTCCTGCTATTAAATTCAGATAAAACGGAGGTATTACTTATTGGTCCAAAAAACTACTCACAAAACCTCTTACAGTACAACTTTAATATAGACGGATGTCCTGTTACTTTATCCACTACAGTAAAAGACCTGGGTGTTATACTAGACCGCAACTTGTCTTTCGAAAATCATTTTTCATATGTTACAAGAACAGCCTTTTTCCACCTTAGAAACATTGCTAAGCTACGTAACATGCTATCTGTTTCTGATGCTGAAAAATTAGTTCACGCATTCATGACCTCGAGACTAGATTACTGTAATGCTTTATTAGCCGGTTGTCCTGCATCCTCAATAAACAAGCTACAGTTAGTACAAAATGCAGCTGCTAGAGTTCTTACTAGGTCAAGAAAATATGATCATATAACACCGATTTTATCATCTCTACACTGGTTACCTATTAAGTTCCGTATAAACTACAAAATACTGCTACTAACCTATAAAGCCCTAAATGGTTTAGCTCCTATGTACTTAACGGACCTTCTTTCGCCCTACAATCCACCGCATTCCTTAAGATCACTAAATTCAAGGCTTCTGGTCATTCCTAGGATATCGAAGTCCACTAAAGGAGGGAGGGCGTTCTCGCATTTAGCTCCAAAACTCTGGAATAGCCTTCCCGATACGGTCCGAGGCTCTGACTCGCTGACACAGTTTAAAACTAGATTAAAGACGCATCTCTTTAGTCAAGCATTCACATAATGCTTACCTTTTAGTCCTCTGTTATGCCATACGGAACCGTTTGCCACTGAAACTGCTTAACGCACCAGTGGGGCTCGACAGCCTTCTAGAAAAACGGGTCGGCGCGTATGGTTGGGTTGCGGAGAGTTCAGGTTACGGAGAGTTTGTGAGATAGTGGTTTCTAACACCGACTCCCGTATAATGGAAATCATTATGAACATCAGCTATGCTAATTATTTCCCATCTGCCTTTCTGCTGTTATCTCGGGACGCTTGTCCCGAGAAAAATGGCGTTCGTCAGGTCCAGTTTTGTCTCCAGCCTCTCACGGGGCTTTCGGATGCCCCAACGCCTGTGATGAGAAGACCAACGCCTGTGAAGAGACGACTCAACGCCTGCGATATGTTATGGCGCCGTTTTATACATAAACAATATTTATATTTAATATTTATATATAAACAATATGAATGTAAGCCAGGGGAGAACTGGCCCCCGACTGAGCCTGGCTTCTCCCAAGGTTTTTTCTCCATCCAATCTGATGGAGTTTTTGTTCCTTGCCACTGTCGCCTTGCTTCTGGCTTGCTTTTGGCTTGCTCAGTTGGGGTTATTTAGTGTTTAGCAATATTATTGATCTGTGTTGTACTACTTTCATGTTATCACTGTGAAGCTGCTTTGATACAATCTGTATTGTGAAAAGCGCTATATAAATAAATGTGACTTGACTTGACTTGACTATTGAAGGACAAACTGAAGGAGATGGGTGTGGACTTAAAACTAATAACGTGGGTGACGGACTTACTGAGAGATCACAGTACGTTCGTCTGAGAGAATGCACCTCTGAGAGAGTGTTCAGCAGCACAGGAGCACCACAGGGGACAGTGCTCTCCCCGGTCTTGTTCACACTCTACACCTCAGATTTTAAGTACAACTCAAAATTGTGTCACATACAGAAGTATTCTGATGACACTGCAATCGTGGGGTGTATTAAGAACGGAGATGAGGGGGAGTATCGGAGACTGATGAATTTGTGAGGTGGTGTAGATTTAACCAACTACAGCTGAACACTAAAAAAACGAAGGAGATGGTGATCGACTTTCGGAGACCGAGGCCCCAACTGCAGCCTGTGTTTATCGAAGGTGACTGTGGTCCAGTCTTACAAATATCTAGGTCTGCAGTTGGACAACAGACTGGACTGGTCCAAAAACATAGATGCTTTATATAGGAAGGTACAGAGTAGACTATACTTTCTGAGAAGGTTAGGCTCCTTCAATATCTGTCAGAAGCTACTGCAGATGTTTTATCAGACAGTTGTCACTAGTGTCCTCTTCTATGACGTAGTATGTTGGGGGAACGGCATTAAAAAAAGGGACACCAGGCGGCTGGATAACCTGGTGAAGAAGGCTGGTTCAGTGGTGGGGGTGAAACTTGACTCTTTAACATCCATGGCAGAGAGGAGGACCCTTAGTAAATTTTCTTCTATCCTGGAAAATGCCTTTCACCCACTGCACAATATCATTGTTAGACAGAAGAGCGCCTTTAGCGACAGGATGCTCTCTTTGTCCTGCTCCACCGACAGACTGAGGAAGTCTTTTGTCCCTCAGGCGATACGGCTTTTCAACTCATCCCTGTAATTTAATTTTTATATATTTTTATATTTTTGTCCGTTTTTTTTTGTTGTTGTTTTTTTTAAGTAATTGTTGCTACTGGAAACTTGAATTTCCTTAACGGATGAATAAAGTATTTATCTATCTATCTATTTAAGAGTCACGCCGCTCCGCTTTGCCCACATGCTATGTAGCCTATGTGTGTGCATGTACTGGAGGGGTGCCCATCCGTTTTCTGAATATCGTTATCATTATTGATCATTTTTAATTAGGGATGCACCGAATATTCGGCCACCGAAAATTTTCGGCCGAAAATCATGGCCCAAAAGGGCATTTTCGGTTTTCGGCCGAAAGACTTTTATCACCGAAACAACGCGGCCGAAATGTTGTGATAACGCAAACAGAAACCGCGACCTGCACGTGCCTTTCTGAATCATCATGTCTGCGGTGTGGACATATTTCGGAGTATCTGAGAAAGACCGACGAACAGCGATTTGCAAAACATGTAATGCCGAAATTTCAAGAGGGGGTGCATCTGCAAAGACTTTCTCCACGTCGGGTTTAATATATCACCTGAAATCCAAACATCCTGATCGCTACGCTGAATATGAGAGGAACAGGAAAAGGAAAACGCCTTCGAGCGCGCCCACTCCGTCTGTGGCGGACGTTTTTGAAAAGGCAAGAAAGTTTCCCAGTGATGGTGTCAAGGCAAAGGACATTACACAAAAGATAATGGAATGCATTGCCTTAGATGATCAGCCATTCTCTCTCGTAGAAGATGTGGGATTTCGTAGGCTGATCGAGCACATTGAGTCCCGTTATGTCATGCCGAGCAGACAACATTTCTCAGAGGTGTGTTTACCTGAGCTGTTTGATGTTGTTGCAACTCACGTCCATGAGCATATAGCTGCAGGTATTTCAGCAATCAGTTTCACGACAGACATATGGAGCTCAGACGTCAGCATTATCAGTATGCTCAGTCTAACCGCACAATGGATCGACGCTGATTTCCAGCTGCAAAAGATTCTGCTCCATTCACAAGAGTTTCGAGGGTCACATACAGCAGCAGCCATTTCTGATGCATTCGCCAGTATGTTCGACACCTGGCATATCGAAAAATCTAAAGTGCATGTCATTGTCAGTGACAATGCAAGAAATATGACAAAAGCGATAGAAGACAGCCAGCTGAAGGGAATACGGTGCATGGCCCACACACTACAACTGGCTGTGAATGAGGGAGTGTTGTCTCAACGCAGCGTAAAAGACGTACTAGCTATAGGCAGAAGAATTGTTGGCCATTTTAAACATTCTCAGCTGGCCTATTCCCGCTTGCAGTCTATGCAAGATCAGTTTGGGACACCAATAAAACGGTTCCAGCAAGACGTGAGTACGCGGTGGAACAGCACTTTTTACATGTTGCAAAGCCTCTTTGCGCAAAAAGCGAGTCTTGGCTGCATATAGCGCAGACCACGAGCTCCCCGCGACATTCACTTCACACCAGTGGGTCTTAATAGAGAACATTCTCTCTCTTCTTGCCCCCTTTGAGCAACTAACGAAAGAGATCAGCTCCTCTGATGCTTTTGTAGCGGACGTTATTCCTTTAATCGCAGCACTAAAGCGTCTCCTAAGCAAAGAGAGTGAGACGGACCACGGAGTTAAAACAATGAAAAGTGCACTCTTAGAGTCTGTCAGCACTCGTTTCACTGAGATCTATTCGGATCCTCTGCACTTCGTCGCGACTGTTCTTGATCCGCGTTATAAAGACCATTACTTGAATGCGGAAATGGACTATGTGCACGTTAGCATATGCTAGTTCCGGCTGCGAAACCGATATGGGGTGTCTAGTTTCCGGTAGCCTGATGGACGACGTAGAGGATGTATGTTTCTCCAGATGTCTTGAACATTTGCCGAATATTACAGTTGATTATGTTCATCGACTGGCTAATGATTTTCCTCCAGCTCCCCAGAGCAAGAGAGAAGGGGTTTAAATATTACATTTCTCAGTATTTGCATTTTGAAGGGAACGTTAAGTCACAACAACATCCATGCTCAGACTGATCTCATGAAATTGCGTATGTATGACACGTATCACGTATTTTTGGCATGCTATCAACACGCATAATCTCTTTTCAGCGTGTTTATGAATACCGTTGACTTAACGTTATTATTGTATATATATATATATATATATATATATGTGAGCAGACAATGTAGCCCGACTACGCCACCCAATTGAAGAGCTGGGACTCTATTAATTTAAACACCCTGGCTTTCAAGTTCTTTTAGTTTGGTGGGAGCAACACAACAGGATTACCCGGACAGCAGTTTGAATAGAAATGTTTTTATTACAACCTTGTTTCAATAATAAAAAGAAAGGGCACACCGTGCACTCTCAATTGACTTTTAAAAGCTGGACAACGCCACGGGAAGATACAGTTCGCTGGAAGTCCATAAGCACCCACAGTCCGCGAGCGTCCCTCTAACCAAGTCCGTCTGGCACCATACAGCAGCGTCTACACAGCAGCCCACCTGTCACTCACTCACGCGCATCAGCACATCACTCACACAACAGAAAAAAAAGAGCCGCCAGTATCTCCACAGTAAGGAAACACAGCATAAACACCACACCACGATAGGAATAATATTAATCGTGCACACTCAATTAAATCACTACAATTCGTGAATACGCATTAAACAATAGTGGTAAAACTACAGCAATACTGGGACACTTTAGTTTAGTTGCGGCGTGGATATTAATTCCGGACGAGGCAAGGCATATAATTTAACAGGACGTCACTCACCAATAAACTGGGAGTAGACGCATCTAGCTCCCAGTCTTGTTGGACAATGCTCAATTCAGCGCGACCAACAGCGACCCCAGCAGAGAGAGACAGCAGTCCAGAACGGCCGAGAGCAGAGGAAATCCAGCACAGCAGAGGCAGACGAACTCCAGCACGGCAGGGAACGGTCAAATCCAGCAAGCGAAGACAGGGGAAATCCAGTCCAGCAAAGAACGGACGAATCCAGCGCAGCAGAGAATAGAGGAGATCCAGCACAGTAGAGACAGACGAATTCCAGTCCAACAACGAACAGATGAATCCAGCACAGCAGAGAATAGAGGAAATCCAGCACAGTAGAGACAAACAAAATCCAGCAGCCACCAAATCAACAGCCGGACCGTCACTTCAACGCGAGCAGACGGTTCATACTACAGTCAGGAGAATAAAACAAATAAAAGCAATCGCGACTACGTCTGGTCATAAAAGAACGTGGAGAACAGGGCTGCACAACAGAGTTCACGGGTCACAGGCTCACTGTTTGTCAGTTTCTTCGCCTTTTTAAAGCGTCTGTAATTCGACATGGCAATTACCAACAGCTGTCCATCTAATCAGCTGTGATCTAGGCTTCCAAAAACTACGGGGGCGTTACCCCACACCCTAAATAATGATCAAGTATCACAACAAGAAAACATGCATAATAAAACAATGATCACAAAAGAAAACCAAATCAAAAAGAAAACAAACATGCCAAATACACAAACAAAATAAAATAGACCATAGTCTCTCCATATGACATATATATATATATATTATACACAGTGTATATATATATATCTATATATATATATATATATATAGCATATGACCTACCTCAACCCCAACCTACCCGTCACTCCTACCATCCTAGGAAAAAATAAATATCGCTCCCCAGATGTAGATCTACATTTTGTTTTGTTTCACTCGGACATTTGACGGCGTGTACATACGTGGTACACGTGGAATCACTCGGACATTAATGTTGCCATGCTACGTGCTCAAGCTATGCGATTTGGTAACTGTTCTCTCTATACATTATAAAATGCGAAATCATGCGTTAGAAAGTGCATTTTCCAGAACAGTTTGTGTTGGCCATTGTTTTGTTTATGATGTTCAGAGGCTATGTTGTTGACAACCACTATCTATATAATGTCATATAGATCAGTGTTGACAACCACTATAACGTTACATGTCATACAGGGGGTAAAGGTATCCGACGTTGGTTCGTTCGTTATCAAGTTAGGCTGTTTAACACATATTAGGCTGTTCACACATATTTCTAAACAGGTCTCCCTTTCAAAATAGGTTCTAAACCCAGGGGCTTCTCCTGGTTAAAGGGTATAATATAATAAATAATTAGTAGCCTAAAAACTTCCTTCTAGTTGTCATGGATACGCAACGCTCCACTCTGTAAAGCGACTGCTTGGGTGCGGTGACAAAATGTGAAATATCGTTTACTTTTCACAATGCAGCAGCGCCTGGCTCCACCCAAATATGAGTGAAAACTGTGTTGGTTGACTTGACAATGAACAAACGAACATAGTTTTAGACAAATATATTTTGATAGCTAAGCTTTAGATAGCCGGTCCACTGATGTAGGATGTAAACAACGGCAACCGGAACCGAAGTACCCAACATCCGCCCTCAAGGCGGAAGTTAGCATTTTTCTCGTGCACAGAGTCAATTAAGCAGCGCGCACGAGAAATTATCCAGGCTGCGATGGATGCGGAGAACCCGCGTGGAGACGGACCAGCGCCCAGCGCAGGAGAAGGAGATCAGAGCGCAAAAAAAAAAAGACTCGTCTCTCTGCACCAGATGAGGGGCATGCACCCTCGTTGTCTGATATGTTCAGTGAAATCCTACAAGAAAGTGCCTCAAATAATGATAGGTAGGCTATTCTGTTCTAAGGCTACTATATATGTGAGTCTGTGACAATCAGATTTCTGCTATATTTCTGCTATATATATTTTTTAATTTGATAAAAAAACGTTTATTTATGCACTGGCCCTATTTAAATGCACTCTCTCAAATATTTCTCAAATATCAGGCAGATGACAAGCTCAACCGCTCAACAGCTAGATGGTTATCTGTCTGAAGTACCCATCCCCAGAAGTGATGACCCTCTTGCCTACTGGAGAAGTAATCACGGCTGCTTTCCTGACCTGGCAAAGATGGCACGCAAGTACTTGTCTGCTCCGTGCACAAGCACTGATAGCGAGAGACTGTTCAGTGCAGCAGCTCATGTTCTCGATGAGAAGAGGAACAGACTTCACTGTGATAAAGCAGACAAGCTACTCTTCATCAAGAAAAACCTGCCACTTTACCTCAAGAAGTAGAATGGGTGTGTCTAGTGTTTAAATATTTTTTTATCCACTTCGCACATCTGCAATTCTTGATGCATTTGTTATTGTTAAAGTTCCAGAGTTCATATAAGCTATGGCAGTCTTTGTTTTGATACACTATTATGTTGAAGGCCTATATACAGAGAAAATATTTAAGTTGCACTTGTTCTGAATGCACTTTGTTTTACAAGAACATTTAATTTTAAAACCTTTCTGTAGGCCTGTGTATACATTATTATTTAATGTACACATGAGAGGGGTCAAGTTGAACATTTTTGTTTGAATTTTATTTTTTATTTTATACTGTGCATTGTTGCAATATTCTAAATAAATATTTTCATAATTTGTAGTTGATTTATTCTTTGAACCTTTAATATTAATTTATGCAATTGCAATGCCTTGATTTTAGTAAAGTTAGTACAAAGTCATTGCCATAAATGCAATGATAATAATTAGCATAATTTATTTCGTGTTTCGGTTTTCGGCCTTGGTTTCCTCTTTTTCGGTTTCGGTCAAGAATTTTCATTTCGGTGCATCCCTATTTTTAATAATTAGTTTTTTTTCATGCATATGTAGAAGTTGGTACTATTTGTTAGAGGTTTGACACTTTACTAAAAATGACTCAGGTTGTGTTACTAAATTTAATTTATATTAATTTATAGTATGAGCCCCTGATTATATGTTGCATGTTCTCTTGTTTTTTTCTTTTCTTTTCTTTTAAAGACAAAACATACATTTGTACAAAAAAAAATGGATGGATTTATAGCATTTTGAAAAAAAAATTAACTTTTAATTTATCATTAACAATATTGTTGTTTGATTTAATAATCATTGTTCAAAATGTTCAGACTGAACCAATAAAACATTTCAACAGGATAATTTGAATATTCACAAATGTGTGGGTCTAGGTAAAAAATATAGTTTTCCTGAAAACTATTGAAATGGATTTATAGCATTTTGGAAAATAACTCATATTTATTTATTTGTTTATTTATTTTTTGATAGCAAAAGTGCAGATGTTTATGTTTGGGCTAACATGTTTCAAGGCAAGAAAAGCTAAGACTACTGCATTTTTTTTAAATATACTGGGAAATATATCTTGTTTCATGTGGTTACTGTCACGATCCACACACGGGAAACAGGGGTAAATCCAAAAGCATTTGGGCAATCCAAATCCGAGTCAGCCAGGCAAGGGTCAATAATCAAGGCAGTCCAAAACAAAAAAACAAACAAGCAGGAACTAGGAATTTAACATAGCCATGAAGTGGTGTGACACAAAATACAAGGACACCTTAAAACACACTGAAACAGACTGGGTTATATACACAGGGAATAGTCAATGATAATGGGGAAATAGCTGAGTGCAATGATCAGTGATGAGGAACAGCTGAGTGCAATGATAAGACAAGGATCGTGGGAAATGTAGTTTCTACACACCTCTCTCATCTCAGTGCGTGCGCTAAATCGCTCTGGTGTGCGGCGACACTTTGAGCCCAGTTGATATAGGATCCAAACAGAGATGAAGTTAGAAGCAACCAAACACCTCCACGTTTTCCCTATTTAAATGTAGATACAAGACAAGTTCCACGACCAATTATGGTGACACAAAATAAAACGTGTAAAACTACTTGTGTACCTGTATTTAAATAGGGCTCAATGTGTCGCCGCGTGCCAGAGCAACTTAGTGCATGCACTGAGATGAGAGAGGTGTGTATCAACTCGTCTTGGTTAAGGGAATAACATAATTGAATATGAAAAAAAAAAAAAAAACGGTGGAGTTTTCCTTTAACATTTGACAATAATTTACATATGATATTACAATAATTGCCATTACAATAATATGACCATATGGTCCAAAAAATTTTGTAATGAACAATTGTGTTTTGATGACAAAAAAAAAAAAAATGAATGCAATGACAAAGTGGTTTTATCTGCCTCCCTCAATCCATTTTCAGTCTAAACAGGGTTCTTTATTACTTTGATGGTGGTAGTTTAAGACTGTATCGCCTTGATTTCATTTGGGCAAATCTGTCTATCACCATGTCATGGTCCACAGCAGTCAAGTTCTCCTTCTCAATGGACATTACTGCCAGGTGGTTCAGCCGGTCTTGTTCCATGGTGTTTCCGTCTAAAACCTGCAGAAGATTCTGGAATGTTATTTACCTCACACAAGGCCTTTGTTTTTGAAAATAACTCTGTGGACTCTGAACTGTGCGTTGTTCTTTGAGAGAGTCGTAGACTGCTGTTTTGTATTGAACTGCTTATCCCAGGTCTACTGTTTCCCCCTGCAGGAATTTGTGGAGGCCTCAGTGATGGATAAAAGTCCATGAAACATCAGCAGCATGTAGACAATAGCCAAGTTTCCATCCACTTGTCAATCGAATTATCTGAAATTCGGTTAAAAAACTAATTGTCAATCGAATTATCTGAAATTCGGTTAAAAAACTAATGCGGATAAAGCTGGTGAAAGTGTGTTTCCATCCAACGGCTTTAAAGCGAATAAAAACCTGTACGTAATGACGTCACATGCTGTTTTGCGATCAAATTGGTATATCGAATTGATTTGAGACATTTTAAGGTGTTTCCATTTATTTTCGCACTGAATCGAACAACATTCAAGCTAACTTTTGCGAACAAAGTTTTGTTAGACAAAACGGATCGCGCCATCTACCAAAAAATTAAAAAATATTTCACAAGTTGAAGGCTAATAATTAGGGTTGGGTATCGTTTGAATTTGAACGATTCTGATTCCGATTCCGATTCCTTGTTTCGATTCCGGTTTCTAACGATTCTCGATTCTGATTCTTTTAAGAGGCAGGGTCAAAAAAGTTTAGCTAACCTTGCTAACCAATGGCCTTTCTGAAGGAAATAATCCTTTCTGAAGGAAATACTCCTTCTGTAAAAATACTCCTTTTGTTGATTTCGTTATTTTTAGAAAAGTGAAGCCACATTTTGGATCGCCGACCTAAGTTACTCATGTTCGACTCGCGTGGTTATGCCAACACTTCCGGTAGACGCTTCTTCGTTGGTGTTGTTCAGCGGTTTCTTCTTCCGCTCGGCGGACTGCGAATATCGAAACTAGGAATCGAAATTTTAACTTTTGAACGATTCCGGGAAAAACGAAAAGTTAGTCTCGGTTCCAATCGATACTCGATTCTCGATACCCAACCCTACTAATAATGCGTATGTGCCAGCTGATAGCGACATATGAATGGGATAATGTATGCGAGGCGGTTGTTGTATTCGCCTCACAACCGCCTCGCTATATATTATCCTGCTTATTACATATAAATCAACCAAATAAATAAATAAATCAATCATTTGACACAAAATATTGACTTAAAAATGAGTTTATTGATTTAAAAACGAGTATTGCTTCTGCTAAAGAAAATAGTCTGTTCCGTCTCTGAACTGCGTCCATGGCAACGGTGTGTTATACTAGCAGCGCCACAGTCTGTTAACAACAAATAACAGACCACATTCTACATTACAATTCAACCAAGCCACGTAAAAACAAGCAAAACTAACCCAAGAAAACAACGACGCTATAAACATTGCTATGATGATGCGATGCCGATGCACGTATGCCCGACGACAGCGGAGGTGACTGTGGTTTGGGAACGAGCGCTCAATCAGTTCTGGGAGATCGTGGTTCACGGAAACCCTTTGGTTGAAGCATCTTTTTGCTTTGTCCACTTACATCTGTCTTTGTTGACATCCGCCATGTGTGCGCAAACAGACTGGCCGGAAATGAACTCGTCTTCTGACGTGTTGCAACCATAAAAGGGCATAAAACTTAATCGCAGTTCATTATTTATTCGGCAAATAACGTTTCCATCAGCTTTTATCGCATTAGCCGTATATCGATCAAGAGAAAATCCGATGAGATCGAACGTATTTCATTTAAGTCGATTTTCATGAAATTTCATCGAATTTTACTGTTTCTATAAGGCTTTTTTCATTCGATATCACTTAATTCGGATAAAAACGTGTCGATGGAAACATGGCTAGTGTTAAAGTTTCTGAATTTGGACCTAAGGCCTACAGCAATTGGTGTTGAAATAGGTAGCAGCACAACAAATTTATTCCAGCATCTTAAACAGAGGCATGCAGCCGAGTGGGAGGTGTGTGCTTCTCAACGAAACGAACAAGACCGGAGTTCAAACACAGACACAAAAAAACAAACTACCACTGCGTCAAAAGGTGTGTATACGGGAGAATTCGGACAATGAAAACGCCCGCTAAATGTGCTGTTTGGCAGGGATCTTTGGAACTTTGTTATGCGTACCTGTAAATGCCTGTAAAGGCCCGAAAACAGGAACTTGTCTGACCACATGCTGTTAGTTGATGGCTTGGCTTTTTAAATGCTAATTTGTTTTGGGACTGGCTCAAGTTTGCCCCTATTCCCCTGCCCCCCTCATTAGTATTCAGGAAAGGTGATAGGGTTTACATTGTGTCAATCTTCAACAAGTGTTACGGAGAGCAGAGTGGAGATGTTACTCCTTTACATAGGGACAATATGGCTATTAAATCTCTGAGTCCGAACGAAAACAGCCTGGTGTACATGGCAAATGAAAGTTTGAAGAGGATATTTGAAAAGCTGGAGATGATGGACATGAGGTTGGATAAAATGGAGGCTGACATCAATGAGCTCAAAGAGGCAAAAGTGGAGCCTGCTTCAAAGAAATTAAAGAGAGCTGGGAATAATTCTGTTGCGGTAAGACCATCACAGTGTCTGCTTAACTTTGTGTGCTTTATTTATAAATCTATTCGAATTGAGCCCTCATACTATGTCGGATTTTTACAGGAAGCTGTATGGAGATTGCACAATGGGGAAAACAACATACACAAATATGACCCACAGACAAGGTATATCTTTAAAACTATGCTTTCATAACAGTCTTTTCTTCTAAATTATATTTTTAATCAAGCTTCTTTAATTACTGCTTCACAGTCTATCCTCCCCCCACAACCTCGAGGTCATAATCTTTCTAATGGCTGTACCGGACGTAGATCCTGCTGTTGTTAAAGGTAAGTCACAAGAGAATGTACCAAGGCTACAACTTTTTAACTGTATAGATTAGTTAGTTACAAATAAACATATTCTCCCCCTCTCTATCTCCATCTCTCTAGCATCCTGCAAGACATATTTTGAAACTGTTAGAAGGGGTTACAGGATGGCCCAAGATGATAACAAAGACAAGATGGAGGACAGCAGGATCATTATGCTCATGAGACAAAGAAAAAGAAGAGTAAGTATAAATACATATAAATCTGAGTAAAAGCCTCAGCCTGGGAGAGGCTCCCATCCCAACACATTTGATATTTTCAGTGGTTTAATTACTTTTTTCCCTCCCATTTTGCAGCTACTGAGCTGCAGGACTGGGGTTCCCCAGACAGAGGAAGAGGCAGCTATCTGGAAGACTGCAACAGTTGACCACATGTCTGAAGAGTAGGATGCCATATTGGATGGAAAGTCGGTGTGGGTTGTTCGGGTTATTATATTGTTTTACATATATTATACACAGGCCTTATATATTATATGGGGTTATTTATTGTATGACTAATAGTAAAATGTATTCTGTGCTAATGTTTTTTTTTATTTATAGAGTTTTGACTGTGTGTATATAAATATATATGTCATGTGCCCAGTGTCATTTACAAATAATAAAAATAACAAACTCAACTTTGTCTATCTGATTGTCTTGACATTATAACCATGAACACCAATGACAATGAATATTAATAATGAGTAATAATAAATCCAAATGAGGCCATAAACTGGACAAATAGTGTGGGGGTTTAGAAGAGGGACAAAGCATTGAGCACCCAATCCTATGTAAGATCTCTGACCAATTGAAGGAGGCCACTGCCTTGTGTCCCAAAGGTGTGAAATGCTAATGTTCCCTTGCATTGACCCCGACCTGGGGATTATTCACCATGGCAACTGATGGCCCTAGTGGCTCCCTGCTGTGCCCCAAACTTGGTACATATCCAGGAGTTTTCGGGATTATGTGACGGGACAGCAAACTCCCGTATACACACGTTTATTTGTGGAGTACACAGGAGTACTCAGGAGTTTTACATGCCCGATTACAGCTCTTTTCACGCAGTGTACGGTCTTAGAAAGATTTTCGAACTGTATCCCCTATGACAAGAAAGGACCCCGGCGGAAAACAATCACGGATTCAGTGGCGAAATATATAGCAAGAGATATGGTGCCAGTATACACAGTGGAAAAGCCGGGGTTTATTACAGTAACATGCTGAAAGTTGTCGACCCCAGGTATGTGCTACCAAGCCGCGAATATTTTGCCGAAGTTGCCTTGCCTCGCCTGTACAACTGTACTCGTGAAAAGATCGCTAGAGAGCTGGAGGGTGTGTCGTTTTACTCCGCCACAACGGACCTGTGGTCCAGTCGAACGATGCAGCCCTATATGAGTTTGACTGTGCATTATATTGACGACTGGACTCTGCGAAGCGTCTGCCTCCAAACAGCGTACTTCCCTGATGACCATACAGGTGAAATAATTGCGCAGGGGCTAAAAGATGCTTTGACTTCATGGAACCTTGATGAAGAAAGACTCGTCTGTATGACAACAGACAGCGGCACCAACATAATAAAAGCTCTCAGAGACAATGAGTGGCCCAACCTCCAGTGCTTTGGGCATAAGCTGCACAACGCTATAGGTAAGAGTCTAATGGCTATGCTAATGGCTATAAATGGTTTAGCACCTATGTACTTAACGGACCTTCTTTCGCCCTACAATCCACCGCGTTCCTTAAGATCACTAAATTCAAGGCTTCTGGTCATTCCTAGGATATCGAAGTCCAGTAAAGGAGGGAGGGCGTTCTCGCATTTAGCTCCAAAACTCTGGAATGGCCTTCCCGATACGGTCCGAGCCTCTGACTCGCTGACACAGTTTAAAACTAGATTAAAGACGCATCTCTTTAGTCAAGCATTCACATAATGCTTACCTTCTAGTCCTCTGTTATGCCATACGGAACCGTTTGCCACTGAAACTGCTTAACGCACCAGTGGGATTCAACAGCCTTTTAGACAAACGGGTCGGCGCGTATGGTTGGGTTGCGGAGAGTTCAGGTTAGGGAGAGTTTGTGAGTTATAACGGAAATCATTATGAACATCAGCTATGCTAATTATTTCCCATCTGCCTTTCTGCTGTTATCTCGGGACGCTTGTCCCGAGAAAAATGGCGTTCGTCAGGTCCAGTTTTGTGTCCAGCCTCTCACGGGGATTTCGGATGCCCCAACGCCTGTGATGAGACGACTCAACGCCTGTGAAGAGACGACTCAACGCCTGCGATATGTTATGGCGCCGTTTGATTCATAAACAATATTTATATTTAATATTTATATTTAAACAATATGAATGTAAGCCAGAGGAGAACTGGCCCCCGACTGAGCCTGGGTTCTCCCAAGGTTTTTTCTCCATCCAATCTGATGGAGTTTGGTTCCTTGCCACTGTCGCCTTGCTTTTGGCTTGCTTTGAGCTTGCTCAGTTGGGGTTATTTAGTGTTTAGCAATGTTGTTGATCTGTGTTGTGCTACTTTCATGTTATCACTGTGAAGCTGCTTTGATACAATCTGTATTGTGAAAAGCGCTATATAAATAAATGTGACTTGACTTGACTTGACTTGACTATGCATTCAAGTGATGTTGATTTTGTTTTACACATTTTTTTTATTTTGTTTTACACAATTTTTGCATGATGTAATTAATGCAATTTAATGAATGTGTGTGTGTGTGTGTGTGTGTGGTGTTTGTGTATTGTGTGTGTGTGTGTGTGTGTGTGTGTGCCCTTATTGTGCATTAATAACATGTGGAAATGTGAAAAAGACTTGTTTTGACACTGACCAATAGTGACACTGAAAATAGTTTTCTTTGTTTTTTCTTTATTTATTTATTGTACAGAGAATGGTGTGAAAGACCCACGAATCGATCGTACCATTGGGGTTTGTAAGAGACGGTTGCTGCATTTTCCTATAGTTGGAAAAAAAGAAGAGAGATGGCTGAAGTACAGGCTGAGCTTGGTCTACCCAGTCATCAGCTGGTAACGGAGTCCCCAACCAGATGGGGTTCACGTCAGAAAATGATGGAGAGATTTCTCGAACAGGAGAAGGCCATAGTCCGTGTCCTGGGGTCCGACAAGAAATGCCGTCATCTTGTCCCCACTTGGCAAGATATTGAAGTTTTAGAGTCCGTAAATAAAGCCATCAAGCCACCCCAAGAATTTACAGACGCCCTGTCCTGGGAGGCTTATGTCAGTGTCTCCTACATAAAACCGGTACTGCATTTGTTCAAAAACAATCTCCTACAGCCAGAGGAGGAAGACACCGAACTCACTAAAACAATAAAAAGAAACATAATGCAGTATCTTGATGACAAATACAGCAACCCTGTAAAGAATTAACTCTTGGACATGTCCTCACTGATGGACCCCAGGTTCCGTACAACATACATTGACCCCGAGAAGGTGGAACAAATCAAGAAAAGAGCTGTCACTTAGCTGATATCTCTGCCTGCTGAAAAAAGTACGCCTCAGCAGCCTGGTCCAGCAGTGCAGGTGTGCCAAAGAGAAGCACATCCTCTGCCCAACTTTAGCTGCTTTCTTCAAGAAGAATGTGCCAGAGCCATCTTCTCAACAACCAGAGGAAATGAAAGTGGAGACAGAGCTGGCAACTTACCTACTGACACCCGAGGTTGACCCAGACACTGATCCACTTCAGTGGTGGAAACGTCACGAACCAAACTTCCCAAGGCTCAGTAATCTGGCCAAAAAATACTTGTCTGTCCCTGCTACAAGTGCCCCATCAGAGAGGCTTTTCAGTGTGGGAGGGGGAATTGTTACATGAAACCGGGCATGTCTCAACCAGAGGTAGTAGACAGGCTTGTCTTCCTGGCTAAAAATGCATAAAAGAAGAATGTTGAGACTAAAGTGACGGATGCAAATGTTTCATTTTGTTTACAAGTTCAGGGATTCAGAACAACTGTTGAAAGTTATGTTTGCACTTTATGAATACCACTGTTAAAAGTATGTATTTTTGTAATACATCTCATTTTGTCATTATTGTTACATTTATTTGACCAAAATTGTTTTATCAAATTTTATTTTTTATTTATATTTTAAGTTATTTTGAAGGTGCATTGTGTCACTGTAAGTTTGAAGTTATTAGAAAACTGATAAGCTAGCTACATTTTCACTGTTTACAATGGCAGGGCCTGCCATCTCGTTTACAAGCATGTTTTGAGGCTTTTTTCCTGTTACACTTATGCCCCAAGGGGACATTTAGATTAAACTGCATAAGGGAAAAGAGAACGAAATAAAGAGTATATTTGTTTTGAGCAATTTCTTTGTCGGTTGTAGTTTGTTTTTAAATAGAAATAAAAAAAATCGATTAAAATCGAAAATCGGATTTGGTGTGAAAAAATCAGAGGTTTTTTTTTTTAAGCCATATCGCCCAGCCCTACAAAACGCACACATACTGCCAGTTGTTCAGAGTGTCTTTTCTTTTAATTTCTCATTTCTTTTATGATGTTTTCTGTGACCTCTTCTGAAAAACATGCAATCATTTCATTTTGTGAGGAGTGAGACAGGTAGGTAGCATGGGATGGAGCATTGTACTGCTGTAGAAATGGGTCAAACTGTGTGAGAAGTTTCATACACTTCAGGAAGTTTCCCTGATTTTGACTCTGGCTCTGTTTATTATGTCCACGGAATGCAATCTCCTGCTTCCCCAGAAATTACGTCATAGCAACAAAACGATGGAGGCAGGGGCGTCACTAGGCCCTTTTTTTTAGGGGGGCTTCAGTGGCTTTCAGTGGCTTGTGTGTTCATGGGCTCAGTCCCATTGGTCTGTCACTGCTCGTCAATGTCAGAATATTTGAGATTACCAATCAAATCAAAGTAGGCAGGCTTTACATTCACAGACGCTGATTCTTAGCAGCACGACTTGACGCTTCAGTGCACGGGCAAGTGCGAGATAAGATGTAAGTAGCTAAAAAACATATAGTTACTTATAACGTTATATATTCGACAGTTTTTTGAGGTCATAAATGTTAAACCAATGACAAAAAATAATCAGGAAAACTAAAACAGTTTTGTCTAATTTCGCCCTTTTGAACTGAAATTAGGCATGTAACCTCAGCCTAATGTAATCATTTGTTTAACGTTACTGTCATTTTGAGGGGACAAGAAACATTAACAAAGCTGTTTTTATCATGTTAGGTACAGGATTAATAATGAATGTGTACATATTGATAATTTAATACAAATTGTAGCCTTTTGTAAAAAAAAAAAAAAAAGCTCAGCTATAGGAGGGGAAGAAAAAGGGGACGATGAGGAGACTGAAAAAAAGGATGATGGAGATGAAGAAAGAGCATGTATTGACAAATAGTCTACTGACATAGTTTTCAAGCTATTTCTCATCCTTTTTTGTTCTTCAAACGTCTTGAAATGCACATAACAGAGATTAAAAAATTTAAGCCCCAAACCTCCACCTCACAAAGAAAGAGCTTTATCCCATGGTGGATAAGCCCATTTTGGTGCTGATGCTTCCAGTGCACATATACATGTGATAAGGCATAAGATCAATAATGAATGTGTAGCCTTTAATGTGAATTCATTTTATAAACTTAGTAAATGAACACATCTGAGAAAATGATTCATAGGCAAAATCAACCAGTTGACCCTATGTGTACTTTCTTCACTGTCAGACAAAAAAGAAAATCCTAACAGTCAAAGCTCAACTTTAGGAGGGGAAGAGATAGGGCAAGAGAAAAACAAAGAGTAAAAGAGTGTGATGGTGATGAGGAGAGAAAAATAATCAGCTGCCCACTGACATGGTTTTATGCCAAAAAATTGCCTTCAAAACATCTTAATGCACATTAAGAAAATTTTCTCAGGGGAAACCCCGAACCCCCCTAACTAGCACAACTCAATTTCAGGACTACAGTGATTATAAAACTCTGCAATTGCATGGTAATGAAAGTGAGCATTAGACCTTAAATTAAACTTTTACCTTTTTTTATATATATATATATTTTGTTTATCATACCCTCATTGGGGGCTTAGCCCCCCTAAAAGGAAAATCCTAGAATCGCCCCTGACTTTGATATATCCATTTTACTCATTCATTACTAACTTTACACATCCACAAACCACCTGGCTCAAAACATCTAATTTCATTGGCTGGATCGTACAGACGCTGAACGTCTCATCGATGGTTGGCCAGTACATGTCAGTCAAAGTGGGCGGTTTCAAAGTCCTTTAGTCTTTGGCAGTTCTTGCCGGTTTTTGAACGGTTTTGAATGACAACGCGAATCTTGTGTTGACGGATGCTTCAGATCATGCGAAAGTCGAGAGATATACATTTAATTAATTAAATTCAAATAAAAATTATTTGAATTCACATGGAAACTCAGTGATGATGCGTACAATGCATTTTAATAAAAACATTCGGGGCTTTACTGAAAACATTCGGGGCTCCAGCCCCCTTAGCCCAAGCCCTAGCGCCGCCCCTGCCTTCATGCCTCGTCACACTAATGCAGTATTTCAGAGATATATCCAGCTGCAGACCCGCAGCACCACCAGTTTCAGAACCCCAGCGCCAGAACCGGAAGTGAGGGAGGGGCGGAATTATTATTATTGCATTATAATTATTTTAGCATAAAAGTAAGGACAAAACGGGCCTGAGAGTGAGTTCCTCATTTGATACATTGTAAGTTACATTTATACAAGATTGTTGTGATAAAACAGGCCTAGCTTTGTCACCACCCTTGGACCTTCTGTGTGTTTTCATTCACCACGTGTGCCCCTCGTCTGAGTTCTCCGCCCTCATCTGTTTCCATGGACACTAATCACCTCCCGCACAGCTGATTGTCATTTGTTAATCACCGCCACTGTGTATTTTAGTTCCTGCCTGTCTTCACTCCCTTGTCCGGTATTGTTTGTGTTTAACACGCTGTCAACCTGTCTGCCTGTTCCTGAGCTTCATTCATTAAAATCCGTGTTAATCCTGTCTTCCTCCTCGTCTTCCTTGGTCAACCCCGTGACAGAATACCGGACCAAACTTCAAGATGAACATTGATTTCATCACCCTAGCGGAAGTATCACTGGATTTTGTTTCGTTTTCTAGAGACTTTGTTGCACTTGCACTCTCCAGCCCCCTCGATGACGAAACCCTGAAGACCCTGTTCTGGATCGGGGCCACCTACCACCAGCACTTCGACCTCCCAGACACCTCTAACCTGGACTGGAAGGAGGCCGTTTCCTGGTGTCTGGAGAGCGTTGAAGCCTGATCCAGAACACTGCCAGACCCAGAGCCGGAATTACCACCCTCGACCGCGGAGATCTCGTGCGTGCCCCCCGCAGACTGAGAGCTACCACCCGCCGCGACACGTCAACCAGTGCCCGAGATGAAGAGGACAGAGTTGACCCTCGCCCCGGAGGAGGAGCTCCAACAGGAGTCTGACCAGGGGTGTGAGCCCACAACATCTGCGGACGAGGGGACTAATTTCCTGGAACTGGAGGACTGGCTGAGGAAACCCAGGACTCTGGATATCGTTCCCGCCCTATCCCACCCGTCATCTGCATCTATCTCATATTTTGTACCGTCCTGTGATGACTTCTGTCCTGCCGTCTGTCGGATTCACTCCACTCCATCTCCGTCCCCAGTCAGTCCTCCAGCCTCGCCGCTGCTGGATGTGCGCAGCCCTGCACCATCTCCGTGGGGAGTCCCCGACGTCGAGCGGCAGGTCAGCCCACCATCCACAGCGCCTGTGTTCGAGGATCCCACGGCTTCGCCTCCAGCCTCGGTCCTCGGCACTCCATCTCGGCCAGTCGACCTGCCGGCTCCGTCTTGGCTCCTCCCACCTGCGCCTCTGCCTGAGACCCTTGAGACATCGGCTACAGCGGGTTCCCTCGTCCTGCCGGCTCCCCCTTGGTCAGTCATCACTCTGCCTGCGCCATGGACTTGCGGTCAGTCTACTACGTTTGATCCCTCCACCCCTTTGGCTTCAGCGGGCTCCTCCTTCCCTGTGGCGTCTCCTCTGTCCTCCCTCACTCCACCTCCACCTCAGCTCTCGGGCACTCTGGCTACGGCTCCAGCGCTCATCGCCGCGACGTCGCCGGGGTCTCCCATACCGGTGACGTCGCTTGAGTCCACCGGCTCTCCGTCTGCGCCGAGAGATCCTGCCACCGAGTCTCCGTCGGTCATTCCCCAGCTACCGTCAGTCCCCTCGCCATCTGGTTTCTTCCCTCCGTCTTCTCTGCCATCGGCTGTCGGTACTGGGAGGCTCTGGGTCTGCACCACCGCGCCATCCCCATCAAGGCCGCCAGGGAATCGTCATCGTCCCCTCACCGTCCTGTCACTCCAGCCTCTCGTCTGTGTTCCACCATCATCTCGTCCTCCACCTAAACCTCCCCCTTTTCCCCCTCCGTCATTTTGCCACGGCGCTCTGTCACCACCCTTGGACCTTCTGTGTGTTTTTATTCACCACGTGTGCCCCTCGTCTGAGTTCTCCGCCCTCATCTGTTTCCATGGACACTAATCACCTCCCGCACAGCTGATTGTCATTTGTTAATCACCGCCACTGTGTATTTTAGTTCCTGGATGGAGGGCGAGACCAGGGCGGAGCAGATAGAGGGAGGACCCCTGGTGGAGCCGATGGAAATGGGGCTGACAACACCAGGGGGCCGACTGACAGGGGCGGAGCAGATGGGAGAGGAGACCAGGGTGCAGCTGAGGGACAGACGACATCGGGTGCTGAGGAGGGACCGAGGGACCAAGGTGACACCGTAGGCTCAGGTGACAGAAGTGACGACAGGGGCACAGAGGGACACGGTGAGGCCAGAGCGAGTGAGGGCTGACGGGTGACTGGAGGGAGTGAGGAGTCCGACAGAACCGGGGGGGGTGACCTGACGGGGCGGAGCCAGAGGAAGGAAGTCCAAAGGTGAAGGGAGGATGATGAGGGAGCGAAGGGAATCTGGAGGGACGAGGGAGCCTGGCCGAGCTGGTGGACTGATGGGCCATGGAGGAGCTGAGGGAGGTAAGCAGATGGGACAGGGGGCCGAGGAAGTGTCCAGATGGAGGAGGTGTGAGGCGAAGGCCGGGGATCCAACGACCAGGCTGGGTCAGGGGAGCTGGCAGACGGAGGGGCTGACGGATGCATGACGGGAGGAGGTGGGAGAGGGAGGCTGGGTGGGATCCTGGTCTCTGGGGCAGGCTGGACGATCTCTGGCGCTGGCTGGACGGTCTCTGGCGCTGGCTGGACGGTCTCTGGCGCTGGCTGGACGGTCTCTGGCGCTGGCTGGACTGTCTCTGGCGCCGGCTGGATGGTCTCTGGCGCCGGCTGGACGGTCTCTGGCGCTGGCTGGACGGGGCTGGACGGAACCAGCGAAGAGGAGAGCACGGGTTCGGCGGGGCTGGGCGGAACCAGCGAAGAGGAGAGCTCGGGCTCGGCTGGACGGAACCAGCGGGGAGGAGGATTCAGGCTCAGCGGGGCTGGGCGGAACCAGCGAAGAGGAGGGCTCAGGCTGGACGGTCTCTGGCTGGGCGGAACCAGCGATGAAGAGGGCTCTGTGGCGTTGGAGTGGGGCTGGTGCCGTCCTCGATGGTGAGAGGTGACCCACAGGACACCAGCACCCACTCAACATACGCGGCAAAGCTCCCCTGGGGACCCCTCCCGGACAACTGCTCTCTGGTGGCGGTGTTGAGGCCGGCATACAGGAAGCTGCAGAGGCTGTCGTCCGGGAAGGTTGTGGCAGAAGCGAGGTGGAGGAAATCTGCCAGATGATCCTCCAGAGACCGGTCCGTCTGCTCTAAACAGAGCAATTGGACCCCTACGAAAGGGTCCATCTTTTCCTTTTGAAGGTCGGTCGATCTGTCACGGTGCCGGTGGAGTGTAGGCAGGAGAAGGAGAACAAGAGGCGAATGCTCCAATGCAAACACTTTAATTAAACTCAAAATAGCAAACAGGCATGGGTACAGGCAGGAATACACTCACGACACGGAGGGGAAACATCAACATCGACTGACAATCACAGACTGAAACAGAGGGAACTAAATACATGGAAGAATCAAACATAATGAGGTGCAAACAGGTGAAACAGGACGCTGAACAGGAGGCTGATGAGGGAGTGAGTTCAGGTGTGCAGACGAGAGGATCATGGGAAGTGTAGTGCAGGAGACGCAGACAGGATGGTGCAGACGCAGACTGTGACAGGTATAATGAGTTATCAAATTGTGTATAATTTTGAAAACCTCCAATGCTTGTCTTGTTTTATATCTTTCAAAGCTTTATTATACAAAGTTAACTCCTTCATAAATAACAAAAAACAAAGGTCTTACCTTCCTAAATCTACACGTTACATACGTGCTCATTAATAAACTGCTTAGCTAAAATTATTCAACTGTTATACATTAAAATGCCCATAAGTTTTAGTACTATTTTTTCACCATCATGGTCAGCAAGTAACTCATAATACAATGAAACAAATAACTGAAACTATATACAATTATATTACACAAAATCAATGTTTTAAAATGCTTATTGTACTGTAATGTAGTATCAGAACATACATACGATACGTAAAGAGTAGGACGTTTCTTGTTCAATAAAAGCTGTTTCATGTGTAAAATACCCTCCAAATTACGTTAGGTTTCAAACCTAAGCTCCGCCCCTCACTTACGTTCCTGGCGCTGATGTTGGTCAGAGCCATGTATTCAGAGAGTTCTGACAGTCCCATAGACCGCCATTGTAACTCAGGAATGCGGAAGTAACGCGTGTCATGGACCCGCCCATTAGTTCCAACCACTGATAGTTCCAGCATTGAACCCCATTCATTTTCAGTGCTTCCGAAGTACGCTCGCTAGTAAATTAATGAAATTACTGTATTTTTTACTTTTACACACATTAGCCGACCTCTCGTGAATCTAGTCTGTAGTTATATGTTATGTAGCCAGATCTAGTAAATGTTTATTGGAAGATAATAGGTTAATTGCAGCGATAGCTTACGTGACCAACACTTCACTAACGTTGTTAGCTAACTTATGGTTACCTGATGTATATATATTTTTTTTAAATTGAATATAATTTTTTTATAACATCATATATATATATATATATATATATATAATATTAGATATACATACACACACACACACACACACAATTGATTTATTTAAATGGTTTAGGGTTATGCATGTGTTTGTGTAATGTATATAGGCATACATAATCAGTGTTGCCACAGTTACTTTGAAAAAGTAACTAAGTTATTTTACAAGTTACTTGATTTTTAAAGTAACTAAGTTACTTTACAAGTTACTTGATTTTAAAAGTAACTAAGTTACTTACAAGTTACTTTTATTAGTTACATTCAGCAGTTGCCGACAACACACCCTCAACATAACGACCTCAACAAAAAAAAAACACACGACGTCAACATAAAAATTATAACCGGTTTTGCCAACATTCACTTTATTGGAAGTGTATTTTTAACAGTAACATCAACAATCTATCTCCTGTCATTGAAAGTTTAGCTTAAAAACTATTTCCTGAAAAAAACATGTTTTACAAAAAAACAAACAAAAAAAAGTCTTTCTTGACTTAACTTAAGTCTTTCTTCACCTCACTTAACATAAATACTTGTTTTTATAAAAATAAAATAAAGACAGCCTTTCTTGTCTTCACTTAACATAAATACTTGTCTTTATAAAAATTTTAAAACATTTCTTGACCTGACATATTTAACAGTTAACACTGTGACAAAACTTACTATTTGTAATCTGCATTTTTTATTTTTTTTATCTTTATTTTTTATCTTATGTTTAATCCCATGTTATGATTTAAGGAGAGAGGCCAGTAAAACCAGTGGTTGTACATCATTAACAGAAGCTTCTCAAACCTCTCGGGTTGAAACAAAGGCGACCGTGTTTAATCGCAGCATTTCCTCCACAACAAACTGCCCGACCAACTTCTTCAAACTCCCCCCACTTACTGGTTTTGCAACGAAATCCAGCTTTTGCTTTTGTGGTGGGGAACCTGCTCTCTGCTTCGCATCACCTGGCGTGACTTGCTCTGTAAGTTTGTCTCTGCGGTGCTGCGAATCCAAATGTTTTTTTTTTTTTTTTTTTTTCAAATTTGAGTGTTTCTGTAGGTAGATAACACTTTGTCACCGCCAGCAGTTTACAACCGACCTTAATGTTGCCGTCTTTAGCTGAGACAAACTCAAAATAGTGACTGTATTTCCAGCTAGAAAAAGTGCATCTCTCTCCTCCCTTCAACGTTGTTTACATTTGTGTCGCTGCGTGCGTGGTACACGTGACGTGAACCTCATGCTGAAAACGTGACTTGTCGCGCACACTCCCCGAGATGCAAGAAGAAATAAATATGTATTTACTAAGGAAAATTACAAAAATAGTAACGCACAGTGACCTGGATAAGTAACTTTAATCTGATTCCTGGTTTCGAAATAGTAACGCGTTATATGACTCGTTACTGAAAAAAGGGTTCAAATTAGAATAACGCGTTACCGGCATCACTGTACATAATATATATATATGTGTGTGTGTGTGGGGGGGGGGGATACATAGTACTTGTATTAAATGTATTTGTGTGTGTTTTCTGATGAATGGTTTAGTCTATGAATAGGGTAGGATGAAGGGCTACATTAGCCACTGAATTAAATCCCAACAGTTATGGATCATATTTAGGAACAAATGTTTTACTCATTAACTCATCATCATCATCATCATCATCATATCTTTATTCAGGACATACATATTAAATGGTCCATAGCAATATACAAAATAAAGTACATTCAAAATAGAAAAGATACCTAACAGTTAACATTTACAGAACATTACTGTAAATATGGTCATTGCTACGTCATGGGAGCAGTCTATATCCCTCCTAAATCATTCATTTGTACATGCACAGTGTAATTATTTATATTTTTCGTTGGTTGTCGTGATTGTTATCCTGAACGGGCCACCGGTCTTTGCGTGATCACGGTAAGCTAATGGCTGAATCGGAATTTATAAGCAAGATCACGGGAATCGATGACCTACATCCCAGTTGTGCTAAAATAAATATCATAAGACGTCCATCATCAGATGAATGACATGGAAAAGTTACGTTAGAGCCGCTAAAGCCAGTGCAACCAATGCGAACATCAACACAAGCTTTTCCCTGCAAAAAAATAGCCTAAAAACATCTAAGTTGTCACCCTGCCTCTCCAAATGCAACACTGACATTAATCAAACGCAATAAAAGCTTAAAAAGTACTTCGGTGTGCGTTTTATTTTATATTTACCGTTTAATAATGCAATCGCTGCTGTCTGTCCATTGAAGAACATGACAGCCCGCGTCTGTTTTGGAACTATTGGGGCTTCCATGAACCACGTGACAGCCTTGCGGTGACATCAAAGCGTGTCGCAACTCTCTGAATACATGGCTCTGGTGTTGGTTAGAACGTAACTCCGCCCCTTACTTCCGGTTCTGGCGCTGGGGTTCTGGCGTTTGGGTTCTGAAACTGGTGTGCTGCGGGTCTGCAGCTGGATACTATAGGTATTTCAAGCAAATGGAGGCCCAACCAAGTATTTAATGCATATTTCATAAGACCAACATTTCTGTATTAATTTTTTTTTTTTTTTTAATTGGTTGTATGTGATATTCTAATTTTGTGAGATACTGAATTTTGGGTTTTCTTTAGATATAAGCCATAGTGATCAAAATGAAGACACATAATATAAATTATTTGCATTGTGTCTAATGAATCTATATAATGTATGAATTTGACAAACTTCCACAATTTTCTAATTTTGTGAGACCTACCTGTATTTACTTTGTGCATGTTATGGTTTATATGAGTTAGCAGATGGTTTTGTCCAAAGTGGCTTACAAATAAAAACAATACAAAGGTTCACAATTAATAGCCTAAAGAAAATACAATAATATACAAACCTTAACTCATAATAACTTTTTAATTTAAGCTGAAAATATGTCTTTAGGCCCCTTTTGAAAGACCCAGAACATAAAGTATATATCAATCAATATCAATCTTTTGTTGTAGTGTAGTCTTAATTTATCGTATTTTTCTTTATCATAGGAGGAACAGGCAGAAGTGGAGGAGCTGCCCCTCACATTGAAACATATGTACCAGGCAGAATACATTGTTTTATTTGGATCCCCTAGTGCCACTATGGTGGTCGCTAGTCTTCCTGGGGTCCACAGAAATCACAATACAAAAATACAAAAATTCAATTAATCAATACAATCTATAAGAGCTATACGATATATTAGCTACCATGACACACATTTAAAATTAATTCGAATTATAACATAGGTAATACTTTCACACCTGTAATCTCTGTTTTATTGTTTTCTTAAAAGAAAATTTACTTTTTAAGTTCCCGAACACTGGATGGAAGTGAATTCCACTCTACAATAGTTTTCTTCATAAAATTACACCTTGGACTGGGAGTAATCATTATCCTGTTACTGACTGAGCGTGTCACATGCTCATGACCAGATCCACTAAACAATATATATTTTTTTCTTTTATAAAGTTATATGCTTCATTAGCCATGACATTGTGCATAAGCAACAAAAGATTGTATTTTACTTTTGCCTCTACTGTTAAACAAGATAATTGAATATGCATCTCACGCACACTAGCACGAAAAGAACAGAGCAGAACTACTCTGGCTGCTCTATTCTGTGCAATTTGAAGTTTTCTTAAATGTTTTTGGGCCGCACTACTCCTGGACAATAATATAAGTGAGATAGATAGAACAAGACTTTGGACAATGTTTTAGCAGTTGGACAATACACAGAGTATTTTCTGGCCATAGCGATACCCCTGCCCACCTTACTGACAATGTGGTCAATCTGGTCCGACCAAGATAATAAATTATCAAGTCTAACACCCAGCAGTGTGAATATAGTAACCTGCTCGACCACATTGTTCTCTATATGCAGATTAAGTGGGGTGATCCTTGGTAACATGTATCTATTGCAAAATATCATACATTTAGTTTTAGAAATATTCAGTACTAATTTATTCTTTTTCACCCAGTCCACTACTGTATTTAACTCATGCGGAAGACTATCATTGAGATTCTCGATGTTGATGCTGCATTAAATAAAGTTATATCACCAGCATACATAACAACACTAAACTTTCTAAAAACATGGAAAATCATTTATAAATATTGAAAATAAAAGTGGAGCCAGGCAACTACCTTGTGCTATGTCGCATGATGTAGTTAACCAATTGGATAGACTTCCATTAAAATAAACCTGTTGCGTCCTATTAGAAAGATAACTATCCACCCAAGTTAATGCTGAGTGTGAAAAACCATCTGGTTTGAGTTTTGCTATGAGAAGACCAGTGTTGGGTGTAACTAATTACTAAGTAGTTAGTAACTGTAATTTAATTACTTTTCCCTTGAAAATGTAAAGTAAGGGATTACTCTTCATGTACCTGTAATTTATTTACAGTTACTTCTGATGTAATTGAGGTAAATACTGTGTATAGATCAATCCGATCTCACAGCGATTCTTATGCATTTTATGAGGTGTCTAAATCGTACGACCGCACTCGTACAATTTTGTATGTGAATTCGTACGTAATTATTGTAAAATATGTATGAAAATTCATGAGGTCAGACATAAAACAATAGTGGGTTTAACATCAAAATGTATTGTCTGATGTTCAAAAGTATGTTTTTATAATGTAACCTTCTCCATCTTGGTCTGTTTAAGGATAATTCATGCAATTTTATAGTATTTATTTGAAAGAATTAAAACAGATTCATGTCTATTCTTGTATTATTCAGCTGGTTGAGATTGAAATGGGATTTTGAAAGTAATTAGTAATTAAAAGTAATTAAATACTTTTTAAAGAGAGTAATTAGTACAGTAATCTAATTACACTTTTGAAAAGGTAATTAGTAACTAGTAATTAATTACTTTTTTAGAGTAACCCAACACTGGAGAAGACTATGATCTATTACATCAAAAGCTGCTGTAAAATCCCAAAACGCAGCTCCTACTAGTTTCACTTCATCCAAACATGCTAGCCACTCCTCTGTAATTTGTGCTAGTGCAGTGTTTGTGAAAAAGCCTTGTCTATATGCATGTTGGAACTTTGTCACCAATTCATTTGTACTGAAATAATTCAGTATTTGATTAAAGATGATCTTCTCCAAAATTTTGCTTAACACTGGAAGTAAACTGATTGGTTTACTATTTGATCCAGTAAAGCCCACATTTGCATCTTTAAGAAGGGGTATAATTTTTGACTGTTTCCAAAGCTCAGGAAAAGTGCCACACAAAACATACAAAAATGTGATTTATAGTTTTTCAGAGCTGAGTTGCAGCAACTTTAAGTATTCTTCCTTCCAAATGATCTATGCCTGCAGATGTTTCAGGAGATAGACCCTGTAGAAGCTTCTCTACGGCATCCTGAGTTCCGGCATGCATCACTGTCATATTAGATCTTAAATTGGCCACTTTTCTTGTAGAAAACTTGTTAAAATAGTTTGCAATATCATGTGGCTTTGAAATGAACTGCCCCTCACATTCAACAAATTTTGGGGATGACTTTGGCTTTTTACACATTGATATTCAGTATTTTCCACAGTTTTTTTCTCATCATTTGCAGAGTTATAAATTTTCTGTTGTGCCGGTAAGTGAGGACCCAAAAGCGATATAACAAAAACAGAGTCTTTTAATGTCAACACAGGGTAGTAACAGCAAAATACACAGATCTTCTTCTTGAGTGGAAAAGGAGAAAGTAAACAACCCGCAGAGAGGGTGATAAACAAAACTCAATAGTCTTTCAGATAACTTCAAAGAGCTTTAGGCAGCAGTGGTGAATAGGTGGGTAGCGATGACAGGCTGCAGGTACGCGGGTCGAAGAAAGAACGTGAATACCTGATCTCTCGTAGCTTCAGATGAACTGGACAGAGTAAATAATAAGATGATTAGCTGAGAACAGATTGCACTAGCCAGGCGGATGCCGAAAGGACAGGACAGGACAGGACGAAGTTTGAAACAAACGAGGCAGTAGTTTGCTTCCAGCATGAGAAACTCAAATGAGAATCTGACAAAGAAAGCAGCAGGAACAGAAAAGCTGTGTCCGAAATCACCCATTACTCACTATATAGTGGACTATATAGTGAGCTCGCCATTTTGTAGTGCTGTCAGAATGTATAGTGATGATTATTATACCCTACATAGTCCACTCAATGTATCCCAGAATGCATTTTGAAAAGTAGTGTACAACCGATGGTCACTAACCTAAGCCCTACATACCATCATGCATTGCGCGGATCGTAAAAATAAGGGGACATTCTAAAACGCTTAACGTGAAAAACGCTTAACGTGGCTTACTGTACTAAGACAGTGATATTAAAAGACAAAATTCAGTACACATCATATTAATAAACCATACTATGTATAAAAAAATAAGATGAGTCCAAGATATCAACGCAACGCGATTAATAACACGTTAAGCATTTTCTTCCCATAAAAAACCGTTATGAGAAAACGCTTAACGTGGCTTACTGTACTAAGACAGTGAAAAGACCAAATTCAGTACACATCATATTAATAAACCATACTATGTATAAAAAAATTAGATGAGTCCGGAATATCAACGGAACACGATTAATAACACGTTAAGCATTTTCTTCCCATAAAAAAAAACGTTATGAGAAAACGCTTAACGTGGCTTACTGTACTAAGACAGTGATATTAAAAGACATAGATATAGAAAATTTGAAGTGGCTGGACACCCATTGATGTGTAGGCCTGTAAGTAAGACAGAGTTAAAGCAATGAGCTACATTTCTCATTAAGCGTTTTCACAAGCGTTAATAATGCACAAAATAGATTCAGGATTTTTTTTTTTATTATGCTTACAAACAAACAAAGATGACAATCATAGCATACAATTATGTCACAAAATTGCAAACATATCTGTGCAAAATATGATAACAATAGGTACAGAGTCATCTTAACACAAGTACAAAAACAAAACAAAGAACATAAAAACTAAAAAAACAAAGAAGAAGAAAGAAAGAGAATTAGAAGAATTAGAGAAAAATAAATAAATAAATAAAATGAGGATCAAGAGAGCAAGATATTCTATACAAAATTTAGAGTAGGACTAACCAAATTAAAGTCATTACAAAATAAAAGTGTTTTTATTGCTTTCTTATTTACTGAGGATGAGATGATGTTAAGGTACATTTCAAACTCTTTAAAAAAAAAAAAACTATAAAAATTGGTTTGTTGTTGGAGAATTTACATTTATGGATATAGAATTTCCCAATAAAATAAATTAAATTGGTAACAAAGCAGGCTTTTTTATCGGGAGTCATCCAAGTATCCAAAAATAATGTCTTTAAAGGTTACTGATATATCTTGCTGGATATTATCTTTAATAAACTTGTCAATAGGCTACTTTCCCATAGTTGTTTAGTATAGAAACATGACCAAAATAAATGATAAACAGTTTCTGTGTGAACTTGGCAAAATGAGCATCTTGTGTCAATATTACTCTTATATTTAATCATGAAATATTTAGCTGGGTAAAATGTATTTATTATTTTGAAGGATACTTCTTTAACTTTATTTGTTAAAAAATATTTTTGTGGTAAGGACCGAATCTTTTCCAAATTTACATTTTTAAATAATCTACTCCAGTATGAAATTACAGGAGAAACAGAAACTATATCTAAGAAAGAGGGATCTAACTTTATTATTTCTATCTTTTTTTCCTGAAAAAAAAAAAAAAATCAGAATTCTACCTGGCTTCCCTTGTTTAATCCATGAATGTTTTTGTTTTGTTTTGGGTTTTTTTTTTAACCAAAAATATGTGAGACATTGTGAAACTGGGATATGAATTAACTTTTGATTTTATATATAGCCTTTTAGTTTCATATTTACATTAAAATATCAGCCTTTAAATTGCAGCTTGATGCATGGATGGATGAATATTAAACCATTTAATATAATTTAATGTCTATATACATATGAACATGTCATACTGTACTTCAAATTTGAAGCAGATGCTTTATAGATAGGTATTAAACTACATAATATAGTTTCATGTCTGCATATGGCATACCCTTCAAATTTGAAGCATTTGCTTTATAGATAGATAGATAGATAGATAGATAGATAGATAGATAGATAGATAGATAGATAGATATTCATACATAGAATATACATTATCTAAAGAATATATAACTAATAAATAATAATTATGTTGAAGAACAGAGACTCAAGAAAGAGAAAATGATAATGAATTAATGAATAATGAATTGATTTGAATTTATAGACAGGTAAACAGGAAACACTGGCGAGAGTGGCAGATGCAGCAAGGTGAAATGTGCATATAACCAGAGTGAATACTGACAGTTTATTGTGTTGTAGAAGATGGAGGAGATCGTGGATGACAGACGAAGCGCACACACAGACAGGGAACCGGCGAGTGGAGTAACACAGGAGACAGGAGACATGGAGGTCCAGGAAGACAGGAGGTAAGGTAACATATACTTGGTTTTAGCAGGAACAACAGGTAAGATAGTCTTAGCTCAAAACAGAACCAGACAAAGTGCCAGAGTGAGGTGTGTGCTTTTACACTGCAAAGGTGATCTTTGTGATTGGGTGGTGATGGAGCCACACACACACACACACACACGTATATGAAAATGGTATACATTATCTATTCTATCTATCTGTATACTGCGTGCATATGTATTATTTATGATTTTCTGATCAGATTTTTCCCCCAAGCACATTTTACCAATTCCAAACCACATCAATCTTAATAACTACTATCAATTTTGTATTTAAGAATTTAAGTGATATACAATTGTTTATGAAGGCTGGAAGTGAAAACCGCATGTGCATAATTATTTAGCAGTTTTTTTTTTTACAGATAAAATGAGCCAAAAAATAGATTTAAAAGGTGCTTGGGAAAATAATATTATCAGAAAATCAACTTGCATAATAATTAGGCACACAGTGTGTATGTGTATATATATATATACATATATGTTTATATAATATTTATAAATATAATATATATGTATTTATTTAGTTATATATATATATATACACTCACCGGCCACTTTATTAGGTACACCTGTCCAACTGCTCGTTAACACTTAATTTCTAAGCAGCCAATCACATGGCGGCAACTCAGTGCATTTAGGCATGTAGACATGGTCAAGACAATCTCCTGCAGTTCAAACCGAGCATCAGTATGGGGAATAAAGGTGATTTGAGTGACTTTGAACGTGGCATGATTGTTGGTGCCAGAAGGGCTGGTCTGAGTATTTCAGAAACTGCTAATCTACTGGGATTTTCACGCACAACCATCTCTAGGGTTTACAGAGAATGGTCCGAAAAAGAAAAAACATCCAGTGAGCGGCAGTTCTGTGGGCGGAAATGCCTTGTTGATGCCAGAGGTCAGAGGAGAATGGCCAGACTGGTTCGAGCTGATAGAAGGGCAACAGTGACTCAAATAACCACCCGTTACAACCAAGGTGGGCAGAAGAGCATCTCTGAACGCACAGTACGTCGAACTTTGAGGCAGATGGGCTACAGCAGCAGAAGACCACACCGGGTGCCACTCCTTTCAGCTAAGAACAGGAAACTGAGGCTACAATTTGCACAAGCTCATCGAAATTGGACAATAGAAGATTGGAAAAACGTTGCCTGGTCTGATGAGTCTCGATTTCTGCTGCGACATTCGGATGGTAGGGTCAGAATTTGGCGTCTACAACATGAAAGCATGGGTCCATCCTGCCTTGTATCAACGGTTCAGGCTGGTGGTGGTGGTGTCATGGTGTGGGGAATATTTTCTTGGCACTCTTTGGGCCCCTTGGTACCAATTGAGCATCGTTGCAACGCCACAGCCTACCTGAGTATTGTTGCTGACCATGTCCATCCCTTTATGACCACAATGTACCCAACTTCTGATGGCTACTTTCAGCAGGATAATGCGCCATGTCATAAAGCTGGAATCATCTCAGACTGGTTTCTTGAACATGACAATGAGTTCGCTGTACTCAAATGGCCTCCACAGTCACCAGATCTCAATCCAATAGAGCATCTTTGGGATGTGGTGGAACGGGAGATTCGCATCATGGATGTGCAGCCGACAAATCTGCGGCAACTGTGTGATGCCATCATGTCAATATGGACCAAACTCCCTGAGGAATGCTTCCAGCACCTTGTTGAATCTATGCCACGAAGAATTGAGGCAGTTCTGAAGGCAAAAGGGGGTCCAACCCGTTACTAGCATGGGGTACCTAATAAAGTGGCCGGTGAGTGTATATATATATATGTTGAATAATATAATATATATTGTATAGTCTATTATTTCTTTTTTCTTTCTGGGGTATTTGCAACAGTTCACTATCAATTTTATTGATCATGAAAACCTCCACTTCATTCACAGTGTTAACACATTTCATTGTGTTGTTTTAAATTTGTTGCCTCAGGAGAAGCACATACTGTAAGACATTTATGATAATCTGTGCAAGCAACAACTAACCGGTCAGCTGATGGTGTGCATTTAAGGTGGAACCACCTTCTGCAAATAATGCACAAGATATAGTCATCTCTGTGCTTTGGGTCACCCTTACACGTTGAGGTTAAACCAGGAGTGCCCAAACTTTTTCCTATGAAGGGCCAAAAATCAAACTTGATTGTGGGCCGTGGGCCAAAAGTAAATTTTGCATCATAAATCAAACGGTATTACATTCAAGTCGCTATGGGTTTATTTATTTTTATAATATTTAAAATAAATATAAAACAACTTCAATCTGATTAACTAATGCAGTTTTATTTGCAAAGTTTTGCATTTTAAAGAACGTATTACAATAAAACCAACAATCAAGTGTTCAATGTACAATAGAGTTCAATGCCAAATCCACAAGCAATAATAAAACCATGTGGTTGCAATGTCAGTGACCTAATGAGACATACTGTATGAAGCTGGTCCTTATTTTTTCAGAAGTTTTTCAAGATTGGGCTGTAGCTGACTTACAGACAAAGACAAGATATTATGTAGGTGAGAGTCAGTTATTTTGCTTCTGAGTTTACTCTTGTTCAAGTTCATTAGACTGAAAGTCTGCTCGCAGAGGTAGGTGCTGCCAAACAGGGACAGCATCACTTGTGCCTGCTTACACATCTTTTGGTACCTGTTTGCTGGGACACATTTGTAGACCTCTGTCAAGGGAAGGGATGTGAACTTGTGTTTCAGTTCTGAATCACACTGAAGCTCAATTAGTTCCATCTGAAGATCGTCTCTGACTGCATCCACACTGATGGTGAAGGGTTGAGCAAACAACTCAAAGTCAGCAGTGCTGTGTCTGAAGTCCTCAAAGCGACTGTCAAACTCCTGGATAAGGTTGCTGAGAACAGCATCATACTCATGGACCTTCTCTTTCACCATGCCTACCTCTCCAAGACAGGGGAAATGGACTAAATTTGCTGCATGTGGGATGAGAAACAGAAAGAACAGTGTGATACTGGGACAGGCATGTAAAACAGAGGGAGAAAAAAAATAAAATAAATACCTAAAAAAAGGAAATGATTAAGAAACTAGCAGATTTTAAGCAAATTTTATCAGCTTGATGTACAACAAAAAAATAATAGCTGACATGACTGAATATAAATATAAACCACATATAATTCTAAATATAATTAAAAATAATTTAATTATAATTGCACAAAATATCATGATAATATATTATAACTGTAAATGTTACTGTTACCTGCTGAAAGATGTCTTCTGAGTAGCAGTAGTTTTTGTTTGAAGGCTCTGACGTGATCAAAAAGCTGGGTGATAATCTGGTCCTTTCCCTGGAGCTGAACATTCAAAACATTGAGCATCTCTGTCACATCCACAAGGAAAGCCAGGTCAGAGAGCCATTTCTTATCAGTGGGCACTTGAATATTACCATCCTTGCTTTCCTGAAAAACTCTGATCTCATCACGCAGATCGAAAAATCTCCTGAGAACTTTCCCTCGGCTGAGCCATCTGACCTCCTGGTGGTACAACACATCACCATATTGCGCATCCATCTCATCCATCAGTGTCTTGAACTGGGTGCCTGTCAAACCTTGTGAGGCCAGGCAAAAACTACAATAACTCCATCCACAAGTCGAGAAAGCGGTCAAATTCACCCATGCCTATAGAAAGATGTGGAAAGCGCCGTCGCTGCCTCTCTTCCTCCGAAGTTAGTGGTGACATCGGCTGTGCTCCACCGGCATTTCCATCGGCAACAGATACTACGCCGGGTTTCTTGGCGTCGAGTGATGACGTCACACGCTTGGCGTCTTTTTCTCGACTTTCTGACCCTGCGATAACTACTGGCGCTGAGCCACTTGTGCCCCCTGGCTCTCAGGAGCCTCAGTCTTCTGCCACACATATAATTAACCAGAATCTTTCTTCCTATATGTATAATGACATCTCATTGCCACAAGTCCTCCTGCTTGGTGATTCTTCCGTCAAGGGAGTTAAACTTCCAGGGTGTATCACCTATTGTCTGTCAAATGGCAGGATTGGTGATTTCATCAAGCTTTTGCCTAAACTTCTTCACTCACATACATCTGTCAAAATAGTCATTGTTCACACCGGGACTAATGAGATTATGGATAGGCAATCAGCCAGACTCCATTTAGAGCTCGAGGAACTATCGTTTCAAATTGAATCCTTGGGTAAACGCTAGTCTCAGCCTCAGACGTCACGCCCACGGAACGTTGGCTAAACGTCTGATGCATATGGTACACTTAACTGGAAACACTTCAGGAATGTCGAAGTCGTCATCTGATTGGTTGAATTTTATCGGATTTCCGGGGGGCGTCAGTGTCGCGTTTATTTTCGGTCCGCCGGGAAACAAAGCGCAGATGTGTGATTGCGGAAGAAAAACTGTTGTGTTTATATGAGTGGCCTATGTGAGTGACAATGAGCATTTCTCAAGATCAGCTAAACGTAGTTGTATGTCCCCTCCAATCTATTATGGAAGATCAAGTGAAGTACTTAATTGCGAAGGGTATATCAGCTGCGTTTGTGGACAAACATGAAACAGACGCTGACATCGCAGCTGGCCGATTCAGTATTCATAGGTCGCGCACACTGGATTATAAGGCACATAAGATACTGCAGAGTCAAACGTTTGACTGGGTTTGCGTTATGCATCCACTAGATGTACTAAAGGCTAAAGGGAATGTAGCTAGTGCGCGGCGCCGGAGGTGAGGCGTTTATTTAGTAGGCGTGAGCGCACTGGGGCGGGGACGTAACTTACATTCGTGTGACAAAGCGGACATAAGATGGACATGAGCGAGTTCGTGGGTGAATTTAATAACACGGAGCGTTGTTAGCGCCTCCGGTGACTGCTGACTGACTTGTTGCACACCGGTCTGTTGTTGTGGGGACATTTCCACGCCCCGAAACATGACGCTGAACGAAACGAACTGTAATTGGTTGTTTGACATGTCGGTCTAACGGCCTTATGGGCGGGCCTTGACCAAAGAAAGCTGCTATGAATTCCAGACCTTCAGCCGTCAGTCTGAAGGTCTGGCTACGCGAGACTAGGTAAACGCTGTATTCTATCTGGTCCTCTCCCCTCTCCTTCTATGGGCTCTGAATACTTTAGTAGTCTTTATGGACTGCATCAATGGCTATGCCACGTCTGTGTAGCTGCTGGATTTAATTTTATTCCTAATTTTGACTCCTTTTGGACTAGGCATGACCTCTTTAATGCTGACAGATTTCATCTGAATAGGAGAGGGACCAAGCTGCTCACCTCCAACCTAGTGAACTATATCGCCTTTGGCATGGACTGACATAATGCTCAGCCTGACCCTCCTACAGCCCTTCCCTGTTTCACTAAGCATAGTAATTATGAGGGTCCTGCTGAACTGTCCCCCTGCATAGATCTATGTTCATCAGATCTATACCTGCATACTCCTATTATGTCCTTACAGGCTCCTATTACCGTGCAAATTGGTTCCAAAATAGCAAAGGGGAATAGATCTAAATGCAACTCGGCTCGCAGACCAAACCCATCTAATCTACTTCTTATTTGTAAGAAATCATCTGTTCCTGTGGAAAAAAGTATATCTCCTACGGTAAAACTTGCTCTGCTAAATATCAGGTCACTTATAAAAAAGTCTTTTTTAATTAACGATCTTATGACCACATATAAACTTGATTTTTTATTTTTAACTGAAACTTGGCTTGATTCGGTAAACTGCAATAGTATTCTTATTGAATCTTCTCCCCCCGACTATAACTTTATAAGCATCAACCGTGAAAATAGACGTGGGGGAGGAATAGCTAAAATTTTTAAAAAAGAATTTCAGTTTTAACAGTCATTCTATGGTGACTATGCTTCTTTTGAATATCTTTCTGCTGTCCTTAAAAGCTGTCCGAAAACCCTATTGTTAACTGTATATAGACCTCCTACTTTATCAGTTGCAGTTTTTCTTGAAGATTTCTGTGAATTGCTCTCTGAAATCTGTGTTCACTTTGATAGTATTGTTATATCAGGTGATTTCAACATCCATGTAGATAACTCTGATAACACGCATGCAAGAGACTTTTTGGCTCTGATCGATGTTTTTAATCTGACACAACATATACAGAGCCCTACTCACTCTCAGGGCCATACACTCGATCTTGTTATGACAAAGGGTGTAACTGTTTCCACATCTATAGTGGATTTAGCTTTGTCTGATCACTGCTGTATTTTCTTTGAAGTCTGCTTGCTCCCATATTGTCAGAATAACTCTATTATGATCAGAAAAAGAGCTATAAATGACAAAACTTGTGTTCCTTTTGAGCAAACACTTTGTGAGTCCAAAAGCTCACTTCCTAATACTGCTGATAACTTGTTGGAAGATTTTAATTTAAAAATGACTAATATAATGGATGACATTGCTCCTTTAAAACCCACTAAACAGAAAGCTCCATGGATGAATGATCCGCTAGTTAAACTGCAAAAGAAAGAATGTAGGAGAACAGAAAGGAAATGGCGTAAATCCAAACTTAATTCAGATTATCTGATTCATAAAGGGACACTTCGTGAATATAATTCTGTTATTTGTAAAGCTAGACAATCTCATTTTTCCAATATTATCAACAGTAAAGCAAATAACTCCCGCGCGCTTTTTTCCACCATTGAGAAGTTAACAAACCCTTCCCCCCATCTGGCTCCTGAACTACTCTCAGTTGAAAAGTGCAATGAGTTTGCTTCTTTTTTTAAGAGCAAAGTAGAGAACATAAGACATAATATCTCATATACGTCACATAGCATCTCTTACTTTGAATTACCAACTCAAAGGGATCAGCTTAGCACTTTTTCAAATTTCAGTCCTATTGATCTTGACACTCTTGAAAAGACTGTACAGAGTCTAAGCTCTTCCACATCTGAGCTGGACATCTTACCCACTAGTTTTTTTTAAATCTGTGCTTCATTTAATAGCAACTGATGTGCTTTTAATAATTAATACTTCTCTTATGAACGGCGTATTTCCCAATTCCCTTAAAATAGCCGTTGTAAAGCCTTTACTTAAAAAGAATAACCTGGATGAGTCTGTTCTTAACAACTACAGACCCATATCAAATTTGCCTTTCATCGGTAAAATAATTGAAAAAATTGTTTTTAATCAAGTGTCCGCATTTTTAACCTCAACCTCCTGTTTGGATCCCAACCAGTCAGGTTTTAGAAAATACCATAGCACTGAAACAGCCCTGATTAGAGTAGTTAACGACATTCGGCAAAATAATGATGCTGGAAAAACCACTGTTCTTATGCTGTTGGACCTCAGTGCGGCGTTCGACACTGTCGATCACAGCATACTAGTAGAAAGACTTAAATGCTGTGTGGGTCTCTCTGGCTCGGTCATCTGCTGGTTAAAGTCCTATTTAGAAGACAGGAGTTTTTATGTTTCTATTGGTCATCATGCTTCAGCTCCAGTGTCCTTAACATGTGGTGTACCTCAGGGTTCAATCCTTGGCCCTCTTTTGTTTAATCTATACATGCTCCCACTTGGCCAAATTATGAAAAATTATTCTATTAGTTATCATAGCTACGCAGATGACACACAGTTATACCTATCCTTGTCCCCTAATGAGTTTGCTCCCCTTGAATCTCTTTATCTTTGTCTTGATCAAGTCCAAGACTGGATGTCAAGAAATCTCCTTAAATTAAACACAGACAAAACTCAAGTAATTATCTTTGGGAAAAAGGATCAGAGACTAAAGGTTGCCACACTATTGGGAATGAAAGGTTTTGAGGTAGTGGAAACTGTGAAGAACCTCGGGGTCATTATTGACAGCGACTTAAGCTTCAATAGCCACATGAAGTCAGTCACAAAATCGTCTTTTTATCACTTAAAAAATATTGCAAAGGTTAAAAACTTCATATTACCGGGAGACTTAGAAAAGCTTATTCATGCTTTCATTTCCAGTAGGGTGGACTATTGTAATGGTCTTTTCACTGGTCTCCCTAAAAAAACAATAAAATCTCTTCAAATTATCCTAAATGCAGCAGCAAGGCTACTGACCAGGACCAAAAGAAAGGATCATATCACACCAATTTTAAAATCTCTACACTGGTTACCAGTGACTTATAGAATTGATTTTAAAGTTCTTTTTCTTGTTTTTAAAACACTAAATGGTCAAGGACCTCTATATATGGCAGATATGCTTAAAAAATATACCCCCTCAAGATCACTTAGATCTGCTGGTAAACTCGAGCTAGTACAATGCAGCGCTCGTACTAAGCAGGGAGAGGCAGCCTTCAGCTGCTATGCGGTCCGTCTTTGGAACCGTCTTCCTGTAGACATTAAGACCTCCCCCACTATCTCTATTTTTAAATCTAGATTAAAAACGAAACTTTTTTACGATGCTTTCTACTGACTCTTTTTATTTCCTTGTTAAGCTACATGTTTTTATTTTTTGTAATGATTATTTATGATTATTTATTTTTTGAATTTGTGTGTGTGATTGATGTATGTAAATTGTTTCTTAACTGCTATGATTGTGTAAAGCACATTGGGCTACCTGTGTATGAAATGGGCTATATCAATAAACCTGAACCTGAACCTGAACTGTCGGTGAGAGAGCGCCCTGGAGCGTATATTGTTGACAATTTTGACGACGTCACGCATCACATCCACAAGCCCGACAGATTTGGCACATAGTTGTTCTTGATGTAAAATGCAGTGGTACCTCACAACTTTTCCTCCAAAGTCACTGACTTTCTGAGACACAAATGTAGCAAGGCCAGATTTCCTCCCTAACATTGCCGGCGCTCCGTCAGTTGTAATGCCGGCCATCTTCTCCCACTTTAATTAATTTTTTTTCAACACTCTCTCAACAGCAAAAAAGAGATCTTCTCCTTTAGTAGTATCAGAAAGGGTCTCAATGCCAGCCAGCTCTTGCGTTACATCAAAAGTGTCATTTACTCCACGCAAAAATACCAACAGCTGTGCGGAATCCGATATGTCGGTGCTCTCGTTGCAGGCAATTGAATAGGCAGAGAATGCACTTGCCTCCGTCTTGATTTGCTCGCCGATGTCTTGAGCCATGTCCTCTATGCGTCGGGTAACAGTATTTCTTGACAGGCTAATTTGTGAGAATGACCGTACCTGAGAAGGACAAACTGCTTCTGCAGCCACTGCAAGGCATTCCTTGACGAACTCTCCAGTAGAGAAGGCTCTTCCACTTTTAGCAATTAGAGCAGAAATCTGATAACTGGCCCGTGTGCTGTTTTCTTGTGCCATGTCCTCTATGCGTCCTCTATGAAGGACGTAACAGCGCGCTCTGTTCGAATCGAAGTTCAGCAAGCAGCTCGTTAGCCTTCTGTTTTCGCGCCTCGCCGCTGTATTTTGAGAAAGCTGCAGAATGTTTCGTTTCATAATGACGACGTATATTGTACTCTTTTAAAACAGCGACAGACTCTTTGCAAACTAGACATCCTGCCTTTGATTTGATTTCCGTGAATAAAAACTCATCTTGCCAAACTTTTTTAAAATTTCTCTTGTCTGTGTCCCTGCCTTGATTTCGCCATTACTGCGTTTAGCTTGTTGACATTAATTGACGTCAAGTGTCGCAAAGCACGCGGTGCTGCACCTTGAATTGCGCATTGACACGAGGAAAAAATCTAATTATTTTACATTTAATTTAAACATTTAATATCAGTTTACTCTGTTAGTTCAACAATAAATAAAACAGAACTGTTATGTCAAAGAAATTAGAAATTACGATCTGTGTCAAAGGTATCTCCCTCCCCTCCCCTCCCCGGACGGTATGGCGGGCCAAATCAAAGGATACCACGGGCCAACTTTGGCCCGCGGGCCCTGGTTTGGGCATCTCTGGGTTAAACAGAGAGTCCAATCTTTGCTGTTTGGGTCTAGTCTTTTCAATGTACCAGTGTAATCTGCTTTGCTTACATGTACTGTTTGTGTGACTGCCTGTACTTCTTTTTTAAAGAATTGCAGTTTTTCGTGTGAGAGTCCTGCCCTTCTGACCTTTGGAGGCTCATACTGTTCAATAAGGGTATGAATCCACATTCTTGCCTTGACACTGTTGACTGGACCTAATGGTGTGTTGTCAATGATAGCACAAGCATTCACTACAGTGAAGACACCGCAGTCATACCCATTTCCTTGTTGTGGAGTATTCACCACATCTGAAGTTTTCCAGTCAGAAGCCTGAAAGGTTTCTGTTGCTGAAGTGTACATGCAAGCTACTACTTTCATTAGTTTTGGAGCAGCATGCTTCAAAGTTTTAAAGGACAACTCCGGCGCAAAATGAACCTTTGGTCTAATTACACATTGTTACCTAGTCAACCGTTATCTGAGATTTTTTTTCATGATTGCCGAATGTAAATAGTTCTATCTATAAAAACAGTTTAGCCTATAATGCTAGTATAACGCTAGTCTATAGGGCATAGAGTAATGACAAATAAAAATCGCTTTTTATTACCACTAACAAGGCTCAAAATAGCCCCACAGTAACACGGTAGCACAATAAGGATCCATACATTCAAACCGAAGCATTGAGAACTTTGTCAGTGTCCATACCGTTTAATAAGAAGATATTTTATACACACAGTCAACTTTGCGAATACAGGAAGAAGCCATCTTTGAAAAATAGTCTCTACCAGTCGATCTACGAACGCCGATCCAAGCGCGCTGGTGAGATGTGAATAAAGTGATAATGTGAGCGCGAACAGTAGGCAACATGTACATATTAAAGAGAAGAAAATGGTTCGTGTTTGTGTTTCTTCCGGAAACAATGGACCATATAAGATTCTGCACAGTTCAGCGCACTTGGATCAGCGTTCGTAGATCGACTGGTAGAGACTATATTTTAAAGATGGCTTCTTCCTGTATTCGTGAAGTTGACTGTGTGTATAAAATATCTTCTTATTAAACTGTATGGACACTGACAAAGTTCTCAATGCTTCGTTTTGCATGTAGGGATCCTTATTGTGCTACCGTGTTACTGTGGGGCTATTTTGAGCCTTGTTAGTGGTAATAAAAAGCGATTTTTATTTGTCATTACTCTATGCCCTATAGACTAGCGTTATACTAGCATTATAGGCTAAACTGTTTTAATAGATAAAACTATTTAGATTCGGCAATCATGAAAAAAAATCTCAGATAACGGTTGAATAGGTAACAATGTGCAATTAGACCAAAGGTTCATTTTGCGCCGGAGTTGTCCTTTAAGACTGTGGATTGAATTGAACACTGAGATTTCTCGCTCTCTGAAATTTACAGTGGCAAGAACCCAGTGATAACCACGGCCAGTAATGTCAGTGTTGAAGGGTATTATGATTAGATCATAATTTAGAGCCTTTTTTGCAGCACAAAACTGCAAAATTGGAGTAAAGTCTTCTAGTGCAGCTAGCTGGTAAAGGTATGTGGGTACACATAGAATTGAGTCTGACTTTTTTTGTTGGTGAATGAAGACATTAATTGCCTGCTCAATTGTTTCCCCTTCAAGCCAGGTAATTGGAGATAGACAGCGGCTTTTGGAAGAGACCTTTGCCCAGTCATGAATGTCATTGATGCCCATCCAAGGAGCAAAGGAATCCCCTGCACTGTTTGGTGTAGATACTCTGGAAAGATGTGGTTCTAGAGGCAGACTGTCACCATTTGAAAGCCAAAACTGGTAAGTGTTGTCCTCTTTTTCAGCACCTGGTCATGAAGGCACGTTTGACAATGTAGCTTTATCAGAGCACTCCTGCTCTGTATTTTTTTTATTTTCAGCATTCAAAGAAATTGATGGCATGCTGTCCACCAAAGAGGCGGATTCATATGAGCACCCAAACTGGCAAGTATCTTTCCCAGCATCAGTCTGTGGTGGCTCCTTAGAAAGAGCAGCTGTATCGGAAGACTTATTTTGATCTTTTGTTTTGTCCTCGTTTTCAGCATCCATTGGAATTTGTGGAATTTTGTCTACCGGAAAGTCAGGGAACGAAGACAGTAAAGAGTCTGGTGCTGGGTTCACCAAATAATCCTAATCTTTTGTTCTGGGTTTTTTCCGGCCCGATTTTGTTTCATTGCCTCTCCCTCTCTTCCGCATCACTGAGAGGCTGTATATTCGATTTGTAGCAAAGTGAAGCCCCGTAGCCATTTCTACTGCAAAAATGTGGTAGCATTTTCCAGTGCTGGGACAAGAGCATAATGCACCATTTGCAGTATTCCGAACTACATGTACTGATTCGTTTGAGGTACTTTTCACGACAAACACTTTCAATGATGGATTTAGACTCACCAGACCCATTTCAATGACTGTCTTGGCCAAAGATGTCTGAGAAGACAGAAGTTTCACTCCTTCAACTTTGCACGGCTTATTTTCTGTGTTGGTCTTTGTCCTTTTGATGATTTCTTCCAAAGGAAGAAAAGGGGGCATTTTCACATCCGTCACTGCTAGACTAAGGTTCTGCTTCATTGCATAATTTCCCGAGCCACATTTTGCCCTCTGAAATTCAAATAAAAAGTATGACTGCATGTAGTACAGTGCGTCCACTGGAAGTTCTCGCCATTCATTTTGGGATTTTATCATTTTGTTGATGCTCTCACTTTATTATTTGTTGGTGTTTTGTCTTTAAATGCACAGAATTGTTTGGTGTAGTATGCAGCCATGTTTTCACAAATGTCTGCTTTCAGGTGATGGTCAGAGTAGCAGAGGAATCCTTCTGACCAGCCGCGGCGCTACCATTGGGCCTGGGTGGGCCTGGGCCCGCCCATTTTGAGCCAGGCGGGTAACTCCTATTACCGTCTGCAGAGACCTCGCAGGCGTACGGATTTTCATTCTCAGATCATCCAATAAGCAGCCAGAGGAAAACTTTGAGTGAAAGCTTCTAAACCAATCAGCAGCTTCTACCTCACGTGTGGACTCTTAAGCCTGCCCACAGGCTGCATCGTCACCAGCAAGTGATCCAATGAAATGAATGACGTTGGCGCGCAAGATTTTCAATGAGACAGAAACAGTCGGTAGCTATTAGCTAAAATGAAGCGTAATATGGAAAAGCAAAGCAGCTTGTTTTCATTTAAATTTAGCAATAAAAAAATAAAAAAACGCTCCGAGGAGCAGGAGGAGGAAACTCCTGCCATTTTTAGTAACGCGGTTACTTCAATGAAGAGTTACCATCCTGCTCGGCCGCCCTCTCTGCATCAAGTCCTCCCGTAACCAACGTATAATTTTTTGCTCATGAATGTGACACTGTGACAGATCGGATGTGTTTGTGACCATGTAAACAGGAAAAAAAAACGCATGCATTCGGCTATTTCGAGATCGGTTTCAGGCCTCATTCATATGTGGAAATAAATTGGAAATGAATCAGATGTCAATGCATTTAGACCACTTCTCCACGGTTTAATGACGAGAGCCGACGCGCATCTGCAAAGGGATGGATTGCCCGACAAAACGCCATAGAGAAAACGTGAATGTTTGTGGACAAACGTTGACGCATATCAACATATCAAAAAGGTTGGCTTGCTCTTCCTAAAATTTCGGACCCACTGCTCCTCGTTAAAGCCTATATTTAAACACAATATGCTTCCACCAGTCCTGAGATTTCTCTCGCACACAATAACTGAAGCGCATGCGGCCATGCGCAGGCAGCAATGATGGCACTTTTCGTCGTCCTCCTCCTCCTCAAAATCATGGTAATGTTTGGAGAACTTCGCATAAATTGCAGATTTAGCATCAAGCATGTTTCACGTTCGTCCATCTGTAAAAAAGAGAATTTAACCCTTTAAGCTAGGGTGACCAAACGTCCTGTTTTCCCAGGACATGTCCTGTTTTCACGTCTTGTCGTGGCTGTTTTTTATAAAGTGATGAAAATGTCCTGGTTTTAATTATTTTTCATTGGGCCATTTAAAAAGAAAAACATGAAAAAGAGGAAGAAGAAACCTAAATATATAAACAACTTTTGTTAGTTAGGTTTTTGTTAAGTTTGTGAGAGCTATTTTGGTTCAATTTGGAGGTAGGCTATTTTTTATTTTTATTTATTTCTTTATTTCTTTATTTCTAATACAGAAGAGACATTATTTCTATCATTATTTTTGAAACCTGTCATAATAAAACATGTTGAGTAGAGTATAACCTCTGAGAAGCCTATCTGAATTTGGTCTTTGGTTATAGATAGTATTTTGTAATGTAACCATTTATATCCGGAGGCATACCCTATTAAATTATTGAAATTAAGGCATCTTTGAGTAAACTTCGAGTATCATTTGAGTATCTCATTGCCGGGCCGATTGTCCTGGTTTTTGATAATCAAAATATGGTCACCCTTTAAGCAAGCGCGATGTTTTTAGATATGGCTATATGGCAAGTGTAAACACATGACTCGGATAAAGTTGAAAGAACGTGTAAACGGACGGTAAAAAAAAAAAAAAATCGGAGAAATGTAACAAATTAGAATTGGGCATCAAGACCTGCAGAGTAGGCTAATCAAGGCCTTTTTTTCAGAATAATAACAATTTAACTTTTTTATTTAATCTAATTATAGGCATATAATTTTTACCACTCTCCACGCCTCCCATGGCATGCTCTGGCTCCCCACTTTGGTTAGATATGTTGTTCATTTAATTATTTCATGTTGGTACAGTTCTTCTATCATTCTGAATAAATAAAAAAAAAAAACAGTTAAATAATTTTGTATCATTTTCCTGCTGTTTTTGTTTAGCAGCTGTGTCAGATTCAGTGCTGCTGTTATTTCATGTCGATAAAGTTCTTCTGTCATTCTAACTTTATAAGAAACAGTTAAATAATTTTGGACAGTTCCCTGCCCGTAACTGGAGAGAGAAACAGAGACCCTCCAAAGATATAATTCCGTTTCAGTCTTTTTGTGTATTAAACATTCAAAAGAGATAAATCAAGTTATAGGCTTACTGAGTCGCTGTCCACAGTGCCGCAGAAAAGCGCTGAAACGGATATGAAGGGGATTTTTTTTTTTTTTTTGCCTTACGGACGGGCCCATCCAGTTTTCTGAAGGCCCACCTACAATCAAAATCCTGGCGCCGCTAGTGCTTCTGACCATACTTTTCCGAAGGCATCATAGTGGGCATCAAACTCATCTGGACAGGAGGAATCAATGAGCTGCTCAACATGGTCTTTTAGGACCTTCACATCATTCCTTTTCCCCCCATGTGTCTTAACCCAATATTCCACATCTCGCAAGATGTGGTTGCGGCAGAACACTACACTTAGATTGGGAAAGTTTTTTTTCAAAGCACCTACAATTCCTTTCTCCCTGTCAACTGTCACTGGTATCTTTTGGTATTTTTTTGAGTCCATTCCCAGCTTTCCAACAATCTCAGTCAGAAATTTCTCATGGTGTTGCATGAATTTACGTTCATGTAGCATGAAGCCAACTGGATACACTGGGTCATTGACCAGTGCAGTGTTTCTCATAGCCAGCACAGACGCATAAAAATCCCCCATTTGAAATGTTGTGTCATAACTAATCATTTGTGGGTACTCAAACCTCACTGATTCATCTAAGTTTGCACATGCCAAATCAACAATGTCTGTCATGCCAGCATAAACAAGAAGGTCCGGGAACGTTGTAATGTTCCATATGAAACCTGGTAGTTGGTATGCCAATTCATGCAAACTAAACAGTTCATCTCGTGATATTCGTTGGTTGCATCTCTGTGCATATACTGTGTTCTGGACTTGTTTAAGGTTTTGTGGTGTTTACTGCCATGTGCTCCAGATTAACACTGCCTGTTTTAGCAAGGACAGTTTTGTAGATGTTTGACGGGGCTTGACCGTGATCGTTTAAAAGTATGTTCGAAAAAAAATTCTTTTTTTGAGGGAATAAATACTCTGTCCGTTTTGGCATTTCCATGCTTTCGTGGTACATATACGGTCTCATTTCCCAGGTAATGAATCAAATAGGATTTTTTTTCCTCATTAACAAGAGAGTAAACGCACTTCCTGAATTCTGAGGAGGTGCCTTTTTCACATTCACCAGCTCTAATGTGATAGTAGCGTTTCAAAACCCTTCCTCCATACTTTCTGATGTTGTGATAATTTGAACCCTTCTGCTTCCACATCATTTGATCAAACCTAAAGTCCATGTTAGGTTTATCTGACTGTGAACTTGTGTAAAGGAACACATCACCACCCTTTGGATGTAATGGTGGTTCGGTGGAAATTAACTCCTTGTATTTTTCAACATCATCTAGAATTGCTTCTGCTTCTTTAAGTGTAAACTCTGACTGTCTTTGCATTAAAGTCATTTTTTATATTCACCTGTGTCAATGTGAATATACAATAAAGGGGGGGAAAAGACAAAACAAACAAATACAACAAAATATAAAATACTATATACTATAATATAATATTATATAATATATGTATATTAAGAATACCCTGGTAATTAGAATGACACCAGTGAAAATGAGTTGTAGCCTTTAAAAAGGCTTTTTATAAAGAAATTTCGATTCCAAAAATCTGAACTTAATGATCTATACAGCGACTAGCAAGGTGACTGCACAAATGACAGTTTGTGGTGTCAGTGCCACTGTCATTGCCTTATATATACCTACAGATGACAGTTACACAGATTTCAAAAGATTACATTGTGTGGTGATTGGACATTCAAAAACAAAGATTTGTGATTGGTTGTAGGCAACCTTGTCCTCTAAAATGGGGCGTGTTCACAAAAGGCCATTGAAGGGGAATTTTTATTTTTATTTTTTTTTGCTCCGCAACGTTTTCTTATGGTTTTCTATGGGAGGAAAATGCTTAACATGTAATTAAACGTGTTGCGTTGATATTCTGGACTCATCTTATTTTTTTTATACATAGTATGGTTTATTAATATGATGTGTACTGAATTTGGTCTTTTAATATCACTGTCTTGGTACAGTAAGCCACGTTAAGCGTTTTCTCATGACGGTTTCAATGGGAAGAAAATGCTTAACGTGTTATTAATCGTGTTGCGTTGATATCCTGGACTCATCTTATTTTTTTTTATACATAGTATGGTTTATTAATATGATGTGTACTGAATTTGGTCTTTTAATATCACTGTCTTAGTAGCTACAGTAAGCCACGTTAAGCGTTTTTCACGTTAAGCGTTTTAGAATGTCCCTAAATAGGTTATAATCATGTGTGGAGTAGTAAACAAAACCCTTTTTCGGACAGCGGCCATATTGTATTTAGGGAATTTGGGGGTTCCTGATATACCCAATCATAAATGCAAGTATTCCTATGGATTTCCCATAGCCAGAAAAGGTAAAATAGACATCAAGTTTGTATTTGTCTCTCATCTGGCTCAAAAGCTATAGTCGAATCCCTTTTAGGCGGCCATACTGGATTTAGGGAATTTGGGGGGTCCTGATATACCCAATCATAAATGTAAGTATTCTTATGGATTTCCCATAGCCAGAAAGAGTAAAATAAACATCAAGTTTGTATTTGTATCTCATCTGGCTCAAAAGCTATAGTTGAATCCCTTTTACATCTTGGTCTCAGGGACCATTGGCTTGGGCGCCCTGGCTAAATCATTTCAGTATGCCCTCAGCTACATCTGTGCCAAATTTGGTGCTTATATATGAATTTGCGTGAACAATGGGATGTAAGGCCCCATTCTACAGCCCAAACTGCTTTTTTGATCAGCGGCCATATTGGAATTGGAGGATCAAGGGGTCCAAATATACTGGGTCATAAATATAAACATTTCTATGTGTTTCCCATGATCAATTAAGCTGAAAAACATTTCAAGTTTGTTTTTGTAACTCATGTGGTTCAAAAGTTATAGCCAGAACCCTTTTCGGGCAGCGGCCATATTGGATTTGGCCGCCATCTTGGCCCCGAGGGTCGCTGGCTCCGGCGCCCTAGCTAAATCATTTCGGTATGACCTGAGCTACATCTGTGCCAAATTTAGCGCTTTTAGATGAATTTGCGCGAAATTACCTATTTATGTGCTTGAAATTTTGGAGAAATAAGCTCAATATAATGTAATGTATTTATTTTAAAAAATCTATTTAGCCAGAGCCGGCTCGGCACCAGCTGACAGGTGATGTAATCAACGGCGCCGAGACACGATCGAGTAGTGTCCGAAAGTGGTGTTTCTATTATGCTGGTGAGCTCACTATATAGTGCTCTACTCCCTACCCCATATATAGGGGGTAGGGAGTAGGAGTTTGAATGGAGATTTCGGACACAGTGAGAGAGAACTACAGTACCTAATCAAAGGAGAAAGGGAACAGGTGGGAAGAAGGTGAACGAGGTAGTCAGAGGAGATGAGGAACAGCTGGGAGAGCAGAGAAAGAGAAAGTAACCTAATACGACCAGCAGAGGGAGACAGAGTAAAGAGAAAGAACAGAAACAAGACATAACATGACAGGACATAACATTTTCTGTTTAAAATAACCATTCTTTTCACTATGATTTAGTTTTGTGACTTTATTTCTTAATGTGCAGTATGTCTTCCTATCTTCAGGTTTCCCTGTTTTTTGAGCAACTGTTTTGGCTTTATCCCTTTGAAGCATCGACAATCTCAATTCATTGTCCAGCCACGGAGCATTGTTACTTCTTATTGACCTTTTCCTAAGGGGAGCATGCATATTTCCAATTTCACAACCAATTTCATTCATTTATCCATAAACATATTTAAAGCAGTGTTGACATTCTGTTCTTCAAGAACATCTGACCATTGCATATAATTAATGTCTAACATAAATAACTCTGGGTTGAACTTCTTAAAGACCTCCTCCATTTTGGTTTGTGTGAACTCCAAAAATTTTTTAGCTCCTGAACGTCTTTTAGCCTATAACGCCATCCACCCTCTTATTAGTTCCATCTATCATCACTTAATGAATCCTTTGTTTTCTTGCTGCAGGTTTAGCATTTCCTTGTAGAATTCTTTTTACTGCTCCAACAATTGTGTAACCATGGCCATGGTAGCAGCAGACACATCCTCACATGATGTAGTTTTCTTGAGAGGCATGATATTCTTACCATGATGTACCCCAATGATGGTCTGACACTAATATTGTCCTTACCTCAATTTCTCAATAGTGGATGATGCAGGATGGCGATGCTAAAATGTACTTTATGCTCTTAGTCCTGTTAGTCCTGTTCATTTGACCATTTTAAATACTGTCTTGTATACTGTATTACACTGTATTGTCTGTTATGTGTAACTTTATGTGTCTGCTCCTTGATGTTTTATCTTGGCCAGCTCGCCGTTTTTAAGTCCTCTGTGTACGGAGGTGTATTGCATTCACTTGAAGAAAAAAAAATATTTTGCTGTTTTTCTGAATTAATGAGTTCATTTTTCATGAGAATTTTTTTTTTTGCTCTGTTTTTCTGAATTAACGAGTTAATTTTTCATGAGAAAATTTTTTTGGCTCTGTTTTTCTGAATTAATGAGTTAATTTTTCATGAGAAAAAAAGTTTTTGCTCTTTTTTTCTGAATTAATGAGTTAATTTTTCATGAGAAAAAAAAATTTGCTCTGTTTTTCTGTATTAATGAGTTAATTTTTCGTGAGAAAAAAGTTTTCATTCAGAAAAACAGAGCAAAAAAAAAAAATTCCATGAAAAATTAACTCGTTAATTCAGAAAAACAGATCAAAAAAAATCCATGAAAAATTAACTCGTTAATTCAGAAAAACAGAGCAAAATATTTTTTTTCTCATGAAAAATTAACTCATTAATTCAGAAAAACAGAGCAAAATATTTTTTTTCTCATGAAAAATTAATCTAACTACTTGCATTCAAATAACAGTGATTATAACCAAGCTGATATTGTGGTGAATACATAAAACACAAAGAAGGTAATTTTATGTAATTTCTGTTATATTTAACTACAAAACTGAAATCGAACAAACCTTTCCTCTGAAAGCCATCTATGAGTTTGCGACACTGTAGAGGTGTCAAGATGTAATTTATGTAATCTTCCTTCACAAAAATCAGATCTGAAACTTCTTCTACTCCAACAACCAAAAGCAGTCGCTCAACTAAAGATTTCATCCGATCCTCATCCAGGTTTGGTAGTACTGCTGTGATACTGTCCACAATTGTTTCAGGCATCAACACCTGCAAAATTAAACACAGATAGGGTGATGAAGGGCAACCACTGAAACACCACTTAAGTCATAAATTGGTAGTGGGCAGTAGTCAACTAGACTGTCTATGTCCACACATATGTAGTCCCCCTGTAGAGTCAGGTAATGAACCCCAACATCAACCAGCAAAACAGACTGGTGCTTCTCCACAATCAGGTGAATTCTGCTTTGATCAAGTAAAATTAATGCAATTTTCCCAAACACAATTCCACTGTCACTATCTGCCACTGCCACAACCTGACCCTTACAATATTTGGTATTCTTGTACACTACAGCAGACAACTCTGTAGTGTTTGTCCTGCTGACCGCCAATGTCCCACTGCCCGCCTGCTGAATCCCATCACTTTAGAGCCTCTCTTCAAATTTGCTTGCTAGTCCGACAATTTGAATATTTGGAAAAAACAGCTTCCCTGTGCTCAAGTATGCCTGCGGTAATTGGTGCCTTTCTGCTAGTGAGCTGCACAAATTTTTGAAGTTGTGCAGTCTCCTTGCGCACTGTGTAAAATAGCAATGCTTGCTTTCAAAACGTAGAGTCCAGAGCCGAATCAGAGGGCCAAACTGTAGAATGAGGTCTGGATAGTGCATTAAGTAGTGATGTTTGGCTTTTAGTGAACAGTCAGGGAACATGGCACTTCTGGAGTGTATATATTCTTTAATGATAATCTTTAAGTGCGCAATCTGGTCATGGCTGATTTTTGGTGCACAGATCAGCTCAACTATTTCCCTCAGTTTTAAGCACAGTTGCCAAACTTGGTTGTCAACTGGATTCTTAATACGATCCCCAATGTAAAGAGGAAGCAATCGTAAAAGGCACCAGTTCTGCGCTGCGTGACCCCCAAGGTTCTCCCTATCTTTCTTAACTTCACAAGGCCTGTTGTTCTGATCACTCTCTGAATACGTGAACTGGGAAATGCACCTGTTTAACTGGACGTATGTAAAGTGTTTCTCAACATTTACAAGATGACTAATGTACAGTGTCGTGTCATAAGAGACTACCCCTTCAAACAGGTCATGGCCCAAACAGGGTGGGAGACCTGGACTGCACACATGAAAGTGTTTCAGGTTGTTGAAAACAGAATCAAATTTGATTCCGTTGACCATACCTTGGCCATCACTGAGCTGCTCAACACTCTCTCTGTAATTTTCAATTGTCCTTTCGGGGCCAACTTTTTCAAGTTGTTCCTGAAATGTGGCTCTGTCTATCAAGCAGTAAAGACAAAAGTAATTGCTTCTGCTAAAATTCTCTGTGAATCCTCCAATACAATGTGATCCAAGATTGTCCCCACATATGGCTATCAGTGCTCCTTTCAGACTGCTACCATCATTGGTTTCAAAACCCAGCTCTTCTATATCTTTCAAATCAGCTATAAGAGGGGAGAAAATTTTCTGTTGTCCAAAGAAACGAAAGTCTTCCTCCCTGCAAAGCAGTACCAACTGCATTTGATCAGTACATGAGCGATTGTGGGGTAATATTTCACCAAGAGTCAAGTACACAGCCAATATCTTATGCTTCTTTTTACCAGATCCAAGAGGATTGGCAACCTCAAATGAATCCTGATACAGAATTATTGACAAAGATAAGGGGGATTCATTTAACAACATATTGTCTTTGACGGTTTTTCCATCCAACACATCTGTCAAAACATCTGTCTGAGAATTTGACTGTCTGTACTGGTCTTTCACTACTGATTGACTAAGAAGAGAATTCAGTGTCTCTTTGATTGGTACATACTGAAAGAAACGTTCTCTGCCAGCTTCATCGGCACCTAGATATACCTTAGTGGGCTCAATAGTTGAAAGACTTCTTGAAAAATTATTTTCTTGTTTGGTTAGATTTCATGGGCCCTTCGTGGCACTCTTTAAAGAGATCTTCCTTTGACACATCCTCTAGTATCTGACTAATTTCACTGTCCTGCAGGTTCAACATAGTTAACTTCTCTTTAACCTTTGAGAGTACATACTTAATGCCAGAGTTGTCAGGGTTCCTACGCAGTTTGGAAAAGTATGGAAAAGTATGGAAAAAATAAATCAGAGTATGGAAAAATATTGATGTTTCCAGACTTGTACCTATTTCGTTTTCTAAATATAAAATTCAAAATTTCTAAATGTATATAATATGCAACAGTCTTTTTCATGGCGTTTGGATTAGGCTGCCAGCGAGCGCTGCCAGATCGTTACACTTGATCTGCCGGAGTCTAGGTCTGCAATGATTGGTTTTTACGTTGTTAGGCGGCAGTTGCCATGACAGCGCCCCTACCTCAAACAGAGTTTGACTAAACATCTGACTAAACGTTATATACTTGATTATTACATTGGAGTGTGGACTTCACGGTAAACAAAATGGGAAAATGCAAGTTTTCCGAGGGCTGGCTTGCCAACACTAAATATAAAGCCTGGTTAGTCAAAGACTTAAAATTTACAAAGAGAGCTATTTGCAAACTTTGTGTCAAATCATTTGACATCTCCAACATGGGGTAGGCGGTAATTGTAAGCCATATGCTAGGTCAAAAGCATCGTCGTCTGGTCACTGCATCTACCACACAAAGTCTCACCACATTTATGGCCCGGACCAAGACGACCACACCAAGTCACGAAGCCACTAAAGTACCGATTGATCAAAGGTGAGAATCAGTCTAACATTATCCTTTAATTACTAGCTAACCGTTAGCAGGAAGTCTGGAAAGCTGACGATAAAGCTAACGTCAGTTTATCAATTCAGTAACGTTACCACACCAAGATAATTATGTGAATATAATGTTGGTCAGAAGATAGAGGCCATTGCTAGTGGGAATATGGAGTATTTGGAGCTGCAGCACAGTAGTCACATCGTTCTGGGCAATTTATCACTTTTATATCATCAAGTGAGTTCACAGAGTGCAATTGCGTTTTCGCGTGACGTGGCGTGATTGTCGTTTCTATTTACTATTATATTTTATAGTCTATCAGTGTTATAAATTAAAGTTGTGTATTTCCATTTTGCAAAACTTAGATATTACTAGAGCATCCAGGCCGTTGAATGAACACGCTCATCCGCTTCACACAATCAAATAAGCAAAAGATCGAGGGAGCACGCAATCATTAAGATTAACGTTAGATTGTGTTTTGAACACATAATATAAGTTATCTATTATGACGAGGGAATTCATTGAATAAATTGGTTATCAGCCTGCAAAATAGTGGAATGTAGTAGTTTAAACGGAAGCAAGTCAATAGGATTTCATCAGGTCTTTTAGTTAAATTGAGTATAAGAGATTGCATCCAGGTAATACAATTCAGTCATCAGTTAACAGTTTAAAACATTTATTTTTGGATATTATGTATCGTCCCATATATCGTTTTATTTATTTGTTTTACTATATTTGTATGCAGTATTTTGTGTAGTACTATTCATTAGTCTGCAATTATAAAGAAAACAAACTGAAAATAACAAAACCATTCTCATTTCTTTCCACTGACATTGATGTCTTACATTTTTTATCGCTTTGGTACTATTTTCACAAGCAATGGTGAATTTTCAAAACTCAATCACACAACAACAGTTTGATTTGAGCAAATTTATGTCAATTATGTTATATAAAGTCACAATGTATCCTTTACACTGCAGATAAGAAGTGGTTCATCTATATTTTCATTTGTAACAGCCTTTCATAATACTAGTAATTCTATCAAACATTTTATGTCTTTCACATATCTTTTTTTTTCGTTAATACATCGGTCAGTCATTTAATCCAACTGATATTAAATTTTAATAAATCAATCAATCAATCATTTGGTACATCTATAGACTTCTGTAGATACAGCTTCAATAGATGTATGTACTAGTTATCAATTTGCTTTTAAAATTAAGCCATGTGAGGAACACTGCAGTTTATGTTTTATTGTACTTAAAGCTGAACTCTGGCGCAAAATGAACCTTTGGTCTAATAACAAATTGGTACCTAGTCAACCATTCTCTGAGATTTGTTTTCATGATAATTGAATGTGAAGAGTTTTATCTCTAAAAACTGTTTAGGGTTTAACGCTAGTAATGGGGGCATTTAATAAGTAAAAAGAAATCGCTAGTTAATACCACTTACATGGCTCAAAATAGCCACACAACTAACACAGTAACATAATGAGGGTCCATACATGCGAACCGAAGCATTGAGAACTTTGTAAGTGTACAGACTGTTTAATAAGAAGATATTATATAAAGACAGTCCACTTCGTGTATACAGGCAGGAGCCATCTTGGAAAAAAGTCTTGACAAGTCGAACCACGGACGCCATTCATACAGTTCGCTGAACTTCATACAGTTCAGCTCACTTAGCACGCCGTTCGTGGTTTGACTAGTCGAGACTGTTTTCCAAAGATTGCTTCTGTCTGTATACACTAAGTGGACTGCAGGGTTCTCAAGTCTCACGCATTGGCCATGAGACACGCATTTTGACCGGTTCACACGCTCACACGCCACACTGTGTATTTCTCACGCTGAAAAGGCAATGCCAACCAAGTTGTCCTGGCTGAAAGCTTTCTACCGTTGTATACGAGGCGCAGGCAAACAAAGTGAAGTTTCCTGCCGCCAGCGCGTATCTCCGCCAGATTGCGTTCGTTACTAGGCAACATATATGCGCGCTGCGTGCACCAAAGAGGTAAAGATTCGGGACTAAGATATGTTTGAAGGTAAAGAATTATGTGTTGATGTGTTTGTAACTGTGATCATTATATTACACAAATGTGTACAACCAAAACTGGTAAAGGTTTAGTTTTGGCACATTTAAACATTTGTGGTATAAGGAACAAAATACATGACATTTTTAATTTAGTGAATAAGTATTCAATCAATATATTAGCCGTATCTGAGACACATCTCGACAGTTCTATTCAAATCTCTGAATTAACAGTTAAAGGTTTTAATGTTTTTAGAAAGGATAGAAATAGATTTGGTGGTGGTGTGGCCATTTTTGTACAAAGCAACATTCCTTGTAGGTTAAAACAACATTTATTATGTCATGACATTGAAGCCATATGGGTAGAAGTCCATGTACCTTATATGAAACCTGTGCTTGTGGGATGCTGTTACAGACATGTGGACTATCTAACATGTTTAGGCGAAATGCTTGATAATGTTTCTGATGTCAATTGTGAACTATACTTATTGGGAGATATGAACATTGATTGGAATGATGACATATGCTCAAAGTAAAAGAAACTACTTTCCTATACAAATTGTTAACGTGCCAACAAGAATTTTTAGCAATAGGGTGGGCATTACTACAGCGACATGTATTGACCACATTTACACTAATGTACCAGAGATGTGTTCTGATGTTGTGTCAACACCAGTAGGGTTTAGTGACCATAATCTCATTGCTGTCACTAGGAAAGCTAAAGTCCCTAAAGTTAAAGCTATCTGTGGTACTTATAAAAGGTTTTATAAAGTATTAGCTATTGAAAAGATTGTGGGAAAAGTAAAAAATGTTGATTGGAAAGATGTGTACAGTGGCCACAACCCTGAAGATTCTTTGGATGCTTTTATGAGTATGCTTTTGAGCATTGTTGATACATATGCACCTTTGAAAAATATGATAACAAAATCTCATGCTGCAAGGTGGATTGATTCAGCATTAACAAATATGATGAAGCAAAGAGATGAAGCTAAAAAAGTGGCTGTGAAAACGAGATCATTGGAGGACAGATTAATATATTGTAAATTAAGGAACCAAGTTACAAAAATAAATAAAAGGAAAAAGAAAGAGTACTACAAAAATAGAATTGATAGTGTTAAGCATGATGGCAAAAAGCTTTGGCATATCCTAAATGAAATTATGGGTAGAAATAGAAATTCACCACCTTCTTTTGTAGAGTGCGACGGAGGTTTCATAACAGAATCTAAAGAAATTTCAGATTATTTTAATAATTATTTTATAAATAAAGTTAGTAATTTAAGGAAAGGTTTTAGAACACAAGATTTTAATTACTGTGATCTTATCAAAAATGAAATCATGGCTGATAAAATGTGTAATTTTAACTTTAATTGTGTGCAAACTGCAGAAGTGATGGCCCTGTTAAAGTCTCTTCCAACACATGGTAGTCCAGGCACAGACAATTTGGACAGTCTAGTATTGAATAAAACAGCTGAATATATAGCTGCTCCTTTGTGTCATATATTTAATCAGTGTATGGCGAGTGGGATTTATCCATCTCTGTGGAAGGAATCGAAAATTATTCCATTGATAAAGGACAATCGATTATCTTATAATGGACATAACTGTAGGCCTATAAGTATTCTGCCTGCAATCAGTAAAGTTATGGAAAGAATTATTCATACACAAATTTGTAATTATTTTCAGAATAATAATTTGATGACTATGTTTCAGCATGCATATAGAAAGGCACATTCCACCTGTACAGCGCTCACACAAATGACTGATGGATGGCTTAGAAGTATGGATAATTCTGAATTAGTTGGTGTGGTTATGTTGGATTTCAGCGCTGCTTTTGATGTAATAGACCATCATATTTTAATTGAGAAATTGAAGAGCTACGGCTTCTCTCCTTCTGCGGTTGCACTAATGAAAAGTTATCTTTCACATAGAACTCAGCGGGTTTTTTATAATGGTTCTTTATCTAATTACAAAGGTTTAGTCTGTGGTTTACCACAAGGAAGTTGTTTGGGTCCTCTTTTGTTTTCAGTCTTTATTAATGATTTGCCCTTAACTGTCAAAAAAGCATCAATGACAATGTTTGCAGATGACTCAACTGTTTACTATGCTTCAGACTCATGTGACAAACTTAATCATGTTCTGTCTATAGAATTGGATGCAGTGTATAAGTGGGTTAGTAGAAACAAATTAGCCTTAAATTTATCCAAAACTAAAAGTATGATCATTGGATCAAAACAAAAATTGAGGCTTGGATCGGAATTAAAGTTACAGATAGCCGGGCAAAGTATAGAACAGGTAGAAAAAGCTAAACTGTTGGGTGTGGTGATTGATAGTAGTCTTTCTTGGACGGAACACATAAATACTATTGTTAACCGAATGGGATGTGGCATTGCAGTAACAAAAAAATGTTGTAATTATGTGAATCAGAAAACTCTAAAAACAGTAACAGAGTCACTAATATTATGTCACTTGTCTTACTGCATTGAGGTGTGGTCCTCTGCATCTAAAAAGGATTTGACAAAAATTCAGGTTGTGCAAAATAAAGCGGCAAGACTTGTTCTGGGCTGCTCAATTAAAACAAGTAGAGAACAGATGTATTCTACTCTTTCATGGCTCACTTTAGACCAAAGAATAACAGTTACTTTAAGCACTATGATATATAAAACAACAATAAAAATGCCTATTTATCTATTTAATCAATTAGTGTATTGTAACTCAGTGCACAATCATAACACCAGAATGGCAAATAACGGTCACATAATGACCCCCTATCCAAAAACGAATTTTATGAAGAAAACCGTCCTGTATAGAGCTTGTGTCATCTGGAACAACATTCCCATTGAAGTTCGTCAGATTTGTAATAAGCTGTTATTTAAAAGAAGTCTAAGGTGCTATGTGTTGATGTAGGTTTTTATATTTTCTTTTTTCTTGATTATGATAATTGTAAATGTATTTTTCGCCTTGTCATGAATTGAAATTAGAAGATTGTATGTATGTACATGTGTATGTTTTTATGTATGTATGTATATATATATATGAAATGTGTATATGATAACTGTGATGATTGAAATGTTGTTGTTGTAATGTAAATTTTTAGAATGGACCCCAGGAAGACTAGCTGACTGTACAGACTTTCAGCTAATGGGATCCTTACAAATAAACAAATAAACAAATAAACCACTGATCTATACATGACATGTCATTCAGTAGCGCGAACACACGGAAATGGACGGAACATCCTCGGTCACCGTACGTTGAACTACGTTCGTTACTAGGTAACCAACAACATCGCGCGAACACATGTGTCGTGATGGAGAAGAAGGTAAGTTGGAAGAAGCTCGTCTAACATTTTTGGGCTAGAACATTTAATATGTAGCCCATCGTACATTATTATTGATGCAGTCAAAAACTCTACAACTACTTTGCAACCAGGCTCAGTTTGGCTATCTTACGTTATCTGAAACTAAGAGAAATGTTAGTGGGTATGGAAAGGAATGAAGATTTACTGATTTTATTTTAAATTATATTATACTGTAATATTAATAGTCTTTCTAGTTACATTAAGGATGTATTACAGCAGATTGGGTAATATTTAATCATTGTCATAATGTTGCATTTGTATTTTTCAAAGATGTCAGGAAAAAAGCAGAAAGATATTTTGTCATTTTGGGCACCAAAGGGTAAGCCCCCTAAAAAGGTTGCCAGATTAGAGGAGGAGACAGTGGAAGAGATGGTGCACTTTAATCTGTCAATTTGTTCTCAATGTCCCACCACACAATAAATCATTCGTCTAGAAGACGCATTCAAAAATCAAAATGCAATTTTTAAAGATTTGTTTGAAACTGTTTGGAGCAATTTGTTATATTTTTGGTTAGCTATATTTGTAATACTGCATAAAAGAGTATTTGATGTGATGAATTGCTCTGTCATTTATCAGATTTACTAATTGTTATAATTTTAATTTGTTCTGGTTAATTATGAATGGGTAAAATTGGGGGCGGGGATGGGTGGGGCGGGGCTTCATTATGGCTCCTCCCCTAACCCCGTGTGATCTCACTCCAAGCTTTTGCTCAAACTTGAGAACCCTGGTGGACTGTCTTTATAAAATATCTCCGGTCTGTAAACTTACAAAGTTCTAAATGCTTTGTTTTGCATGCAGGGACCCTCATTATGTTACTGTTCAATAATTCACGGCATACCGGGTTCACATTCTTTGGTATTTTAACTTTTCTTCTACTTTTTTATCTACAGTATAGTTTTTCAAAAATCTTATTGATGTATTTTACTGCACTCTTTCATTTATGTTGTCTTTCCAATAAGAGGGTTTTGTCGCATTTTACGAATGAATCTCACTGATGTTAACTGGGCAGGTGTATTTGTTATGATTTGTGTGTCATTTGAGGCCAAAGTTTGATTCTTACAAAAGAGAATAATAATAAAATATTAGATTTTTGACATGACAGTCAAAAAGTTTTAATTTAACAATCACAGTTCATTAAACTGTGGGGTTGCATGTTTCAATGGCATTTTAATGATGATAAACAAATGATTCTGCAAGTGCAATGTAAAAAATAAATGAAAGCACAATGCAATGCTGTAAACCCTGGACAGCCTGTTACAGCTGAAGACTTTTGGGTTTTATGTCTAGAGCTCTGAAAAATGACATCAAGATTCTGAATTAGTATCAAAGGGATGGTAAAGATTCAGATGGAGAGAGACAGATGGCATGATAACTGTTATATAAAATACAGGCACTGTACAATACAGTATGCCATGTAATAATGTAAACAAAAGCCTACCATGGTAGAGACCCAAATTACTGTAACTCTAAAAAGATTCACTACAGTATACATTCATATCAAATGTTCTTATTACATGTTACAATGATCTTGAAAAAGAAAATATGTACAACTGTAATGAAAGCATGAGATCAGGATTTGATAGAATGACTAGCGGTGTTACAAAGTGGGAGGCCTGTTATATTTCTCTCTTGTTTTAAAACTTAAAAATAGAAAAAAAAGTACTCTATTAAGACATGGAGGATACTTGAGTATGTAAAACATGCAGTATGAAATATACACATAAATCAATTATTTGAAAAAAAGTAAAGATCCATTTTACTAAAAATACTAGATACTAAAAAGAATATATTTAAACATAAAAAAGCAAACTATCATTGCAATGTATGGGCACTAACTGGATGTAACTTTAACCACATTAAGTACATTTAAAGGATGAGTTCACTTTTGAAAAAACTTTTGCTGATAATTTACTCACCCCCATGTCATCCAAGATGTCCATGTCTTTCTTTCCTCAGTCGAAAAGAAATTTAGGTTTTTGATGAAAACATTCCAGGATTTTTCTCCATATAATGGACTTCAATGGGAACCGGATGGTTCAAGGTCCAAAAGACATTTAATAACTGTTTCAGATGCAGCTTCAAATGTCTTTAAACGATATCAGACGATGAATAAGGGTCTTATCATGCGAAACGATCGGTTATTTCAAAACTTATTCCAAAAATGTAACTTTTCTAAGGACAAATGCTAGCTTTGCTCTATTCTGTGAGGCGCGTTTGCAACGTCACGTAATACGTAATTACGTTCAAAAGGTCACGGGCGACGTAGCCGAAAGTACAGAGTCAGTGTTTACAAGTTGAACGCATAGGTTGAACGTGCAAACTAGCTCAAACACCGTTTACAAAAAAAGGAATTAAAAGGAAAAACAAGGATGTCGGACGATTTTGATTCTGTACTTCCGGCTACGTCGCCCGTGACCTTTTGAACGTAATTACGTATTACGTGACGTTACAAACGTGCCTCAGAGAATATAGCAAGGCTAGCATTTGTCCTTAGAAAAGTTACATTTTTGGAATAAGCTTAGAAATAACCGATCGTTTCGCATGATAAGACCCTTATTCATCGTCTGGTGTCGTTTAAAGACATTTGAAGCTGCATCTGAAACTGTTATTAACACTATCTTTTGGACCTTGAACCATCCGGTTCCCATTGAAGTCCATTATATGGAGAAAAATCCTGGAATGTTTTCATCAAAAACCTAAATTTCTTTTCGACTGAGGAAAGACATGGACATCTTGGATGACATGGGGGTGAGTAAATTATCAGCAAAAGTTTTTTCAAAAGTGAACTAATCCTTTAAGTATAAACCTGTATAAACATTATTTGGACGGCTACAGAAATTGATTTCAAGTTGAATAGCCATTTAACAGTGATTTAATGAAAATGGCTCTTGAGTGGACACATAATTCCATCTCATCATATAATTTCATGGGTGCAAAAAAGAAAGAAAAAGATATGAACCGATAAGAAAAATAAAAGAAAACCATCAGAAATCAGAAAGTGCAGAAGTTCAGCAGCTGTGCTGGAGCGGATTCTCTAGATTACATCTGGCTTTTCTTAGATAGGGCTTCTGCTTCCTGTGAAGAAACACAGAAAGCCTTCAGATTAGTTCAAATTAGCAGTGAGAACCTGTTCTGTACAGTAGAAGAAGGAGAAGAGTGTGTCTATGAAGCGAAGGCCATCAGGCGGGACACTGTCCATGAAGCTAAACATTAGCACTCAAACATTCCAAGAGCAGACACACAACGTACAGATGAGGAGGGCATAAAGGACCCTTTTGTCTGTCAGAACACCCACCTTTGAACCTGGAGGCGCAGTCAAGCCAAGAAACGCATACACAGCATTGTCTTCACGGGCATCGAAAAATGCCTCATAGTTCTGGAGCACAGAAGCATCATTTAGAGAGCAGATGGCAAAAGCATTACTCAATTCTTAGAGTCTGTGCTTGAGTAAACCAGTCAAAACACAAGATCATCCATAATTTATTTAGCCTCATGTTGTTCCAAACTTTCTTTCTACTGGGAAAAACGAGATATTATGAATAATTTTTCAGTTGTTTGTTGTTATATTGCCAACTGCGTGTGCAATTATATATGGTATCTGGGGAGAGGGCGTGGTTTCTGGCCATGTAGAGGAAGAGGCCAAGTTTGGATCTTGTTTGCAAACTGAAAACCCTGCATAGTGCACTTAGGGCTTTTGCTTTTAAATGAATGAGTTGAAAATATTTTCTGCGGTTATTGACAGCGTGTCACAAATACTGTCCAAAGACTTTAGGTTATGTTAACCCAGAATAATCCACAATGTTTGACTACTGTTAAGAGCTACTGTACTACCCCAACATGTGATATTTCTTATATGTACACACCCCACAATATCTCTCTTCGTTGAAGATCTGAGGAGGCAGCGGGTTTCCGGAGGTTGGTCGGAAATCATCTGGAACATTTTCCCGCATCCATTTTCTGTTGTCTTCATCAGCTGCAATGTCACATTCCTCAAACTCAATCTTATTGGCTGCCAAGAAGCCCATGACATCCTGTTGCTGTTTCTTGATCTGAGGGAAATAGAAGATTAAAATTGAATGGACACTAATTATGATGTCCTCAAAAACAGTAATTATCAAAAATTATATTTTTGATAATTACTGACCTATGAATTCTTACATGTTTTCCTAGTTTTGTTTGTTTTATTTGAAAAAAAAATTTCATTGAAACTTAACAGAATGGAACATGATCTTGACAGATCCCCTTCCTACTTTTGGACGAGGAAGTAGTGGCTGAAAAAGCCATGGTTAAAGTCAGAGGAGAAACCTTTTCTATCGCTACCTTCAGGAGGATTGACGTCACTTTCTGCTGAAGACCAGAAGCCTTGAGGATGCTGTTCGTAACAGTGGGATGAACCCCATCGATGCAAGGAGGATGCTGATGGAAATGGAGTGTGTATCCAAATTGAATCGAGAGGAGAACCCAGCGCAACACACCTGGCAGAAGCCTTCATGCTGCCAGGTGATAAGACAAGGGTTGCATAGGAATGGGCTCTAGTATGAGCTCGGCTGCCAGACTTTCTGTGTGGTTGCCAGGGAGAGTTTGTGGGCAGAAAGCTAAAATTACTAGAGGAGGACCTAAGGCCGGGCTATTCAATTGGCGGCCCCTGGGCCGGGTCCGGCCCCCAAGGGCTTTTGAACTGGTCCTTTAGGCGTAATTTTCGGGTGGAAATTGTCGATCTAGCGCTGAAATGTGTTGTTTTTGAAATTAAGTGATCAAAGTGCTCGTTGCCGCAGCGATCAGTGGCCCGGATACAGTGTTCTCTTGTGCGCTTCAATCCGTTGTGGAGACTCTCGTCAATTCGTTACGGTGAAATTAAAAAACAAAATGCACACAAACTTATCCCTGCCTGATATTCAACCACTGATAAACATAATCGGTTTTGATGAGAAAAAGAAAAAAAACCTATTCAAGTGCAGATTAGAACCCAAACCCTCTAACACGCTTGGCAAAAGTTCTACCACTTGACCATTTAAATATACACTTCTAATAGTCAGATCAATGTTTTTATTCACATGAAAATTCTCGCCACTAACAACATATATTAGTCCTCATTAAACGACAAATTAAATAACTTTTTAAAACAAATTTAGTTAGTGTTGGCTAGTTATTACATATGGGTAGTGTCATACAGCGCAGGACTATGGTTAGTTGTAAATTCTTTCGTGCAGTATGAGGTGGTACGCACCCCTAGGCCATGTAGGCAAAACAGGTACATGACCAATCAAAATCGCCTATTCGCGGTGCGCTCTAGAATTTCTTTCAAGCCAAGCACAAAGTAATTTTTATATAAATATAAATTTTATATAAAAGTTTAGGGTTAGGGTTAGTTTATTGTCAGTGATACGAATACTGTGTGCTATGGCTCACCTAAACTGAGTAATGCAATTTTGAATAATTTGCATTGATAAAAAACCATGCACTTATGTTGTTTTAATTCTATTCTGTACCAGGAAGCGTATTGCATTCACTTGAAGAAAAAAATCTACTCTGTTTTTCTGAATTAATCAGTTAATTATCTCAGAATTTTAAGATAATTTTTCAAGAAAAAAAACTTTTTACTCTGCTTTTTTTCTGAGTTTTTGAGATAATCAAGTCATTAATTCAGAAAAACAGAGCAAAAACTTTTTTCCATGAAAATGATGTTGTAATTCTGAGATAATTAACTCAATTCAGAAAAACAGAGTCGATTTTTTTTTCTTCAAGTGAATGCAATATGCTTCCGTAATACGACACTATGCACTTTTATTTTGTTGGTGGAGATACATTTGATGTTGCCTGTCAACATTGTATTTCCATTTTAATGTAACAATGCCTTGGGCCAGTGTGTCTTAGAGCACTTCAACTTGGCGCAATAATACCTTCACTCGTGAGAAGTCCTCTTACCGGCTCCCGCTTCCTCGCTCTCCCCCTCCCTCTTATTTCCGTCAATGCAACCAACGTGACATGCGACAAAGGGGGAGCCGGTAAGAGGACTTTTCACGAGTGAAGGTATTATTGCGCCAAGTTGAAGTGCTCTAAAGCACTTTTTATGGTATTCCGCCATACAAAATTTATCAATTTTAAACGCTTAGAAAAACACAACGTTTTATTTTGTCACCAGCCTAGGTTGAGTTACACTAATCGAGTAACTGTGTTTAAATAGGGAAAACGAGGAAGTGTTTGGTCGCTTCTCTTTTTGGCCCATATTTAATGCACTGGGCTAAGCTAAGTGCTAACATAGTTTTGCGGCAATACAGAGCGATAGAGTGCACGCACTGAGACGAGAGAGGTATGCATCAGCTCGTCTTAATTAAGGGAATAACATAGTTTAATATGAAAACCTGGTGGAGTATCCCTTTAACAGTGGTATTCTGTCTGAATCTGTCAACTCAGGCTTTGATCCTGAGTTTAGGTGTAACATCAGTAGCGAACAGCCAATCACATGCTGAGAGAGTTTATAAAATATTAAGAATCTAAACTAATGTACACAGGAAGATTCGTCGTCTTTTGGGAGGTGATGGAAACTACAGACGTTGGCAGGATCACTCTGATTTCGTTTAAGGCTTATGTTCAAAACAATCACGTTTAAGCCACTTAATTAGTTTAGTCCGGTTATACGTACAACCGCGAACAGCACATGTTGTCCCTGAGCTCCGTAACGACATCTCTCATAAAGATTTGCGACTTTAAATAGTAAAATAATTATCCGAAAAACAGCTAGCCTCTTTGCTAAATAACACACAAAATACCATTGGAATGCTACTTCCGCCGCCTTACCGGAAGTTGTACCCACTTTATTTTTTACAGGAGCGCCCCTCGGAAACTTGTGGATACGGATTCCAACAATCAACACCACCCCAAGGGCCGAATGAAATGATACCATCCCAGATAGCAAACTGACATTGAATCAACGTGGAAATATGACATCGAAACAACGTTGATCTGACATTGTTTTGCTCATCGAATTAACGTTGAACCAACGTCAGACGCGTCATTCTTTCAAAACTAACGGAAAATCAACTTGAAATCAACGCGTTGTTTCAACGTTATGAAAGCAAACCAATTTTCGATTTTCATTTAGCTTTGAAGAATGCTGCGTCTGACGTTGGTTCAACGTTAATTCGATGAGCAAAATCAACGTTGTTTCAATGTCATGAGAGACGTCGTTTCCACATTGATTGAATGTCAGTTTGCTGTCTGGGATGATACCATGTGTCAGTCAACGTGTGTTTGCAAGCCACTGCACACATCATTCGCCATCAGCACGTTTCACGTACGCTGTGCAGACAGAGTTAGAATGAAGAACAACCTAACTTTCCTTCTGAATCTGAACCGGCAACAAGCGGGAAGTATCTACATTTCAGGTTTGACAGTACAGTTCTATGTACTTTGCCCTTTAGGACTTTGCCCTATGCAGATAATTCAGTGAGATTTGACTGTGTTGCCACTATGTCCTGATATCACATATGAATAAAGCTGAAATACAGAGCATTCTTTACTTTATGTCAACAGGTTCTGTCAACAACAACTTCTGAACTGGAGTAATTTAACAATCACATACTTATGTATGCAATCTAATGCTTCTGTGTCTTCCTTCACTCATACTGTAAAGTTTTCTCATCGGTGAATGACACATGATGTAATCCGATAACGTTGTCTCTGGTCGTGTCGCTTCTGGTCTGTGATTCCCTTGGTGATTTTAAAAATACATCATGACATTGTGGTATAGGGGTCAGCGGGGCACAACCTAACGTGGGGCTAGCTGTAACACACTTGTTTTAAATTTGTCCATAGTTGCCATATAAACACTATATATAGAGAAAAAATTGTGCCAAAATTCAGAAATCTTTGGAAGAAAGGCCTGAACATTTATTTAAGCATAGCAAAAGTAAATCTCTTATGTCAATTTTTCATCTATATTTTTGTGTTTATTTAAAATTAGACAAATCTGATATTATTTTCATGTCCAATCTTTATACAGTTCTTTAATGCTTTGCTCAATCCCAATTGTGCAGGTATTACAACTATTTTATTATATTCTATACTTGTATGAATTCTATTGAGAAACCATGAGAAAACATTGAATAAAGACTGACAGTCAATGTTCAGAAATGGTTAATTATCATTGATTTGAACTATGCTGTATAGCTGTTTTTTTGCAGTGTGTTTGTTATCAAACTCAAAAATGAGTTTTATTTTCATTATTTCAAAAAAATGCCATTATTTTATATGAAAAAGTTTATAATTGTATTTTATTGAGAAATTTTTATTTTTATTTTTTTTGTAATAAATTTATTTATTTTAGAGTTGTTTTTATATATATATATAAGATTGAATTACATTTTATGCTGTCATATTACAAAGTTCCCACTATGTGGCATTTTGTATTTCCCTTCCATTCTGTCAAGGTAAATCAAGAAAAAAAGTATACACTGTATTAATGAAACAAAACCACATAATTGTACTTGACATGTGGGAAATTAATGTTGGAAAAAATGAAATACTCAAAACCTGAGCTTCTCCGAAAAAGGATTTACACAAACTGCTTGGTGTTAGTCTAAGAAATGTAACACTTAAAGGGATACTCCACCCAAAAATGAACATTCTGTCAGCATTTACTCACCCCCAAGTTGTTGGAAACCTGTATGTGTTTATTCTGCTAAACACAAAGGAAGATATTTTGAAGAATGATTGGAACCAAACAGTTGTTGTAAGGGTGATAGTATTTTTTTCTTCAATAGTTCTTCAAAATATCTTCCTTTGTGTTCAGCAGAAGAAAGAAACTCATACAGGTTTGCAACAACTTGAGGGTGAGTAAATGATGACAGAATTTTCATTTTGGGTGGAGTATCCCTGTGTCAACATCAAAATAAATTGGTACATTATTTGGCAATGAACTGAAAAATAAACAAACAAAAAACAAACCAGTGGCATTTGCCTCCACATTTAAGAAAAACCCACATGTCACTGGTGGCTGGAGCATGAGCTAGACCATGAGATGTGTCACTGTCATTCCAATGTTACATAACTTAGCGTATCTAGAGCACAAGTTTTCGCTAAACTCACCAAATTAGGAAGTGCTCCAGTCAAATCACCTGCTGGAGGAATAGCCCCCTCTAGCGTGCTCATGTCACGGTGTGAATACTGTTATTTAATACTTTTCGACAGTTAAGATGCAAATAAAACATACTCATTGAAACTGGCAGGGACATTGGGTCCAGTATCTAGTCTAATGCACGTTGGTATTTTGAGTAATCGAGCAGGGGTGATTAGCACACCAATAAGGAAGTGGTTAACAACTTCAACTTTTGTGTTTTTCTCTGTTAAACTTGCTCGAAAACAAACGAACACTTTAGAGCAGCATTTGGCGTTTCAGTAATCAATAACATGTTTTCAGTCTGACTAATAATAAATAATAATAATATAATATAGCTTACTTAATAAAATAATATAGAATAATTTTCGTGGTAAACATCATTTCCACACAAATGTATTATTCGTGTCACATTGTCACTATGTAAAACAAATTGAATGCGTCATCAACGACATCATAAAAATTCAAGGAAAAAATGAAGGAAAAAAAGGAAAAATATTGTGGACTTTTCTTACACTGTTTGATCCCTCATTAATTTATTGACTTCACTGTGGTAACAATTGTTGTTGTATTTTGGTTTATCTTTAGTGGTAAAACTTTAGAATGTCGCATGTTCTCGTTTAAACTTGTGTCTAAGTTCTTACCGATGTTGATCCGGAGGATGATGCGATGTAAACTTTAATCACCATAATCACAAATTCCTTAAAACTAACAGGATGCAAACAACAATCTCCGGGGGAAGGTTAACGGCACTACCGCGATGTAAAAATCCACATTCACTCCCGTCTGTCTCGATGAGAATGCTCATTCCGGCTAAGATCTGTGCTCATTATTGCCCTTCTCTCTTTTACCCCTCCTCGTTCTCCGCCTCTAGCCTACAGCAAAACATGGCTTGCATCTCGTTGCTTTATCAGTAATTCATCAGTGATCTAAGAACTAGAATGAGTTTTCCATGGAGTATACAAATGAAAACAGGACTGGTGTAAAATGTTCAGCTGAGAAACGAGCACTGAATATGAGAAAGTCACAGCAGCCATATGACTACACAAAGCCATCGCCGTGCTGCCCGTGTGTGCGGTTTGAACAATTTCAGAGCGTTACCTCTGCTTATGTTATATGAATCATGTTATCGAGAACATATTTAAAGAGTTCTATCATATTGGCGTTTAGTGGGAAAAACACATATTATTCTAAATTCATGTTTTTGCTGCAAAATAAGTAGCGGTGATGACGTATGAACTGTGCAGCAATTTGCACCGAATAAAAAGTTCTGTTTGGTTGCTTCGCATGCTATTTCACAACAGTGCGACAGAGCAAACTATAACGCCCTTAAACAACTAAACTGACTGTCTACACTAACCGCGAACGCAGCTCTCTCTCTCTCTCTCTCTCTCTCTTTTTTTTTTTTTTTTTTTTTTTTGCTGTACGCAAATCTGTCATCTGCAGGCTTGAGAAACTAACCTGACACAATTCCAGGGCGCCATTTTGAACTATACATAAAAGGCAAAAGTGCTATCAAATTGCAAAAGCACAAGGGTAATTCTTTCTCGGTAAAAAGTAAACTAATGAAGAGGCACATTTGAGTCTTGGAGGAGTGTGCATATATTCTCAATCTTTCTCTGGTACTGTCGACATTTGTCAGAGATACCGGCTCAGATCTTTGTCATATGTGGCTCTCAGCGCTGATTGGTTTAACTACACATCAGTCCCGCCTAAGCTCCCCCTTTATCCCATTCAGTCCCTTGCTAATGTTTCTGTGTTTACTATTGTGTTAAGTGTAGTGAGCTGAAGACGTATATGCCGAGTTCTCCTCTAAAGCAGCTGTTTTCATTGTGTTTTACTGAATCTCTTTAGGAATACAACATGCCTAAAAGAAAGGTGCGTATCCTCTTGTTCTTGCGCGCGCGCACACACACACACACACACACACAAAACACACACACACAAGCCTACATCATGGAGGCATTGTTCGGTCTCGATATAGCCAAATTTATGTGGTTTATTTATTATTTGTTTTGATATATAGATATATATATATATATATAATTGCATATTTTTAAAATATTTAACACTGAAATCTGCACAGCATATATCTACATTTTACACGGTATGTGCGAGTTCGTGCTGAAGAAGGCTATGTTTTGCTGGTTTCCTGTGGGGTCAGCAATGCTGTGTAAGAAGAAACTCTTACAAAAACCCATCACGAAACATCCTATACTAAAAATGACTTGTACAATACTAAGATTGAGAAAGCACTGAAATGGACAATAACAGTGTTATTATTTTATAGTCTTTGTTCTTGTGAGCAGATGGCTGTAATGGCGCTCAAGTACCGAAAGATGGCGCTGTCGTCAGCTCCTCCTCTCACAGCTCACATATAGGGGTTGGTTGTGCTATTAATAAGGGATGGTTGAGCTGAACCAATGAGTTTATTTATACTGGCCACTGGATATGTTTATTATTGGTCTTTCATTTGGATGTGTGCAAATGTAAAATTATAATAAAAGTAATGTAATTTTTAAATATGTATTATTATTTGTATTATTTTCATTTAATTCTACATAAAGGTTTTGCTAAACTCTTTTTTTGTCATCCACAGAGAGCAGACGGTGTTGCAAAGGATGAGGTGAACTTATTTTATATATTTAAACTTTTTATGCCACTTGTTGGTTTATATGATTGTTTATTGAAATGTGTTCCTTTATTTATAGTTATATAAGAATATTTTACTTATCTCTGTACTCTTTTCAGCCTAAGAGGAGATCTGCACGGTTATCGACAGTACGTATGTTGCCATGTTGTTTGTGATATGTTTATGCTTAAAAATGCCAACTAGACTGGTCAAAGGTGCACTACTGAGGTTTTGACCTCTCTGTGGTCATTTGCTGATACACTAGTTGTCTGATCACCATATCAGAGCAGATTTGTCATTCTCCACCAATGGCAATACACTACAACACGTAAAAGGGATCTGATTCTGAACAATATATCATTTGAGCAAAATAAGTAGCATACTCTAACTGCCACCATAGTAGCCAGACATTTTCTCGGTTTTGTGGATGATGTAAATGTAAAATTTCCTGCCAAATCAAATACAAATATATAAATCATTCATCAAAATATGACTCTAAACTTAAAAATATATATTTTGCCATAGGGAATTATGTTAGGGAAAGGACACATTTTGAACACTTTTTGATTTTATCTTTGTGCTTACTAAATAAAGGAATATGGCTTCATATTTAACAAATCTTTGTCTTTGTCTATTGTCTATTTTATCTTTGTACTTACTAAATAAAGGAATATGGCTTCATGTTTAACAAATTAACTTTTTTTGTTCTCCATTTTACAACCTTTTTCTTTTAAACTTTGTTTTATAATTTCAGTTTGAACAATGCCTCAAAAATGGTGAATGTGTTCTTAGCTGTTTTTTTTTTTTTCTTTTTTCATTTATAGAGACCAGATCCTGTGAAGGCTGAATCCAAATCAAAAAAGACAGCTAAGGTAAATAGAAACAGAAACCTAACAAACCAACAATAAAACTGTAACATTAGAAAAATGTCTCAGTACTTTAACAAAGTACTGTTAATGTATGCGAGGGAGTTTACAAGTGTGCAAATGTTCAGTGGATAAGTTTTTGTTTATGGATTTAGTTAACACAATGTGCTGCCAATCATTTACTTCCCCTGTAGAAAGACAAAGCAGTCAATGTAAAAAAGGAGGACAAAAAGACCAAGATGAAGACCAAGGAGTCCTCAGAGTCTGCAGCCAACGAGGAAAACCACTCTGAAAATGGAGATGCGAAGGTCAGTGCGGTGCCGGTGTTATAATTTCACTGCTGCATATCACGCATTCAACACAGAACTGTATAGTCACAGCATCTTTGTAATGAGTCTGTTATACTTTTGATTTTGTGTAATGAAATCCTGTTACTCTGGGATATGTTATGGACATGCAAAATTCATTATTCTCCCTTTATTTTTCTCAAGGTCGCAAAGACTCAAAAAGAAACAAAGGAAGCAAAGTCCGAGTAGCACTATTGCATCCCATCAACAACTCGTTGCAACTCCTCGTCACTCCTAAGTGTTGTGTCATTGTCCAACCTCTAAGGCATATTGTTAACAAAGAAATATTTTTATCAATGGTTTTATAAGTATCAGTACAAATCTTTAGCACAAACTGAAGCTAAATACTGAGCACCTTGTAGATTTGCAGTGATTGTTTCTGTGAGAATGCAGTGAGTGTTTTCTTAAATAGTTTCCACATGCTCTCCATTCTTCTTCCTCACACGTTTTTAAGTTGATTCTACATGGCTGGGGGAAATTGACTTTTTAACCTCATGCATTCTTTCCTCGCTGTTTATCCATTTGCCCTGGATTTTGATGTATTATTCATTAGAGGAATAAAAATTAAACAGAAAAAAAACCCCAGAGAGCTGTGGCCCGTTTCAGAAAGGAGGCTCAGTGAAAACTCTGAGTATGTTAACCCTGAAATGAGGGTTTTCAGGGTAAATCAACTCAAGAACTCACGTTTTGACTCAGAGTTGGTTGAACCTCCTTATTGAAACGGACTCCTGATGGGCCCAAAAACAAACTGATAATTAAAAATGGCAGCTTATTAAAGATCATAATGTTTTCATGCAAATCGTAATTTTTTTACTATGTGATTCAGACATTTATTGAAGTCCGCAGGTTGTTATGTACTCTGATTTTGCAGTGTCTGCTAATAAAAAACGGTGGAATTTTCCTCACTTTTGCCTCTTACTTTCTTCTTCAAAAATGAACCCCACAGCAATAAGTTTGAGACTAAATTGATGTGAATGAGAATACTCAAATGAGCTGGAAGCTTTATTGATCACGCTAGACATGCTAGTGTCAATTCCCTTACGAAAAGTTTATTCAAGTTAGCTTTAGACCTATAGATTTGGAGTCGGTGTCACTGTTTAGGTCATTTGCAGCTGTGAGCGCATTGTGCTTTTTAAAAATAAAAATAAGAAAGTATACTTTCAGTCTACTTTTTATGTATTTCTCTAAGGATACTTCACTTGCTATCAGAAGGGTAAGGATATTTGACCTGTGCTTGTGCTCAATCTCTTGATCGAAATATACTCAAAAGTATAATTAAATATTCTTGGCTTGTAGTTGTGCTTATTCTTTTGATTGAGTAGCCTATTATTATTATTATTTTACCTAGTTTTACATATGGACTTATACAAATTTTGATTTATAAAGAAAAGATGTTTTTTATTCTGAATTTTTGTGTAGGTTTGTGTGAAGCTGCAATAAAATATTTTTTAAAAAGGAAATGGGTCAAATACAGACAAAAGTATATTTTAAGTATAAAAAAATAATATCTAAATAGGAACATAGCAGTAGTATAGCCTACTTAAAGTGCAAAAATAATATCCAAATAGTAAACAATAACTATGTTTAGATAGTATAGTACAAACGAAAAACTTGTGTGCTCAAAGTTGTGTCCTCAAAGTTTTCTACTGTTACACTTAATAAGTTATACTTAATAGTATTACACTAAAAAGTGGGCCAATTTAGTCCTGGTAGTATTGAAACAGATATTATACTTCTAGTATATACTTTTTGATATTAGTATACTTAATTCATAAAGTAAACTTAAAAGTATACTGGAACTTTACTTAAGTATCCTCAATAAAATTAAGTATAGGCCTACTCGTTTTTGGTAAGGGAGACTTTTCAATAGTACTTTGCTCTTCGAAGTGGCAGACTTTGCTGCTTGCATATATTTCATTCTCTTAACCATGTAAAGAGAAATTTATTGGGGATGTATGTATACAGAGTGTAAAACCTTGCCGACCTTGGTGTTTGAGACTGAGTCAGAGCTGGAATCATTATTGTGTTCAGTCAAGTACAGTACATTGCCGAATGGGAAAATCACCACTAGAGGGAGCTGTTGTAGTATGCGGGAGGATAAACCTCTAAACAAGGAGGAGAGAACGTTTTTTTTAAGGCACGTGAGTTAAAAGTCTTCTACATCATATGCATCACCTGTGTGTGTGATATCCTGATTTATGTTGAAAAAAAAAACCTTTTCCTTGTGAAATTAATTATGTTTGGAACCTACACAAATGTTAGAAACCTAAGTTTTGATGATACATATTGAGAGAGATGACATGGCGTGGAACTCGAAAGCATGCAATTGCTTCACTGCTTTAACTCGTACAGCCTATTTTCATCTCAGAAACATTCATCATCTTCGTTCTTCTCTTACTCCTCTATCCACTGCTGTTCTTGTGCATAGCCTTGTCACTTCCCGAATCTATTATTGTAATTCTCTCCTGTATGGTCTGCCTCAAAAAAACCTCCATAAACTCCAACTTGTTCAGAATTCTGCTGCACGTATCATTACTCACACACCATCCATAAAGCACATCACCCCAGTTCTTCAACAGCTCCACTGGCTTCATATTTCATATCGTATCCAATACAAAATCCTGCTCCTCACATTCAAAGCCATCCATAACCTAGCCCCTTCATATTTGACTGATCTCATTCATATCGCCATACCAGCCCGCGCTCTTCGTTCCTCCTCCTCTCTCCATCTCATCCCGCCCGCCCGCCTCATCACTATGGGGAGCAGGGCTTTCAGTCGCTCTTCTCCCCAGCTCTGGAACACTCTACCCCCTGCCCTCCGCAACTCCGATTCTATCAAACACTTTAAATCCACACTCAAAACTCATCTGTTTAGACAAGCCTACTCATTGTGATTACGTATGATATTATTTATGATGCTTTATATAATTTATGTATGACGTATTTTAACATGTTTTTATGCAAGTTTTTACTATAGTTTGTTTTATTGTATTTTTTGTAAGGCGACCTTGAGTGTCCAGAAAGGCACCAAATAAATAAAATGTATTATTTTATTATTATATTGTTGTAGTCTGGCCCTTTAAGTCTCTTAACTGCCTACTGTGTACTTGTAGCTCATTGGTTGTTCAGATACACGCTACTTATTATAGAGCATGAAGTTACTTTGGTAACTTTAGTTGTAGTTCTTGGAATTCGCTCGATTGCTCATCGCATGTCGGAAAAACTGCCATCAGCCGCAGAAACCTGATATAAGTCTGTGTTCATGAATGTAACACTGTTGGTGAGTGCGCTGTGAAGAGTAACTTACATCTGTGTGCGAAGAACTTCAGTAAAACTTTCCATACATATCAAGAACATGACAACTGGTGTCAGAAGCGGGATTGTGTTTGACAGAGACAGTGGAGAGGATTAGTAAGAACTATGTGAATGTTGACCAGTTTTACCTCCTGATGAAAAAGATGGAGCAGCTGCAATCGAAACTAGACAACCCTGTGGCTAAGGAGCCAAGAAAGCAGGAGGAAGCAAATCAAGAAAGCAAGCAAGGGCGGTCTCCAACACAACGTGGTACAGCAAAAACCAGATTCTACTCCCCAAGTCCCTGTCGTGCTGGAACAGGTTTATGTATCACTGTGGTGAAGAAGGACATTTTCGCAGAGAGTGCATGAGGCTGTCAACCCTGCCATCCAACTCCGGTCAAAGTAGTAAGGATCAAAACCGCAGTACTGCTCCAAGAGACTTGGTAAGCTGGAGAAGTCAGTCCCCCACACCCCAGGTGGGATGGGCTACAATTAGAGGCCCAAGTTTGCTCATTGATGCAACTGTGAACAGCATTCCAGTGAACGCCATTGTAGACACAGGAGCTGAAGCAACAGTTATCACAGAAACCTTATATCAGCAGTTTCCCTCAAGTAAGCAGAAGGCTTTAACACAGACATGCCTCCATAATGCAGAAGCAGGGAAAGACATGAGCGCCAAAGGTGGACTAAAAGTTCAATTCCAAATTGGTACCTGGAGTGCAGAATGGGACGTTTTTGTGGCTCTGATACGGGACTCTGTTCTGCTGGGCCTTGATCTTCTGCAAGCTGCAAATCCACACTAATGGCAGAGTATTAATTGAGAAGGAGCTGGTTCCTGCTAGGATCATTGGCGGTGAAGTGGTTCTGGAGACAGACACAATGTTACCTCCAGAAAGTGAATGTCTTGTCTGGAGAGAAGTTGACAATCCAAAACAGGTCTGTGCTGTTTTGGAACCCTACCTGATCACGGAAACTGTGGCTTCTGGAAGTGTTGTGACAACCATGAAGCAACAGGTAATTGTCCGGCTCTGCAATCTTTCCAGCCACAAGACCTTACTGAAAGGAGCCTGTCTTGGTCTCTTAGATGAAACTTATTCAGATGAGTGCTTATCAAATTGCGAGCAGCAACAAGAGGACTGTCGTCTTCAAGAGCAGAGTGATGACACAGTTCATTCAGAACTGAGAAGACTGACAACTGCCATTGACTTACCCAAGCACCTCCAAGCCCTTTATGCTGCTTCCATCGGGGCATTAAGTAACGAACAGCAACAACGACTTGTTAAGCTCCTGATGACCTTGGATTCTTAACAGCTGTCATGCACAAGATAAACACTGAAGCGGCTAGGCCAGTATGCCATCCTGTAATTCGGACTCCCCTTGGGTTTCAAGGGGAAGAGGAGATGCATCTCAAAGCTATGCTGGAACAGGAGTCGTTACACCTTCCTCCTCAGAGTGGGCATCAACTGTGGTGCTAGTCTGTAAAAAGGATGGGGGTGTACGCTGGTGTGTTGATTATCAGTGCCTAAACAGCCTGACAATTAAAGATGCTTATCCTCTCCCCAAGACTGCGGAATGTCTTGATGTTCTTGGTGGTGCTTGTGTTTTTTTTTTTACTCTAGATCTCCAAGCTAGGTACTAGCAAATTGTAGTAGATGAAATGGACAGAGCTAAGATGGCCTTCATCACTCGCTGTGGCCTTTATTAATACTATCGTATGCCCTTCGGATTGTGCAATGCTCCAAGCACTTTCCAAAAGGGCAATGGAGCTTGTTCTTCAAGGACTTCAGTGGGATCTACCTAATTTACTTGGATGACATCATAATCCTGGGTAAAGGGGTAGACGAGAGCCTTGATCATCTCAAAGTCGTATTCCAATGCCTCGACAGTTACAGGTTGAAGCTGAAGCCATCATAGTGTCATCTACTCAAAGATCCCTTTTCTGGGCCATGTGGTCAGTGGTGAGGGTATACACCTCAATCCAGCTTTGATTAATGATGTGGAAGCTTGGAAAAACCCCACAAGTGTGCATGAGCTAAAGGCCTTCCTTGGACTGTGTAACTATTACAGGAAGTTTGTTCTGGCACTCTCCGAGTTGACCAGCTCTCTAAATGAAACAGGTTTTATCGTAGTTTTTGTCCGACTTCATTTTCTTCCTGTTTTCGGTCGAAGTCCACAGTAGTAAATTGTCGAGTTCACGTGCGAGATCATTGGTAACTAGATAACTAAGGATCGCGCACGCAAACTCGACAATCGACTACTGTGGACTTCGACCAAAAACAGGAAGAAAATGGACTTGGACAAAAACTACGATAAAACCTGTTGGAAAGCATATTTTGCTGCGATTTTTGTGTGAGCATATCAGTGAACATCCCAGACCACAAATTTTTAATAATTTAACCCTGGAGAACCCACGGGGTCAAATTTGACCCCTGTTAATTGCTGCTAACCAGAATAATAATAATTAAAAAAAAAACAAATTTAATTTAACTTCAAAAGCCCAGAGTGCCACTTCTGGCCACTGCATAGAGACACCTAGTGGATGAATATTGAACTCACAAGTGTCAGAGTGGTAGTAACAAGATGGCTGACCACATGCTGTTTTGTTGAGCTGTAAACCTGTCCAAACAAAATCGTCTTCTCAGCAAACCAGCGATTGGTAAAATTGTATATTTTTTGTTAATCTATTTAGTATTAGCTTGCAGAATGCCTAGAAGTACGTTTTACATTCTTTTTGGATAAATTAGTGACTCCAAATTAGTGAAAAACAATGGGCCAAAAATGACCCTCTGGGTGTATGGGTTAAACAAATGTTGGGTCAAAAATGACCCTTTGGTTCTTTGAGTGACTTTGATGGAGAATGGTGACAGTCCTGTATTTGGCTAAAGCCTTGAAATAATTTAATTTGTATAATATATTTGACTAAGTTACCTCAGTAGGACAGGGCCAGAGACTAATAAAGTAGTATATCTTTTCAGCGAGTATAACCACTCCGGCACTGTGAAAAATGTGCAGTTCCTCTCTGCATCAAAAAAAAAAATTCAAAGACTACCACAATGTCTAATGACTTCCTCTCGCAGAACAGATTTTTGGATAAGCAAGACCCATGGTGTTAGTTTTTTCAGGTAGTGATTTTGGCCTTGTGTTCTTGTTTCCATTGGCCAAAGTGTTTGTACGTTTGAAATCCAGTTCTAACATGCAACAAATAAAGCAACAGAAAAAAAAACATTGTTAAATGTAGCTGTGTGGTTGACTGATTATTTTCCTAAATTTAAAATAGTTTGCATTGACAGAATTTGTTATTGTGATTTTTTTAAATAATACGCCTAAAGCCCAATGGGTCAAATTTGGCTCTAATCCTAAATTAGGGAATAAAGGGTTAAAATTGAAAAAGTGGATATTTTGGTGTTCAGTGAACTTATAGCAGTAATTTAATGCATTGTTCATAATTTTCCAAGGAAGAAAAGGGTTCTTGGGTTCTCCAGGGTTAATCAAAATTGAATGCTAAAGCCTATAGATCCCAACGTAAGCAGCAGCCGCTTCATACGCTGACAATTCAACTGGGAAACAAACAAATTCTCTAGGGTCCAGGGAAAACCAGGGTTCTCAAGTCTCATGCATTGGCCGTGAGACACACACAATTCAACCAGTTCACACGCTCACACGCCACACCGTGTATTTCTCTTGCTGAAAAGGCAATGCCAACCAAATTGTTCTGCAAGCTTTATATACAGTCAGAGAATGTCTAATTGAAGAGAATTGGCACTGGCTGGTGACTTCCGGGTTCTGGACTGGCTGCAGTAACACATCTCTGTCCATGCGGGGGCGCTCGCGGTCAAGTGCAGAATGAATGGGAGTCAATGGGGTTTCACCCCCATAAATCCACTTTTCTCAGGATGTAATTTTTTGTCAAGTAATTTGAAAGTTGCATTCAGAAGGGAGGGCTAAGAAAATACACTCAGCAGAAAATTGCATTTTTAAGTTCACTTATCTGTTCTAAAAATCCGTTCAAAAATGTGATGACGTCACACAATAGCAGAATGCTAGCGTGTTCCGGCCAACAACGGCCTAACCTGTAAGAAATCAAAAGGACATAAGTACTCGTTCATTCGACTTTTGGCCTATAATCTATATTGAACTTGCGGAATCAACAATAAAATCTATGGTAATTTAACGACAAGCAGGTGAAAGAGACACTTTTACCCGTTTAGCCCCATAGACTCCCATTATTCTGATCACCTCTAGTGGAATTCTAATGGAACTGCAACCAGGATGATACACAACGGGGCTAATAGGAAGTGCCAAGGTTCTCCGTTAGACGGGCTCTGATACAGTATAACTTTTATATGAAGCACAGGCACACAAAGTGATGTTTTCTGCCACAAGCACATATCTAGGCCAAATTTCGTTCGTTACAAGGCAACATTCTCGGCCACCGTACGTTGTTACTAGGTAACCAACAACATTGTGCGGATGTTGTGATGGAGAAAGTAAGTTAGAAGAAAGCTTGTCTAACATTTTTAGGCTAGAACATTTAATATATAGCCCATCGTATACATTATTATTGATGCAGTCAAAAACTCTTCAATTACTTTGCAACCAGGCCAGAAGAGTAGTGAAGACCCTTCGGGCGGTCAGAATGGTGAAGACCATTCGGGCATCCAGGGCAGTGACTCCGGAACAGACACTGGCACTGGCACTGGCTCCGGCTCTGGAACAGACACTAGCCGCGTTTCCACTGCCGGGCTAGGGCTGGGCCGGAGCTAACAGCGAGCCGGGCCGAGCTAGTGGCCTCGGGCCTCAAGCACCGGGCTTGCGTTTCCACTGCCGGGCCAGTAGCCCCACAGCGCTGCCCCAGACCCCACCCCTAACACGCCTTTCTGGATCAAACGTCATAAAACCCAACCCATTTCAGCGGGTATTATGAATTAATTTATTTTGTAAATTAGGAAGATAGCATGTTACATGTATATTAACTAACCTGCCGTAGTGGCTGCAATAGTGTCCCGAGACCAGTACAGGCGATTCTCCATTTCAAGCAGCGATTTTTTTTGCGCGATATAACAAGTAGGGCTGCGGGCACGTTTTCAAGTTATTCATGAACCGTCAACCGAGGCCCATCGGTTAATAGCCTACTCGGTGCATAGTGCGCGCGCCGCAACCTCGAGATACAGAGGTAATTTTTAACACCTTTAATAACTGATTGGACCCCATTTGAAACTAAATTAATTTATAGAAATAAAACGCAGCAAGTACGGAGCAGTTAAAGCCGCATTTCCATCACCCTTCAAACTGAAATTGCCAATTGAAAATAAGCAAAACGTCCATTTCACAAAAACTCCGTGTCTGCAAATAATAATAATAATAATAATAATAACCATCATCATCATTATTGTAACATTTTATTAGGCTGCATATGTAGAAGACGCTTTTATCCAAAAAAGGAACAGAGCACAAATAAACACAATATTTTTGACGCGTATCAGCGCATATCCAGTGTGTGTGGAGCACGCACTGATGGCTGCGAGACGCCCATGTGAACACTTGCAGTTTCATTGCATTTCTTTCAGTGGAAACAACTTAAAATACTCTTTCATTTCTGGTCATACAGAAAATAATAATACATTATTCGCAAATACATTTATTTGCGTAAACTCACAATAACAAGAAAACGTTGTGCTTTAACAATTAATCAAGGCGCGCTTCATGATCTCCGTGAACTGAAGCGCGAGACCTGAAACAGCCACCGCATTCGAATTTGTTCGTTTTAAATTGGACATTTAAAGCTTTAGTCTACATGGGGTTCTATCCTTTGTAGATTAAAGCTTATGTCCAATTTAAAACGAACAAATTCGAATCGAAAGCCAATATCTTCTGACTATGTATTTATGTAGCTAATTAATTTCTCTCTAAATGTGCATCCGGAGATGGAGATATGTTTTTAGCCGAAAATCATTTAGAAAACAATAGTTTATTAATAAACAATTAATGCCTCGTTATTTTATATTATTTTATTATCAAACACATTCATTATAGCCTATAAATCACCTATAAATCCCCTTTCTGCAGAAGGCTGTGGTAACGGCTCTTCTCATTCAGCACTGCAGGGAAAATATAATTTCCAGGTTCTAATTTGGCCTCAGAAAACCAGTAAAATATATATTCTTTTCATATTAATTTGTCAAATATTTTAAATGTTTAAGGGGCAAAAAAAATCAAACAAATATCTGAAAATTCGTCGATATGTAGCCTATATATTTTTGCGCAGCATTTGGCATAGGCCTACAGTTCAAATTAAAATGTTTTGCAATTTTAAACGGTTAATCAGTGACACCCCTATGTGCATCTTGCTTCAGATCATAACGTTCCATAACACCGATAAACTCCGCCTTTAACCTTGAGCACGCCTCTAGCCCGAGCTGGCCCCCTCTGGCCCAAGGTATTCGACGGGCCAGAAATCCTGGCCGTTGGCCCTGAGGAAGCCCCGATCAAGCCCCGGAGTGACAGTGGAAACGCGACTGGCCCTGGCACGCACTAGCACGGCCCGGCCCTGGCCCGGCAGTGGAAACGCGGCTACTGGCTCCAGCTCAGGAACAGGCTCTGGCTCAGGAATAGCCACCAGAACAGCAACGGCCACTAGGACAGACACAAACACAGAAACAGACGCTAACTCCAATTCAGGAACAGACACTGGCTCCGGCTCTGGAACAGGCACTGGCTCTGTAAAAGGCACTGGCTCTGGAACAGGCACTTTCTCCATCTAAAATACTATTGTATTGGAAATCTAAATTAAACATGTTAATAAAACGTACAATGTCAATGACAATATTTTAAGTATAGTAGGGTACAAGTTTTTATTAGACTTTTAGGTGCAATACACGTGAATTTAATCATTATTTAAGTTTTTTATTTACCTGTATGTAAGCAGAACAGTGCAGTGTTAATGTTCAAATTGGGTTTTTACAATGGTTAAAGTGGCTGACAATAATAAATATTTTTATTAAATATTAAAAAATACAAACTGCCTCATTTTTTGAGCTTTGTATAACTGTAGTTGAATAGTTAGGCGGTCCTTGGAGACCTAAATATTTTCTGAAGTGGGCAGTTTTAATAAATTTTCACAAAACACTTCCTTGTAGCCACTGCCTTTCTTTACAGAAGGTTTTAGGGGGGAAAATCCCCTCATGTTTGCTCCCTTTTTTTTTTTTTTTTTTTTTTTTTTTTTTTGTGGAAGAATTAAAAAGAATATTACATAGCCACATTCGGATCACCAATTCAGGTCAAACACTAAATAAGCTGATGTAAATTAGTTTTACAAATTCAAAAGGGTAAAACTGAACCTGAGTTCCACTGAGGGCTTAAAGTCGCAGCTTAAGAAAATACTTAAGCCTATCCCTTTCAAGTGAATATTATCTTAACCAATGTCCAAGGTCCACTGTGATAAGAACACCTCCCTTGACGTAAAAAAACATCTTATATTACCACCTAGAAGGCATCTTATTATTATTGATGACCACAGAGCATGCCAAGACACAGGAGTGTTTACCTGACGCAATGAAAGTGAGGCTTAGAGCAATGCATGGACATGGCCATTCATGGATCTGGTTGACAGTATTGGTTTTCCAGTACTGTTTCCAACAAAGTGCTTCCTTTATTTACTGGACTGCCTATGTGGATGTTAAATACTTTGACAGAGGATCTAATGAAACTGTAAGGAGTGTATGTGAGTGTGGTGAGTTCGTAAATCGCTCACCCTTGGAATCAGCTTCTGGACTAATAGTGCTTCCAAATGGGGATCCTTTGGCATGCTCAGGGAACACTACTTTCACCGCAAGTCACCAGCCATGGATTGCCCTGATAAAAAAAGGAAACTGTACCAATTCACAGAAGGTACAGGTTGCCAAGCAAGAAGGAGCCTCTGCTGTAGTTATTTACAATATTGATGGGACAGACAATGCGACTAACCTTAAGGCACATTCAGGTATGACAGTTTCTCTAATTGGCAAACCAAGACAATTCAATTGGCAGCTTTATAGAAAATACAAACTGAGCAAGGCATATTTATATGACAAGGAAACAACTTCATAATAAGTTTGGGGATAGTGGAGGGTAAAATCTAAAAAATGTGCTGACTTCAAAACTGATTTCTTCCTAGACTAAAATTGTATTGCCTAAAACAATCTACTTTAGAATGTCTTTGGAGATATAAAATAAAATATTATAAAAGAAATTACATTGCTTGCATACAAAAAAAAAAAAAAGATACATGTTTGAGTTCATATTAAAACCTGTTCATGATAGATGTTGATAAACAAAATACAAAATGACTAAGTTATAAACCTGCCATTATGCCAGTGATTAATAAAAAAAAAGTTTTTAATGTTAATGCTACTATTAGCCTACATTATTAATATAAGTAAAAATAGTACAACTGTAAAAACTATATTTGTAATTATATAAATGTGTGTGTGTGTGTGATAAAAACAACCCATTCCCACTCCCAAGGTCAAAAAACATTGCATGTGACTATTAAGCCGCAAAAATTACCTCTAGGTGTCTTTGCTTTTAATTGCTTGCTTTATCTTTATAAACAATTGTGTATCTTATGTTTATAATTTTATTGAATATTTTAAGCACATAACCACAACACTACCCTAAACCTAACCACTTTTCAGCAATATGAAACACATAACAGGCAGATAAAAATACAGTTGTTGCAAAAAAGCTGCTTAAAAATGTCTAAATATTGGGTAACACTTTACTTGAAGGGGTGTGCATAAGACTGGCATAACACCTTCATAACCATGACATGACATATTTCATGAATATGAAATAGGGTCATTTGCTCAATAATGACATTTTGAATGCAAATATGACATTGTTTAAGATGTCTTTGTCATGACATCTTGACATAAACCATAACATCATAACCTGTCAGTGTCTTTGTCATGACAACTTGACATAAAATTAAGTTAAAATGTCATGTGGTTGGTTTTGACATTGGCTGTCATGAAGCCATTATAACTGTGTCATGAATATTTTTCGTAACCTCAACTACAGTGGTACACATTGAATTTGTCATTAAAATATTACAATGGCCTCATAACAGCCAATGTTAAAACCAACCACCTGAAAGTTTAATGTAATGTTAACCAATATTAATCTGCTATGTCATGTTTATGACATGTTGTGTTGTCTTAGTAATGTCAAGTTGTCATTACAAAGATACTGACAGGTTATGATGTATTGGTTTACATCAAGTTGTCATAAACAGGACATCTCAAACAATGTCATATTTGTCATACAAATGTCATAATTGAGCGAATGACACTTAATGACAGTTGTCATAAACATGCATAAAACTTCCTTCATATTCATAACATGTGTCATGATTATGAAGGTGTCATGTTAGTATTATGCACACCCCTTCAAATAAAGTGTTACCAAATATTGTAATGGAAATGGCTTGGCTTTTATGTAATGTAATGGCTTTTTGCCAATCATGGATTTGTGGACACATTAATGTTTTGTTGAGTTTGTATGTTCTCCCCGTGAACCTTAATCTGTATACATGAAAATTGTGTGCTCTCCATCCACACTAGCATTTTCTGTCCAAACTAATTTTCTTGTCCACGCTTAAATCATCTTACTGCACAAATATAAAATGTAAAAAAAGTTCATTGATCATAGCGAGAGACCAGAGATATAGTTCTCTGGCATGATCATTTTATTAGCAAAATAAAACTCAACATTACTGGTGCGTCCGGGTCACACTCAAATTCGCCATTCCATGTATGGAACATCTAAAGGCACATTTACACGACAAAGATAATGGAAATGTTTTTCCTTTGTGTTTTGAATATAGACAACAACACTGTAAAAATGATCCTGTTCACACAGATCAGTGAAAATGGCTGAAAAAAAGAGCCATCTACATCTAAAGAAATGTAATTAGCCGTCACCAGCATTGGCGCTGGCAAAATGTCTCGACACAACAGAACCCACAATCCAGTTCGGCAACGGAGGATATCAGTCATTTAAAGTAAATGAGAAGCGTTAGCACAGACGCCCTGTGTGAATGCACTGTTACTGCATGACATGGAGGTGATCACCTGCATATTTATTCTAAAAATAATATATTACTCTTATTACAGATAGGAGTAATACATCATTTCATACTGTAAAGGGTCTACTTTTATTTGTGTACACTCACAATTACAACAAATTTGTACTTTTGTAAAATAAAGAAAACAAATAGGATGAGCTTTCTACCAAGCTTTCTCCTTGAACTACAGTGCGTCACATAAATGAACTGAAACTCAGTGTATATGTGCCTCACAGACATGAAAAATATATCGAAGCTTGAAATGTCTGCTTTTAAAATAACCAATTTGAGTAAAAAACAAATACTCTCTGATTATATAATCTATATAAAAGGTGCAATGTATCCTTGCTACTTTCAGACACATTCATAATCATAATAATTGTCAGTGCTTTGCAGCATGCCCCCCCCCCCCGATTAAGCCATTAATCGACTTATCGCACATTTAAATGTATTTAATTACGTAAATATAATATAATAGTAATTAAATACATTTAAACATGCGATTAGTCGACTAATGGCTTAAATGAAGGACTACTGGTCGACTAGAAAAATCTTTAGTCGGGGGACAACCCATAGACCATACTGATCTTTGATAAGATCACGTTGTTAAACGCAGGATTTAATATCATTGTGGTATCGGTACTTAAAGCTGTTATGAAAGGCTTTGAAATTGTCACTGACTGACACTGACTTTTTATTTGTACAGTACATATATGGCACTGTAAAATTTTATGTTGGGTAGAGATCATAAGAATGTTTTTATGACTCACTCAGAGTTTTCTAAAGTTCATGAGTTCATACTATAAATTCCAGTTCCTTCCCTGAACTGTAAAATCCAATTGTTCAACATATCATATACATTGTTTGATTTTATAGAAATTAGTAATGGATATGGGTTGAACATATAAATCAATCGCAGACGCTTTAAACTTAAGACGTCAAACACTGCTTTTATCCAACAACAAAAATCAATACAAAATAATCCACAAAAGATATTTACAAAAATAAAGATAAAGAAAAAATAACAATAAAAAGGTTGGGTAGCTGTGGAAAGTGCCTGACCAAACCTGTTCTCAACTCTCGATGAGAAAAAACAGGCGTTTCTTCTAACAAAAAATGTGAACTGAAAATAAATCCACTACTCGTTACTGACAAAAATAACAATGAAGAGCATTAAATATAAATGACCAAAAATCCAAATAAAACTATAATAAAAAACTGGATCACTCCAGAGAAAAGGAGAGAGATCCTGCCATGAGGAAAAAAGAGGAGAGCACGCCATTGAAGCAGTCACTGCTCTCCCGTTGATTGGGAATTCTCTCTCTCAACACCACCTATGGACTCAAAAATGCCACACGTTAACAGCAGCCAGCTGGGCGATCAGAATAACCTCCCATGTGCTCAAGATATATCAATAATAATAATTTGTTACATTTATATAATAGTGGAATGGTGACCTTGTTCAGGCTCAACCAATGATTAAGAAGCAGGCAGTGAGACAGTATCCAGATCCTCTTGAGAAAAGCTAATTGATGGACCGAGGTAGGCATACATATAATAAATGCATACATTACTGTCATCAACTCCTTTTCTGGAGGCTGGAACATCACCCACTAGTTAAGCTGAGAGATTTTGGACTGTAGCCTCTTACGTCAAACACTGCTTTTATCCAACAACAAAAATCAACACACAATAATCCACAAAAGATATTTACAAAAATATATAAAAAAATAAAGACAAAGAAAAAATAACAATAAAACTTGTAAGAGGACCACAATGGAAATAAGTCCTGGACTTTATTGTGTTTTAATCCTAGATTATATTTCGATGCCTTTTGTTTTTATGTTTGGCTTTCTTGATATAATTAAATAAAAAAACCAAAACCAAAAAACCAAGCCACCTGGTGGGCTAGAAGAGCCGAAGAAGCATTCCTTCCTGCTCAGTCCTCAGTCCTTCCTGTTAATTGCTTGCTGTTGTGCGGCTGAGCTGAGAAAACAGTTTGAGGGGAAACACCCCGAAATTCAAGGTCCAATCCTATAAGTCCGTTTTTTCTCAACAAGCACAAGATTCAGGACAAGATTCTGTTAGAGCCTCCTGGATGTGGTCAAAACAGGTAGAACATTGGGTGTTGGAATCAATCACGTTCATGGGCCCAGAGCAGACAGAATAGTATTAATAATAAACCGTGGCCCTGTTCAGCCAAGGGGGTAAACAGTATTTAATGGAGACGTTTAGCTAACAAGCACTTCATCAGTCACCAAACACTCTGGAAACCAATTAGTGCTCTTAGACTTAAACATATTAAAGACAGTAGAACATGGTTCCTTAAATCCAGCCCTAGATAGCCACTGTCCTGTAGAGTTTAATTCTGACTCTAATCAAACTCTCCTATCTGCAATTTTCTTGTAACTCTGAAGACATTTGCTGCGTCCCAATTCGCTTACTTATACTACGCCCTAAAAGTATGTACTCTTTTTGTGAGTAAAAAGTACATACTTTTGAGTGTGTAGCAAAAGAGTAGGCAAGCTTTGGGACGTACTATCACGTCATCTTTGACGGACAGCTCTGTCGCGTGCTGCATTGTATCCTGTCACCGTAAACTGCCCTGTCAATCATCTTGTCACAGTTAAAATCCTCCATTCTATCTAATTTTATTTCCTACCGTTTCGGAGAGCACGTTCATCTGCCAGTTGTGGGTCTTTCATGCTCTCCTCGTGTGTTTGCAATTTGAATATAATGATGCATTTTAAACGTAATGGCTAAACGTGTCTTTATAAAAGTTCACAATGCTGCTGCAAATGCAATATAATGTGGACAACATTAAATAAATTCATTTTCGTCAGGTTAGATACTGATAATTAATCACTCAAAGCTCTTTATCTAAACCTCTCTACAAAACCGCGGGGACTCGCGCGTCCTCCGTATCGACTACGTGTCTGTAGTTTTTTAACACTTTTTACTCGTGTTTGTAGTTCTAACCGAATCCTCGTCCAACGCGCAATGGTTTGTGGGCAATATCAGCCGTTAGAGTGTGCATCGATCTACACTTCGGATTCTGACCGGAAAAAGTAGACCATCCGGGTATCTTTGAAACACTCATTTCAACATACTACGATTTGGGACGTACTAATTCTATTTTCGAATACTATTTAGGATGGATAGTATGCGAATTGGGACGCAGGGGTAGATTAGCTTGTTGATTAGGGTTTGAACTAAACTCTGCAGGGTAGTGGCCCTCTAGGACTGGATTTGAGGAACCCTGCAGTAGAATGATTACCAGAAACCTGGTTAACCAATGAGCTCTATACTACTCACCTGCATATCACTGGAGATCCTTTTGAGAACCTTGGATAACCAATGGGCCCTCGAGTCTTATAAAACCCTTACTTGAACCCCTGTTGGGATCGCTTACAAACCAAGTGACATGTTCATTCAAAAGTTAAGCTTTAAAGTTTTAAAGGTGTTAAGACACAAATATAGAAGGGGGCTAATACCAGCCCAAACTGTGCACAGTCATATGAGATCTCGCCACGAGAAAGTTAAAGAGACATACCATGATGTAAAGGACTCTGCTATGTCATTGGTCAAGGTCATGTGTGACTGAATCAATATGGGATTCTCTTATCATACACGAGTTTATGAACCTTTTCCACTTTTTATGTTTATCCGTCTTTGGCAGTCTGGAACTATGGAATAGAACTCCATTCTGGGGAAGAACATTGTTTTGGTTGTGCTTCAGCTCTGCGTGACTGTGTGGATTAATATTATCCACACATTATACATTATATTATACATTATAACATTATAATATTATATTATTAATATTTATGTTCATAAAACATTCTAGACTTAAGAGATATAACCAGTTCAGATGGAAATAATTTCAAGTTGACTGGCAGAAGACGTTACTGTAGCTATTGGTCTACCCATTAAAGCTGCCGTCGGCAACATTTTTTTTTTTGCTCATATTCAGTGAAATCGACACTATAATCCGACAGAACAACATAAATAAAGTGGTTTTAGAAAAAACCTGAGCTTCTAACTCCATCTGGAGAGTGTTTTTTGTTTTGCAAAAATCCACCGCTCCCGGATCATCGGGTGCAATCAGCACAGGGGTGTGTGAGATCTGACTGTAGATCGCACGGTACAATCACATGAACATGCCTGAAGTTCGCACAGTAAGGAAGAGTGATGGCGGAACACTAACAAACCAAGTAAGCTCATTTAGAGTATAAATGACGTTAGCAATTGCAATATATTGGTAGATTAGCCAGGGCAGCATACCTTATAATCCATGGTGTTGATGGATGCTGATGAGACGGTCGCGTTCACAGATAACCTGGTGCACACGCACTCGAGCACGAACTCTATGGGAGGGTATTCGTTGATTGTGGGGGAGGGGCATGAGAGATGTAAACATTCAAAATTTTGCCTAACGCCGCCTTCACACTGGCAGTTTAAATCAGCTCCGTAATACGCAATACATTCCCAACGGACGTCGTACTACACAGTGAAAAGCGTTGGACGCGGGTAGAACAAAAATGGCGGAGAGATTAAAAGTTGATTCTGTCAGTTCTGTATGATCTCTCTGATTAGGGTTATGCTGCATGAGGAAAGTTGCTGAGGACGTTGACATGTCAGGTCGGCTAAAAAATGTGATAGTGGTCAATAGTTCAATGTCTACCTTCAATTTAATTGTATTAACTTCCCTTATAAACGTTAGAAAGTCATGAAAATAAAAAATGACATGACAACTTATCATTATAAAATCATTATTTATTTTATTAAAAGTTAATAATTCAGGTTTGTTTATCAGTACCATAGCAACGGTCAACTTCCGCTGGAATTGTCGGATAGGAACCGTCCGTAGATTTTCACACGAGTTCAAATTTTTCAACGCATCCAGATGACCAACGGACACGATTTTCTTCGGACCGCACTCGGTCGGACCCGTTTCGGACCCATTCGCATGCGGTCTGCGAATCTCCATAGGAAATGAATGACTTCCGGTCGTTTCACAGCCGCATCGGAGCTGATTTCAACTGCCAGTGTGAAGGCGGCGTAAGTCCACTCAATCTGCCAGACTTGTCGACTGCAGCTTTAATAGACAATGTACTTCTTTGAAAATAAATATCAGCACAGCATTAACACAACCCATAAGGAAATTACGCTTCAAAATAGTTAATGCTTTACAATGAATACTTTAATAGAGTCAAGTTAGTAGAGCTCGCATCAGCTGACACTCAGCTGATGCACGTCTACCTATAGAAATATGACACCTATCACTGTATACATATATTGCTTTTGGACTTCTTTGGACCTTTGCCACAGGTCTTCACTTCATTGTCCGGTATTGTTTGTGTTTAACACGCGCGTCGCACCTGTTAACCTGTTCCTGAGTTTTGGTTTATTAAAGAAAGTGTTATTTCTACTTTGATCTCCATCATCCTTCCTACGACCTGTGGCATATATAAGCTCCTTCAGTATTATCAGCAGCTATCGCGTTTCTCATGAGCTAATTACCCTCCTCCATCCCTAGCTCCTCCTCTCGCCAGTCCGTTTGGCATTCGGAACCCCTTTGAATCAGAATGAATTCTCGAATTATGTTGTACTTTAAAATCTTAAATAATGATATACAGTGCCAAAGTCATAGAAATAGTACATTTTTCTCAATAGAAATGTTTAAGACTACATTTGTATCTTTCGTTTAATGCCATTAGTTGTTATTAAAACCAGAAATTTAAAAAAAAATCTTCTGACTGACTCTTTATTCAAATACTCTTGACAGTAGAATTTTAAGGAAAGATGTTTTACAACAAGGTTGATTTCAAAGATTTTATACTTTGTGCAATACTTTGCAATATGGCATTGCTGCAATCCAACTGATGGAAATTTGTCCAAGCGATATTCCCTGTAATCCAGACATATTTTGGGATGCTATGCTGTTGATCTCAAAAATAACCAGTCATGGTTAATGTTAGTGTTTTATTTCCACAGATGCTGATGACATAGTTGCCATAATGATTGGCAATATTCTAGGCACAGGAATCACTAACCTGATCAAGAATGGCTCAGACGTCTATATGGCAATTACTGCAGCCAATGTATATGGCCTGTGGCTCAATGCTACATGGGTATATGCACTGTCTTTCACCTTCATTGGAATAACAGCCATCACTTTGTTCTACTTCGCTTTCCTGTTTACTAAACGCATGTACATAAACCGACAACTTCGTATGCAACAGGTAAAGTATTCAAGTTAAGGTTCACTGTAGGAGTCAAATCTACTCAAATATTTAGTATATTCAATATAAAATATTCAGATATATTCCAGATATTCTAAAATCTCTTAGGGCTTTTTTAAAATTATTGCTAATAATTCTGCTCTGTCATCCATTTCTGTGCAGAGGGAGATGAAAAAATTGACTGAAAAAGCAATAGCAAAGTTACAAGTGCGGACTCTGCGGACAGGTGACCCGGTATTGGCCCATTGCTAAATCCTAAAATAAGCATTTCAGAAGCATTTAAACTGCAGTGAGTAAAAGCATCTTGCCTGTGTGTCTGTAGGAGGTGGGATCAGAGGACACGAGCTGTGTGGTGTGCACTGACTCATTCACACATAACGAACAGGTCACAGTTCTGCCTTGCAGGTGCAGTATGAGGAAATCCACTTATGATTTTAGTTCAACATTACAGACGTTTCTAAATTTAGAATAGTGTAACTATAGTATGTTAATTTCGATGCATATTCATCCTTATTTATTTTATTTATTGTAACTTCCTTATCTTAGACCATTGAATATTACATCAAGCAAAGATTCTGTTCAATGAAAGGTCTGAGCACATACAAAGCATATTTTAGAGAAGACATAATGTAGCAAAACATAAAATATATTGTCATATTAAAGAGGTATAAGTATAATTTTTTGGAGGTTCATTCTGAGAAAACAGTAGAACATAACATTAAAGGGTTAGTTCACCCAAAAATGAAAAGGATGTCATTAATGACTCTCCCTCATGTCGTTTCAAGCCCGTAAGACCTCTGTTAATCTTCAGAACACAGTTTAAGATATTTTAGATTTAGTCTGAGAGTTTTTTGTCCCTCCATTGGAAATGTATGTACGGTATACTGTCCTTGTCCAGAAAGGAAATAAAGACATCATCAAAGTAGTCCGTGTGACACCAGTGGGTTAGTTACAATGTTTTGAAGCATCGAAAATACATTTTGGTCCAAAAATAACAAAAAACTACGATTTTAATCAGCATTGTATTGTCTTCCAATTTTTTTGTCAAGCCGCTTTCACCAGTCCGCAGTGACGCTGATGATGTAAGACGCTGCTGACGTGTTATCTGGTGTGTCCGTGTATTCAGGTTCAAATAAATATGGCTGGGCAATAAAAATCTTCCTCTGTGTGGAAATCCTTAGACACACTGTTAGACCTTACCAGGTTTTTTACAGTAAAATACTGGCAACAGGCCAAATTCTGACACTATCATACCATTTTCCATTAAAACAGTTATATATCGTAGAAAACAAAACTAGCCTACAGGAGTATACTGTGAATTAACAGCTCTCAAAGTCAACACTCAGAGACTGTGTTCCTAATCACACCCTATACCCTCATTCACTATTCCCTACATTAGTTCACTAATATAGTTCACTTGAATGAAAAGAAGTGAGTAAATTGAGACACTGATGAACACCTGATAAGCAGAATCACTGAAGGACAGAGAAACAAGAACTGAAAAAGAGAAACACAAGATCTACAACTGACTTCCAGTCACACAGAGTGTGAAAACAGTTTACAAACCAGTTTAACATTATTTATTTCATACATGTACAAAAGTTATTGTTGAGAATTAACAGAGATTTAATTAATAATAAAGTTTTTTGTCACCATAATGGAGATCAGTATTTGCTTTAGTAGGCCTCTTATCCCTGGACTTGTGACATTTATCTCACTCTGACTGTTGTAACAGTGAGTTTTAAAACACATTTGTTGTAGCTAGAAAAAGTCAAGAGGAAGTTGATCTGGTGTTATTGGCTTCTGTGATGATGTCATGATCATTCTGGATATGTCTGATTTTCAGATCTTTCCTGTTTATACTCTTTGAATAAATGGGTATTTAATATGAAATATACATGAAGTTATGATTATAAAATAAATCTGTGAATCTACAACATGAAATCAATATGTTGGTTAATCATGTCTTCTGAATAATATTCTAATCATATAAAACATTTAAATAATATCCTGCTAAAGTCAGACACACACAGACATCAACAATTATAATATTCATCTCAACAACGGTAACATTCAAAATTTTCCTGCAGCAGTGCATGCTGGGTTCCAGGATTTTATAAAACTCCCAGCATGCACTGCTGCATGAATAAAAAAAAAATTGCCACCATTATTGAGATTAATGTGCTAAATTTTGATATATTGGTGTTTCAACAACACTGTAGCGCTGTTTTGGTTTATGTATGATATGCTAAAAACAAATAGTCGTAATTAATTGCTGTGGTTTCAAGGTGGTGGTAATGTAACACTTTTGGTTGAGGTTTAAACTCTGAATGAGTAAAAATGAATTATTTAGTAAATGAACAGACCATATGATGATTGTCATGTTTTGACAAATCATTACTAAACTGTGTGTCTGCACAAGTGTGACTTGCTTAAACACAGCGTCTAAAGAAAATCTCGTGTTACAGCGTCAGCATACCAACTAAAGCAAACACTGATCTCTATGATGGTAACTTCAAACCAAACATTTTTAATTAAACATCTCAACAACATCTTCTATAGATGTATGACAGAAATAAAGCCATACTGGTTAATAATAAGTGTAATAATGTGTAATGGCTGAAGTCAGTTGTAGTTCTTGTGTTTCTCTATTTTCTGTTCTTGATGTTCCTCTTTCCTTCAGTGATTCTGCTTGTTAACAGCAGGTGTTCATGCTCAACAATCTCTTACATATTCCCTTAATTATCTCACTGCATCAATGTTAATTTTTACTCTTTGTAGTGTGGATTTTCCTGTGGGGTAGAAAGGGTTAACAGTGTAAGATAAAAAGACACTCCCACAAAATGTATTTTACCAGTAATAAACTGTAAGTTATGAAACTAATGACACTGTTGCCAGTAGTTTACTGTAAAATCTTGGTTTTTGGGTAACCATTGTGCTGAAGAGTAGAGCCTGAGCTTCAGTCCAGGAGAAGATCTACAAACATTGATGATACGCTGCATTTTGCTTTATTTAAAAGGCACTGTCTGTGTCAGTCGCAGAATCCGGTGGAAATCTCTTTATTTACAAAAGTTAATTTTTATTGTTTCTAATTAAATAAGTTCACAATAATACCTTGCTCACATTATTAATGCATTATATTTAGTTGATTCTTTTAAGTTTGTTTCTGCAAGTTAAGTTAGTTAACTCGAGTTTTAGCACTAAAGTTTTTGCACTAAAACTAATAAGTTGTATTTTTTTTTTTAGTTAACTCGAGTTTTAGTGCATTTCTACAGTAAATAACTGGCAACAGTGTTGCCAGTATTTTACTGTAAAAAAACCTGGTAAGGTTTAACAGTGCATGTTTGCGAAAATTGTTTTATTTACAGCATGCATGCATCTCCCTCCGACTGTAAACGAAGCTCGGGCGCGCCAGATAACACATCATCAGCGTCTTATCAGCGTCACTGAACACGGAATTGACAACAGAACCGGAAGAGAATTAAATAAATTGAATAAAGTCATAGTTTTTGTTATTTTTGGACCAAAATGTATTTTCAATGCTTCAAAAAATTCTAACTAACCCACTGATGTCACGTGGACTACTTTGATGATGTCTTTATTTCCTCTCAGGACAAGGACAGTATACCGTACATACATTTTCAAAGGAGGGACAGAAAAATCTCTGAATAAATCAAAAATATCTTAAACTGTGCTCCGAAGATGAACGGAGTTCTTTTTTGGGTGAACTAACTCTTTAAGAAATACACACTTAACATAGTTATTTAAATTTTTTGTATATATGAAAGAAATGCCTAATATGAAATACATTCTGTTTTTACAGACATTTATACCATAAGAAATGCATTGAGCCATGGCTCCTGGAACACCCCACCTGTCCCATGTGCAAATATAATATTCTCAAATCCAAGGTCGGTTTGCCAATACACACAGAACCATCTTTATTCAGACAGATGATGTTGCATTGTCTAACATGAGATTTTTTATTGCTTTATGTGTTTAGATTGATGAGGAGATAGATGAGCAGCCCTCAGCATCACCATCAAACAACTCATTCTGTTTAGTTACAGTAATGACAGTCACATCAGCAGACCAACACAACACATTAGACTCAAACATTCAAACTGCAGAAAGTGAGTAAAAGCTACCGCAAAAACATTTGCTGTCCTTTAAATTGTGTTCCTCCATGATGTAGGTGTTAGACATAAACAATTTTTTTTCATAAGCACTTTTTTTTTACAGCACATATTTAGTTTTGAGTGATTATTATGTCAGTTAATATATTTAAATAGCCTACATGTTTATGATTTATAGATCCCTATTTAATTACATAATGGTGTTTCATTTGTCTCTTGTATATTTTTACCTGCTGATTGGAAATTCAAAATTAACATTGTTGTGAATACACACCACTTCCACCTCTTGTGGGCTTGTATTAATGCATTTTGTATTACTTTATCCACAAGTTTCCGAGGGGCGCTCCTGTAAAAAATAAAGTGGGTGAAACTTCCGGTGACGCGGCGGAAGTAGCATTCCAATGGTATTTTGTGTGTTAGTTAGCGAAGAGGCTAGCTGTTTTTCAGAGAATTATTTTACAGAGCGTTACAGAGCTCAGGGACAACATGTGCTGTTCGTGGTTGTATGTATAACCGGACTAAACTAATTCAGTGGCTTAAACGAGATTGTTTTGAACATAAGCTGAAAACGAAATCAGAGTGATCCTGCCAACAACTGTAGTCTCCATCACCTCCCAAAAGACGACGAATCTTTCTGTGTACATTTGTTTAAATTCTTATTATTCTATAAACTCTATCAGCATGTGTTTGGCTGTTCGCTACTGATGTTACACCTAAACTCAGGATCAAAGCCTGAGTTGACAGAATACCAAATGTGCCAGTTAATGTATTCAAGAAGCACATTCATTTATAATTTTAAATAAACTCCAAAGCACAATGACTAAGTGTGTATTTTTTATTTTAATTGTTTGTCAGCTCGCACAACTGTCTGTCACCATGCCTTGATGAGTATTGATTATTAATAATGTTATAATACTCCCAATCAACTACTGCGGAGGGTAAAGGTACTGTTATTTCACCCTTTTTAATTTCGTTGAGGTTGTGTTCCCACATCGTTAGCTAGTTTGGATCGCTATAACTTGAATGACTGTAACTGTTGAATGAACGAGTGTCAAGCATGTCAAGTAGCGCTTTGTTTACTTCCAACCGGAAGTCGCGCCCACTTTTGACGCAAGGCCTCATGGGGCGTAGGAAACTTGTGGATAAGACAGAAATAACTTACAGATGCAAAAGGTCACCTCTAAGTCAATTGATGCACCTTTCAATACAGTACAGATAACAATACAGATGCACCTTTAAGTCAAGTCACCTTTATTTCTTTTTCGCGCTTTATATAATACAGATTGTTTCAATGCAGCTTTTGTCATGAACATTAAATTTTTTAAAGGACCTCTAAAAATAAACAATTGTAACACTTTATTTCGATGGTCCCTTTTAAATATTCTGTTGACTATAAGAAACTTTGCAACTACATGCCAACTGTCCTAACTACACGCGACGCCGCGACACGCGATTAAAGGTATCTTTTCCATGTTAATCAGAGTTTTTGTCCTAACCAGACGCGACGGCGACACGCAAAGTTTCTAATTACGGTTCCTATTTCTGCGACGTCGCGGCTGACAGAATGAAGAAATTACACTGGTTATGAGTATACATTATTTATTTTTAGTTAAAAATAGGTCACTGTGCCACAACAAGCGAAAACGGATAATTTACCTCAGATTTTAAAAGCAAATATAGCGTTCAAAATGAATTTTATGCAAACATACAACTGTACTTCATAAAAAATTAGTCAATGAGTATATTTTGTTAATGTTTTGATTTTTAATAATGTTATTTCTTGATTTGATTATGTCCTTACCCAGATAGCAAACTGACATTGAATCACCGTGGAAATATGACATCGAAACAACGTTGATCTGACATTGTTTTGCTCATCGAATTAACGTTGAACCAACGTCAGACGCGTCATTCTTTCAAAACTAACGGAAAATCAACTTGAAATCAACGCGTTGTTTCAACGTTATGAAAGCAAACCAATTTTTGATTTTCATTTAGCTTTGAAGAATGCCGCGTCTGACGTTGGTTCAACGTTAATTCGATGAGCAAAATCAACGTTGTTTCAATGTCATGAGAGACGTCGTTTCCACGTTGATTCAATGTCAGTTTGCTGTCTGGGTACCCATTTCCAATGCGAGTGCGGGCCAACAGTGCGCTTTTACAGAGAGACTCCGCTCACACGCTGTTGAATGTGTAGCATCTAACAGTCGCGTTTAGTGTGGACAGACACACTTGCTGTCGCTGGAATTTTATCGCGTCGCGTGTAGTTAGGACACGGTAACTCTCATTAGAGTATTAGTAGATTGTCTGTTTAAAATCTCTTTATTGTGATGGTTCTCCAACCGACATTATACTGACTATAAAAGTAACTCTACTAATAATCTACTAACACTCAAAGGAGAGTTGTACTTCTACATTTACTTGCAGCATTACTTATAGTCAACCAAATGTGTTAAAGGGACCATCAAAATAAAGTGAAACCGAAAAAAAAAAAAAAATGTTGTTCAGTTGAAGTCAGTTTAGAGTTGATTCAGTTCCATTATAAAGATAATAAATTATTAAATGAGTTCAATTCAACTGTAAAGCGGCTCTGCAGAAAACGTCTTGGCTTACGACTGGGGGAAGAGGAATGAGACACTGTGTCATGGTGTTGTTGCTCTGGGAAGGAATGCTTCTTGTGAACCAGTGTCTGAAGCACGTGTGTTAAATGCCAATCTTGATTGACTACTGCCGTCAGGTTATGTCTGTCACTCTGTGCTCGTTCCTCTTCTCAGGGAACTCGCACTGCGTCATGGTGTTGACACTATGGGAAAAAAATACCCACTGCTCCATACTGACAAAACGCCTGCCCACTGTGCTGTAAGCAGTGTTGGTCAAGTTACTTGGAAATAGTAATTAGTTACTGATTACTGATTACTTCTCCAAGAAAGTAATCCAATTACTTTACTGATTACTTATTTTCAAAAGTATTTATTTACTTTACTAGTTACTTTACTAAGTTACTTTTCAAAAACATAATGCACGACCTGAATACGCTAAAGCATAGACCTTTCAGCCTAAATCTATTCTTTCTGCATATTCCATCATCTAAAATGTAATCAACTTAAACATTCTCTTTTTTTAAACTTGTTTTATTTGTTTCAATATTTTAACTTTATGCACATTGCATCAAGCAAAAATTAAATTAAATGCAACAGTCTCAGACTAGAAGAAAATTGATGAACATTTAACATTTAGATATTTTCTGCACATTCCACCATTTTAATGAAAAAGACAGCCCTTCTTCTGTTAATATAAATTTCTACATATTCCAGCATATAAAATAAATATATTTTGTAAAATCCTTCATTTGAATAGATGTAAAAATAAAATAAAATCATGAAAGTCGCTCCTGACTATATTACAGTGTATTAACACTTACGTCTTTTAACAGTAAATTGCAGAGAGGAGTAAAAATTTGTTGATCAAAACAGAAAATGCTGTTGCATGCGGTATTTTGGCTTCAAGTTTTTTTTATTTGTTGTTAAGCAGTCAGCATGTAGCCGCAGCGGTCATGTCAGATGGGGGAGTTTCACATTCCTGTACCGGCTTGCTGCTTTACGTGTCAGGCTGTCTCGTGACATGCTTGCTCAGATTTGAGGTAGAATTTTGACATTCTCCAACGGGGGTCCTGTTTCCAGATCAGGATGCTCTCTGCATAGTACGCAAGTCTCTCTCTTGCTCTCCTCTCCTCGCGCGCGATACGAAGTTTGGACTTTGGAACACAGTCTCGCAAGCGCGCTCGCTCTGGATTCCGGGAGATTTTAACTAATTTGCGGTATAACTAGTCAATCACAAATGTGGCTCAACGGTTAGATTTATAGATAAACTCATCTTTCAGGGATTTGACCGACGGGATTGACACTTCAGCGCGAGAAATCGGGGGTGTGTCGTGTGAGCGTGTGTGAGAGTTGGCAGCTCGGCTGCTCTCTCCCGCGCTCTAGTCGTCTCTCACTGATGTCGCGGCGCTCATACATCATTTTTATTCACGCACGACTCATGTCACGAGACAGTCTGACTAAACAAAATCACGGTTAACTAACGCAGTAACGCAGGCTGTTTACGGGGAAGTAACGGTAATCTAATTACTGTTTTTTCAATTGTAATCCCTTACTTTACTCGTTACTAGAAAAAAGTAATTGGATTACAGTAACGCGTTACTTCTAACGCGTTACTGCCCATCAGTGGCTGTAAGTCTCCCAGCGAGCTCTTAGCAGTAGCCAAGATGGTGCCACACAACGCACCTGCTGACCAGAGAGCTTATCACCCCTGGTGCACTCAAGTCGATCCCTCCAATATTACCTCTCGCCACCCTTAGTGAGATGGCGACCCCACTGATGGCGATAGAGTGGTACTTGGTCAACCGAATAGCTTACAAGAGAGCTCGCAAGTACTTCCTGAAATATATGGTGAGAGGATGGAGTGCCTCTGTAGTTTACACATCCTCCTTCTCTTCCTCAGTGAGCACATAAGTGCCTTCTAACCATGTTAAGGGTTAACTTGGCCATTCCCTAATAAGGGAGCTCAACCCGAAGAGACAACCGATGAGGTGGTGATAGGTGAAGAGGTGGGACTCAAGAGGCGATACCAACTTCTTACCCAGTCTATACCAGCCTACCTTCTGTAACAGTGGTCAGTGAAAAAGGGTGGATGTGAGAGGCGGAATAGCCTATCTTACCCTCTAAGTCCGTCAAAGATATTTCTCATCTTCTTATCTGATGTTATCTAAGCCTATGTGCACTTGCCCCTGTGCAAAAGGAGTAAACAAACTTCTTATCACTGTATAATCTCAGAAAAACTGCCTGAAAAAGAGTGCCCAGATCTCTTCGTCTAGCATTGCACAGTCATTAGTGCCACGGAGCAAGATACTGTTAGGGATCGATCAGTAATCATTAATCATTATAGCAAAAAGTGTAGGGGAAGCAAACAACTTCGTCACTGGGTCAAAGCTCCATTGGGTGTCTATTGTACATGAAACAGCATACGACCCCATACTGGGAAGTGACAGCAAAAAGATTACAATCGCCAATAACCTTTTATCATTCCCCTGACATAATGCAATGGCTGGGGATGGATGTAAACTAAACCTGTTTATGTACTCTTTATTTGTGAAGACACAGTGATATCATCCATCATTCATTTTAGAAGAAAATATTTTTAACTGTACTCAGAACCAACACAGACCCCTGTCTTTTAATATTTTTCTTTTTAAGGGAATAAAAATGCTGCTTTCCCTTACACTCTTTCTCTCTTTTTAAACAACCTCTTGAACCCCAACACCCAGAAAGGGGTGGGGAGGGGAAAAAAGAAAAGGGGATTAAAAGAAAAAGAGGTTAAGAAAAAGGCAGAAAAGGACTCTTAGCATTTAGACCTCTCTTTCTTCTTAGAGTTGAATATCTGTCCTTACTTGTTCTTGAGCAAGGTTGCCACCTGGATCCTGACCTCTCTAAGGTGGAGCTGTAGCGGCCACACTCACTTTCTGCTCCTGTCACCAACTGGACCCAGCGACAGGCTAAGAAGGGGGAACTTAAGGACATTGCCTGTGGCGGGGAAAGTACAGTACCACTTGAACGCTGACAACTTAACCCTCGCCTCCCTAAATATCCGGACCACATTCTTAACAGCGGTGCCAAAAAATTTGGAAGACACAACCGGGGCGTCAAGGAGGAATGATCTCTCCTTCTCCTTTAGCTCCGAAAGGTTAAGCCATAAATGTTAACATTTGAGACAAAAGCAACAAGCGAGCAGCCAGTGGCATAGCGGGTAGAAATTGTCACGTGTAGTAATTCCCTGTATGCGGTTGATGATGAGGAGGCTGGCTCATATAATAAATTCGCCTCAACTCCCATTATGTCTAATTTCTCTGAACTAGAGCGGCCATGCAGCATACTCTTCGCCAAACCATAAGCCAGAGAGCAGGCATTAGGATTCGGCACAAGAGCCTCAAAACTGCTGACAGAGGATTGGGAAAGGGAATCTGTGAGCCCCACTTGCTAAATACTGCACTGCCTCGACAGCAGTGGGTCCTGCTCCCTTTCCCCGTTAATACAGCCAGTCGCGAACGAAGCTACCTCAACATCTGACCATGCATGCTCTGTTCTTAGACATATCACATACAAATCATGCATGTCGTTTGGTGTGATATATCTCTCACATGCGGGCACACATTTTTCAACGCATTCTCACCCCAAGGCGTCACCTTTGACCATGCTTCAATATTTAACGTTTTAGGCGCCCTTTAGCGTCACTTACATGACGCGATCCTACGGCGTCATCTAACTGACGCTAAAGGAAAGCGTCAGTTAGAGGACGCGGTTAGGTTTAGGTGTGGGGTGGGGGTAGGGTACACGCGATCCTAGGGCGTCATCTAACTGACGCTAAAGGGCGCCTAAAGCGTCAGATATTGAAGCATGTCCAAATGCTTCCCAAGGCGTCAGTTAAGTGACGCCTTGGGGGTGAGAATGGGCTGCATTTTTAAAACCTGCGTTCGTTCATTTTGTTTCCTTTCTTTTTCTTTGAGATACACACACAAACAATTGGATTCCTGAAGATTAAGAGGCTGATGACGTGTTCTCTGGCACCCCTTATATAGCCAGCCGGCGGGAAATTAAGAAAGGCGTTTGGCACACGTCCTTCAGACACTGGTTCACGAGGAGTATTCCTATGGTGTCAAAACCATGCCTTTGAAAGGGAATAGTGATGCTATCGTCCAGCTCAGTTTAGTTCTCATCAAATAGTGCAGTGTTCTAATCTTAACTTTGACCCCTGGTTTCACAGATGAGGCTTGAGCGACTAAAATGCATGTTTGAGCTGTTTTAACTGAAAGCATCTTGCCATTGTTTATAAAAGCTACTTAAATGTCCTAATCGAAATTTTAAATCTTAAATTTTCCAATCCAATATCTACATCTCATCTACTCAGCTGGAGACTCAGCAACACTTTCTATTGAGTACTGATGCTTGAAACCAAAGGAGCATGATACCAAACAGTAACCAAATATAGAAAAAGACAATAAAATTAGAAATCCAAATTCCAGAGAAACACACAATTAAGCAGCAACACTAAAAAAAATATTGTAAAGGTGATATACTGGTTCAGAATAATGAATAAAATTAAACACAATAAATGAATACATAAATTCAGCAGTAACCTATGCCCTTTGTCATTATCAATGTCATGCTGGAATAATCTGTATACAGTATATGGTGTAAACTGATGGCTAGTTATTGATTTTTCTTTATGACAGCAGATCTTGGACATTCTTCAGACCGTGTGTATTATGACCCGGATATCCAGACACAATACATTTATGAGAACCAAGCATTTGAAGAAGAACCAGAGATAATGACGCAGCAGGATGTCAACAGCCAAGATTAATAAAGTATAACATTTTTTTAAAAAAAAAAAGTTTGAATATCACAAACAGCCAAAATACTGTGTGAAATGTGTCAAAAAGAATGACATATAAAAAAGAAGATGGGATTCTCAAATTTTGACAGACTATTTATTAATAACTGAGCACTGTTTAATTAATGTAAAATTTAATGACTTTTAAGAAGAGACAGGTAAGAGCTAGAGTATAAAAACAAAAACATAAAAAGGTATTTATTTCTGTGACAGCTTGTATACCTGTCATGAGCTCAATAAAGCTTACACACACACACACACTCAAACAAATGTAAATTTAATTTGTAAAGTAAATTTGACAATCTTTTTTTTTCTTCATAAATATACTTTGAGCTCTTTCTCCCACACACAAAAAGATGTATAGAGAAAAAATGCTTCAGTGCTGCCCCATGACTGAAAAGCTACGTGACTATGAAAGGCCAAATTATCTTTTGATGTTCTCAGTATAGTCAGTAATGTTTACTAGTGAACATTCCAATTAGAGATCTCTGTAATTAAAATTTTACAAGCAAAATCTAGTTTTGCTGGTAACGCTTTACAAGTAATTCAAATAACATAATTAGATTACTTTTTGAGCAGGTTGTTCATTGTTGATTTTGATTTTCTTCCATTGAGATGAGTTGACCTTGGATGATCGAACAGTGATCCACCATATTTGCACAGATGTCATAGTACTGTACATCCCTATGGAGTGTATTTCAACTTGTTGATGCATCATGAGGTTATGAATACAGATAAGATATCACCACACACTGAACACTTTGGAAAGATGGGTGACAGTACTGAACTCATTTGATTGCTGATTGTATTCTTTCTGTAGTTGATCTCCAACACATTCTCACCCCAAGGCGTCACCTTTGACCATGCTTCAATATTTGACGTTTTAGGCGCCCTTTAGCGTCACTTACATGACGCGATCCTACGGCGTCATCTAACTGACGCTAAAGGAAAGCGTCAGTTAGAGGACGCGGTTAGGTTTAGGTGTGGGGTGGGGGTAGGGTACACGCGATCCTAGGGCGTCATCTAACTGACGCTAAAGGGCGCCTAAAGCGTCAGATATTGAAGCATGTCCAAATGCTTCCCAAGGCGTCAGTTAAGTGACGCCTTGGGGGTGAGAATGGGCTGTGATCTCATATATGCATACCCTGATTTAATCTTTGATTGTACAATTGTTTTCTTTCATCATGCATGGTGTAGGTTGCTGTTTGAAACCTATACCTAGATGATGCCATTCATTAATGATAATAAAAAAGTATGATGATTATGTGACGATTGAGTGGAGAAGTATTATTGTTACTGAAAGTAAAAGTAAATCTGTTTGTAATATAATCTAATAATAGGTTAGGCCATGTAGTGGTTTTAGTCGAACTAAGAATAATACAGCATTGTTACGTGCAGAGGAACGAAGGCGAAGGTGAGGATCTACATGCAGTTTTTACAATTTTAATGAAACAATAACAGAATAAAACAGAACAAAGGAACAAAACTACGAGGAACGAAAGCAACCATAACATGTACAACATCTGACAAAGTAACAAGTGAAACACAAGGGCTATAAATACACAGACAAACAGGCTAAACAAGGTAACAAGGGGGCAGGGCTAATCAGAAACACCTGGGGAGACTAATCAACAAAACGGGAAACAGCTGAACATGAAAGGACAGGGAGCCACAAACATGAATCGTGACATAGCCCTCCCCCAACAAAAAACAAAAACAAAAAAAAACTGTCCAGGTGGGAGGTGGAGCAGAGGCGGATCTGGAGGGCGGGATAGAGGTCCAGGTCCGTGGAGCAGAAGAGGAGCAGAGCGGATCAGGCTGTGCAGGAGACAAGGGCGTAGCAGGCTGTGCAGGAGACCAGGGTGGAGCAGGCTGTGCAGGAGACCAGGGCGGTGAAGACCCCTCGGGCGGCCGCAGCGGTGAAGACCCTTCGGGCGGCCGTGGCTGGGACATTGGGTCCCCCCCCAAAAAATATTTGGGGTGAATCCCCGGATTAAGGGCAGACGGGGCACGAACAGTCTCTGGCTGGGCGGTCTCGGTGGGACGAGACTCTGGCTGGGCGGTCTCGGCGGGACGAGACTCTGGCTCGGGAACAGGAACAGACTCTGGCTCGGAGGCGGCCATCCTGTCCGTAGACACTGGCTCGGAGGAAGTGACGTGAACAGTCTCTGAATCAGCCATCTTGTCTATAGACTCTGGCTCGGAGATAGTGAAGAGTCTCTGGTTCGGCCATCTTGTCCGCAGACACTGGCTCGGAGGCGGCCATTTTGTCCGCAGACACTGGCTCGGAGGCGGACATCTTGTCCGCAGACACTGGCTCGGAGGCGGACATCTTGTCCGCAGACACTGGCTCGGAGGCGGACATCTTGTCCGCAGACACTAGCTCGGAGACGGCCATCTTGTCCATAGACACTGGCTCGCAGGAAGTGACGTGAACAGTCTCTGGATAAGCAGAAGTGACGTGGAGCATCTCTGGCTCGGCAGAAGTGACGTGGAACGCCTCTGGCTGGACGTGAAGCTCTGGCTGGACGTGGCTGACGTAGAGCACAGGCTCGGCAGGGCTGACGTGGAACAGCGGTGCGGGCTCAGTGGGCATGTTGGTCGTGATAACATCCCTCTCTACCTCTCCAACCCCTCGGGCCGAGACACTGGCTCGGAGGCGGCCATCTTGTCCGTAGACACTGGCTCGGAGGAAGTGACGTGAACAGGGGTATTTGTAAGAGACTGTTTCATTATTTGCTATAGGAAAATAACTAGAAGAAAAAGTACAGTAAGTGCAGAATTTTATTTCTACAAACTATTCGGTTTATGATTATGATAATAAATTAAAATAATATAACAGATACCAGTTTGCAATAGCAAGCGACATATTCAATTACAAAGCCTAACACATTCTATTTTAAAATGACCGTGCCCACTCTTATGTTAAAAAATAATGTAAAAAGTTAATAAAAATAAACAATTGAACAGTTTCCATAGGTCTACTCTTTGCACGTGTTTGTTTCGGTTCTTCTCATAGAGAAAAAATGAGTCTGTCACAGAAAACCAAGGCCAAATGTGGTCATGACACTGCTGTGCTGCCTCAGGTACCGCAGGATTATTTGTAATTAAAGCTTTCTTAAGCAACGAGGCTCTCAAAAATGTATTAACATTACTGCTATCTGATAATCAAAAAGATTACACACATTTACCGAGCAATGCGATGTAACCGAAATATAAATATGATGTTCAAAAAACTTAATGAATAAACTACATGTTTATAACTAGCCTGCTATGGATGACATACAGTTATTTTATAAAAAGCAAAACTGTGTTTGTTTTTTTTTCATCATCCTTAAATATTTGAATCCTTTACTTGTATATTCCAGAAAGCAGGTTATGCAACATAAGTAAACGGATAACGTTTGGTTCCAAAAACAGAAGCATGGACGTGCACATCATTAAATCTTTTTTATTTTATTTTATTTACTTTCTTAATACATTATTGAAGTTGTGTAACTGTTTGTTTTGTATGTGGTGGTTATTTCCATGCAGAATTGTCCCTATAACAATAAAAGGTTAAAGTCTAAAAAGTCTAAAGCATTTGACCAGAAGTCATTTCACTATAAAGGAAACATTACTGTGCAGTAAAAAATAATGTGCAGTATAAGCTCTGAATTTTCCTGCAAAGGATTACATGTCAAATCTAAAAAAAAATCATTTGGATTCTTGTGTTCTCGGCATTGCATTTCTAATCAACTCCTTACAAATAGACTTTAACTATTATATGAATCATCACTAATTTAACCATGCATTTCTATAGGGATCGGTAACATACAGCAGGTATGCACAGCAAGCATTGGTAAGGGGAGGGGTTGCTGACATAATAGACCTTTCTCACAACTTCCGTATTTGTGACCGGAAATACGCAATTGTCGTGGTAATCTTCTTCCGCTCCATTCATAACAGATAGCGCCGAAGGCAACTAGTGAGAGTTGTTGCGTACCGATCTTTTTGGTTATTCCCAAAAGCAGCCATACCTGTCGTTTTCATTCCTTCCCTCGTCAGTTCCCTGTCTATGAAGTTCGAAGGAACTGGATTCAGGCAATCTGGCGGGATGTTATTGATCCTGTGATCTTCTGTACTTCTCATGTCACCATTCACTAATAAGCCGTCATTGTTTGTTTATTTTTTATGTTTTATGATTTGCGTATTTTTGAAGTAACGTTAGTTCATGTTCAACTTTATTAAGATATTTGTATCCAGCGGAATAAGCACATAAAATATACACCACAATATAAAACAAGATAAATAAGAACACACAACAGTGGGCTACATATAAATTTAAATTGTTAATATATACCATTCTGAGTATTTAACAATCTGAGTGTACAAGGAATAAATTAATATTTGTATAATTTTTCTTCATCTTTGATCGTTCTATAGCAACAGCAGTGCAAAAAATTCAGGATAACTGTTGAATAAAACTGACAGACTTATTTCTGGTATTCACATCAAAATGCAGTTTATTGTAAATAATACTCCCTAAATATGAATAACTTTCCACACACTCCACCTTCTTACCTTTAATGAACGTATATTGGGAAGAATGAGCTTCAGTTCTGAAATCAATAGTCATATCTTTGGTCTTAGATACATCAGCTGCAGACAAGCGTTTTACAAAGTCATCAACAACTGGACCATGACAAGTTTACATTTTTTCGAAGTTTTGAAGACTCTCTGATCAATTTTCTCCTCCCAGAGTAGGTTTTTCTAATGTGTCGACAGTTGACGCGAACTCCGTTTCCACAACGATTACGTATTTCCGGTTTTTGTGAAAAAGGTCTATAGCAATTGTTATGGTCCTGTGTTGGAGTGCCCTTGAAAGCCACCAGAGGGCAGTCCATTTGACTTGTTCATTGCCATTTTCATCTTGGAGTTCATTACCCATAACCCACAGAGGCAAATCTGAATTTGAGCTTTTAGTCAATGTGCCCTTTTTACATTTCCAGGGTTCTCTGAAGCAGATGTCATCATAGTTTGCTAAACTTCTTGTGGTGAACGGTAGACTACTACAGCATCGATAATTTTCTAATTACCATTTAGCAAAAAAAAAAAAAAAAAATCCATCATAGCATTTCCATGACTCTCAAGTCAAGTCACCTTCATTTATATAGCGCTTTTAACAATATAGATTGGGATATCGGAAACAAACAAAAGATTGTTTTGGCTTTAGCAGCTCTAGAATAAAGTTCCCACATAGCAACATTGTTTCGGCCCAGATCCGGCCCATATCTGGCACTTGTGGGATGCGGATCTGGCCCACATGCAGCAATGAATGACGGCCCTTGGATGGCCCACTCCTGTTTGCCAGATGTGGGCCACAAGCAGGCCATAGAAATGCCACATGTCAGCCAAGAGCAAAGAAATAAACCAGAACTGGACTTTATCTGAGCCACAAAATCTGTGTATATTAAACATGGAGTCATCTCAACCTTAATAAGCCTGTTAACAAGCAGAATCACTGAAGGAAAGAAGAGAATGGAAAAAGAGACGAGCAGAAACTCTACAACCGACTTTAGACACAGTCTTAGATGAAATCACCTCAAGAGAAAAGAAGACATTAAATCTCT